>VKON01000188.1:12805-44576 GCA_009741485.1 Malurus cyaneus samueli | reverse complement strand
AATGGCTACAGATCACATGGGCTGCAGGAAAAGCAGCTGCCTCAGAAAAAAAATAAAAAAAAAAAAAAAGTGAAACTGTGTTTTGGTTAGTGTTTGTGCCCTGAGGTTGTGCCCTGGCTTCTCTGCAGGCTCCCTGTGTTTGCCATGGTTTCATTTCCTCTCCCAAGGTTTTCCTGCTGCTGGCACAGGGAGAAGGGGCAGCTCTGGGCTGATGCACAGAGGGCACAGAGGGCATGGCTATCTGTGTCCCCTCGCTGTGGTCACCAATCTCTCACCTTCTCAGAGGATCTGTGACGAGAAGGGTTGAGTTGCAAAACGTAGAACTGACCCTGACTCATTGTCACAGCAGCCAAGTGCTCAAAGCTGAGAAACAAGATAGTAATCAGGAAGGAAATGCATTGATTTCCTGTAGGCCAGGAGATTATTTTGTTTAGCTCCTCTTTTGAGAACATTACAGTAAGTGCCTGAAGTTAAAGCTTCTGAGGGAGGAGATTCTCAAAGCAATTTGCTTTCCCGGAAAAGATGGAACAAAACTTTTTTTTTTTTTTTTTTTTTTTTTTTTTTTTTTTACAATTAAAAATTCTCCTGCTAAAAAACCCTTAAATGGAGACAGAGCCATGTGAGCTGCAGGGGATGCATGCTCACACTCCAGCATGTGCAAATCCATAGAATGCACGTGGATAAATATTTGAAAATCCTTTCTGTCCTGCCCTCACTTTGGTTTTTTTTTTTCTTTCCCTATCCCCGCACATTTTGGCTCCAGCCTTTTCAATGGAAACCTCCCAGCGTGGTGTTTTTACTGTTCATGACCTGGCAAAGAGTTAAAGCAGCTCTAGAAAGCTGACGAATCTTCTCCCATCCCATTTCTGGAAACAAAATCCAGCTGACCTCTGTGTCGGGGGATGTTTAACGTGCAAATTGGTGTCGTGTCCCACCTCGGGACGGGCTCTGCTTCCTCTCCCAGCTCTGTGGTGTGGAATGAGAAGCCAGGAAATGGGGCCTGGGTTATGCAATTGCAGCTCAGTAAAACAAACAGTGCAGACAATCCCCAGTATCTTCAGATGACTCAGTTGAAAACGTCTTTTCCTAGCAATGGAGCAAAGCCCTGCTGGAACAGAGCTCCAAACATTGAGGGCTGGATGTTGTTTGTCCTAGCCAAGGTCACTTTCTCCAGCCCCAGCGATTATTGATTGCATCTCCAGGTTTTTTAGACCTTGGAACCCACAGGTTTTGTTTTCAGGTTTTGCTTGGTTTGTCTTTAGTAGGAGGAACCTGTGTTTGAAATAATCCCAATGTTTGGGCTGCACTCGGTGATGGTGTGAGGGTTCTGTTCCTCAGCAGGAATGGGAAAAAGGAATTCTTGGGTGGTTCTGTCAGCCAAGAGCCACCCTGGGGATGGAGCTGAGATGCACTCAGAGGCAGCTTTATGTTGTCATTGGTGTGCAGAAGGGGTTATTGCAGCAGCACAGGCAGCACCCTCATGAATAGGATGATGGGCCGGTGTCAGCCCCATTCATGGGGCCGTGCTTGGAGGGGGAAGGGAGCAGGACCCAGCCCCATAAAGTTCCTATTGTTCTAAAAGCAGAAACATCTGCTGGAGGAGCGTTTTTGCTGAGCTCAGCAGCGGGGAGCCGCTCGTTGACCACTTCTGGTCTCTCCACTCCGTATTTCCACTCCTCTACACAATAATGCTGAATTTTCTTCTGGTAGGGAGGGCAGAACCGCTTCGATTAAGCGTGGGGATAGCACTTGGGCTAAATGAAAAGCTGGCAAACAAAGGGAGCTTTATGTGGCCCGTAATAGTCAGGTTTGCAGAGCTCGGTGTCACCGTTTGTGTGTTGTGAGGTTGTCACCGAGCTCGCTGCGGAGGGGACGCGCTGGTGGGGTTGGTTTGTCCCCCCCTGTCCCCAGACCCCGCTGCAGTTCACTGTTCTCATCTCATTTTAGGCAAAAAGGTTCAGGTGCGTAAACCTGCACCAGGAGCTTCCGATGCTGTTCCCTCCAGGAAGCGCCCAACGCCCGTCAACCTTGCCAGTGCAATAAAGAGAGGCAATAGTGCCATTTCCCAGAGACCCTTCAAAGATAGGGTTGTGCACTTACTGGCACTAAAGCCTTATAAGAAACCCGAACTTATTCTCAGATTGCAGAAGGATGGACTTGCTCAGCAGGACAAGGATTTGCTGGATAACCTTCTGCAACAGGTTTGTACCTTGATGGAGGCACCGGGTTAGGGAAAGGGAAATGTCCCCTCTCAGCCCCATCCCGTGACACTGGGGTGTGTTATCTGCAGGCTGCAGCTGAACCTGGCTCTGGAGCTTGTGGGGGATGCAGATCTTGGCTCCTGCTGCTGCAGAGATAGCAGGAACCTCCCTGGGACCAGGGGTGCGACCAATCTGGGTGATTCCTGCTCACCACATCGGTCCCTTTCAGAGGGACACTTGTGCTTGGTCATGGGGAGGATTCTCTTCACACTGGACCCACGAGTTATTTGGTTATAACCTGTAAATCTATTTATCCTCATGGACGTGCAGGAGCAATGTTGTGTTTTTAATTTTTATTTATAGAAAGGGAGCATGCTATTTATTGTATATTTTAGAAAGGCATGCTTGTTTATTATTATATATTAAGGGTGATGCTCTGTGTATTACCAGTTATATATAATGGAGTGATTCTCTGTTTTATAATTATTATATATATAGAGGCAATGTTGTAGTCTTTAATTTGTTTATATATATCAGGAGCGATGCTCTCTATATTTATTGTTTATTTCAGGGCAATGCTCTGTATATTATAATTATTATATATATCAAGGAGCAGTGCTCTGTATATTCTAATTGTTATATATATCAAGGAGCAATGCTCTGTATATTACAATTATTATATTTATAAAGGAGTGATTCTCCTTATATTATAATTATTTATATATAAAGGAGCGATCCTCTGTGTCAGTACAAGTTCTGTACACAAAGTAAAAGATAGCCCCTGTTTTTTTGTGCTGCTCAGAGCCTTTCCTGCGTGGCAGCAGCCCTGGTTAGGTGTGAAGATCATGCAGCTCCTCTCCAAGCACATTATTTGTATGTCAAGTGTGAAATCTGTCTGAGCTGAATCAGTTCCTAGCTTTGAGTCACACTGAAGGTGCCATTTTAGGCCTCGCAGTAAACACCTTCATTGCTTTATTAAACACACAGTGCCTATTTATTTAAATGCTGCAGCTGCCTTCTTCTGTATTGGAATAGATTCTGGGGAAAACTCCTGATTTTTCTCTTTTTTTTTTGAGTCTTTTCCACCAAGAGTGAGGCAGGAGTTCAGTTTGCCCAAGGGCACAGGGCAGGTCATACAAAAAACAGAACCACAGCTGGCACAACTCCTTAAACTTTAATCCCAGCAGTTTTTTTTTTTTTTACAGCAACTTTTTCTCTGCTCTCCCCGAGTTTCAGAGCAGCAAATAATGCTTTTAATACATTTGTGATGATGATTTTTGCTGGATGCTCTGCCCCAGCCCCGACAGGCGAGCGGCGCGTGCGGCGGTGGCCACGTTTGGCTGCCAACGTTCTGCTCGTAAAGTTAATCCCTGTCAGCCCTCCCAGGGCTCCCATCCACGGGCAGACACAGATAAGCTAAAAATTACAGGGCTGCAGTTAAAGCTGCACGTCTAAATCCGGCTAGGTGTGGGTTTCATTGTGCTCTTGCATCTCTCGCAGGACTCGGTGTTCCTGGCGGCCTTTTTGCCTCGTTTTGCAAGGTTTCTATTTTTGGGAGGGCTGGGGTGGAGCTTTGCAGAGTCCCACACGAGCAAAACAAGGAGGGAGCAGCTCTCAGCCTCTGTGCAGAGAAAAATCCAAGTTGTTCTTCCCGGATTCTGGGAGCAGAGAGGTTTTTTTGGTTTTTTTTGGTTAAGGAGAACCTGGCTTTGCTTTTGTCTCCTGAGTGTGTTCACTGGGATACCTCGATGTAAAACACAGCTCAAATTCTTGTGTTTTGGCTCGGGGTTTTGGAAAGCTGACAGGACTGAAAGGAAAAACAAAGTGTTTGTCATGTAAACTGATAACTGGGCTTTCTATTTTTTTCGCTTATCAGGAGAGTTTGCCATGTTGGTTGTTCAGCTTTTTGCGTGGAAATTCCTGGATTTTTAGTATTTTTTATATTGGGTTGTAGCCTCCCTAAAGCAAAAGCAGAGGAATCTTCAGCTCGTTCAAGGCTTCCCACTCCTTTGTTTGTTTTTGGGGCATTTTCTACCCTGTGGATCTGAGAAATCCCCGAGTCCAGCTCTGTCCTGGATATCAGCAATCCCCAAACAGATTCATGAGGTCTCCGTGCACCAAATGAAATCATTTTCCACTCCAAGGGCAGCATTCCCCAGGCTGAGGGGGCTCCAGATGGATTTTGCTGCCTTTTCCTGGCTGTGGGCAGAGCTTTTGGCACCTGGGCCTGCAGAAACACACAGAAAAGTTGATTTTTTTCCAGATGCTCTGTGAGCTGAGGCTGCCAGAGGAGCTGCCTGGCAGTGCCCACAGCATCAACCTGGGGTAGAGGAGGGAGATAAACCCAAGCTCTGGATCACCCAGGAGAGCTTCACCTGCTGGGGCTCTGTGCTCTGCATTTTTGGGTTTTTAACCAGCAATGAGGAGTTCAATTTGCAGTCAGGCTGTGAAAAACTGAAGGGATCAGGATCACCCTGCCCAGGCTGTGCCCATTCTCACCCAGCACACAGGGAATTGTGGCACAGTGGATGGAACCTCTGCTGCTGTGGGAGCTCTGAGTGCAAATCCCACCTTCTGTTCCCACCTGGAAAAGTTCTCCCAACCCCAGGTGATCCCAGGCTGTTCTCTCACAGCTCTCCATGCCCGTTTCTTTGGCTCTTTAGTGAGAAATTATCTCCTGGCAATTGTTAACCCAGTTATCACCCCCAGAGTTCCTTTTTGGCCCCGTTCTGGCTGTGGGACAGGTGTGATAAGTGAGCTGCCTGTTCCTATTAGGCTTCATTTCCAGGTATTTCCATCAAAGTGCTGCTCCAGCCTCCCCAAGCTGAATAATCTTTTTTAGATAGGACTGATTTCCCACTCAACTGGCTGGGTATGAATTATTGCAGTGACAAGGCCACCGTTTGATTAAATAATCTTAATAATAAGGAAATGAAATATTAAAGTCTCTCCTTGTTCTCTGACACTGCTAACAGCTGCTAAATCTGCTCAGAGTTTGTCTTAGCTCTTGTTTGGTGGAGGAAGTGAGAAAATTCAACCTTCATGATGGTTTTTTTTTTCCAAACTTTTTCCTTTCCAGGTGGCAAATTTGAGTGCCAAGGACAGCACTTTCACCCTGAAGGATTGTGTCTACAAGGAGGTGCAGAAGGACTGGCCTGGCTACTCAGAAGGAGATCAGCAATTGTTGAAAAGGATCCTCGTTAGGTAAATTCTCCAATTTCTTCCTTTTGGTGTCATCCAGGGGATTCTGGACTGGGGCAGGTGCTGTAAACTGGGGAGATCAAGGACTGGGATTTGAATATTTGATTTATTTTAACATCATTTCATCTGTGGTAGTGAACAAAACTCCAATATCCCAATTCTGCTCTTCAGATCATCCTGGGCTGTCTTTAAATAATATTTCTTGAGGGAATCCTGGATGGGGGCAGAGCTGGGGGAGTTAATGCTGCTGCTTTAAAAACCCAAGAGCTGAGTGGATTAAATGTCTCCAGCTCCACCTCCTTCCCTTTTTCCACATCTCCTTGCACGTGGCTTCCATCCTTGAATCTGATAAAAAACCTTTGATTGAAGGGAGGAAAAGCAGGAGGAAAAAATCCCTTATAAAACAAACTCTGTGTCCAAAGGAAACCTGTTTTGTGTTTTTTTCCTGCAAACAGCCCTCAGGTCATCTGAAAAATCTCCCTCTACAGATATTTTCCATAGGTGAAGCCTCCAAACTTGGAATTTGGCAGGAAAAAACACCAAATCTCCCAATTTTCTCCAGAATTCTGCTTTGAGCATTGATATTTTTCAGTGCCTCGGCACAGATTTTGTAATACAGGCAGAACATTTATTTGTGCTTTATTTTATTGCACTTTTGGTTAAGCTGAAGCTGATTTAAAAGCACAATTGACTTGAAGATGAGACTTTAAAAAACAGAAAACTCCAAGTGTACTCAAGGAAAATCAAAACTCATTTAGATGGCCTTGATGTGAATTTATAATTAAATGGAAAAATACAACTGCCATGCAGACTTTATGGCTTTCAGAAATAAAAAAAAACAACCCCAAAGTGAATTTCTCCCTGCAGAAAAGCCATGTTTACTGCTTTCTCCAGAATTGTGGCATTTGCTTGGGCGAGGGTCTAAAAATAAACCTTGGAAAGGATGTGTTCAACTGTCCAAACAAAGCCCTGCTGGGCCAGTGCAGGTAATGAGGCTCCAGAATGGAAAAAAAAAAAAAGTGGGGTTAAAAAGGAGAGAAAACAGCCCCAGAAACAGGGAGTCCTCCCTCCTGTTTGGGTTAAACCAGCTCAGTTTCTGTCCTGGTTGGGTTAAACCAGCTCTATTTCCTTCCTAGTTTGGGTTAAACCAGCTCAGTTTCTGTCCTGGTTGGGTTAAACCAGCTCCATTTCCCTCCTGGTTGGGTTAAACCAGCTCAATTTTCCTCCTGGTTGAGTTAAACCAGCTCTGTTTCTGTCCTGGTTGGGTTAAGCCAGCTCAGTTCCCTCCTGGTTGTGTTAAACCATCTCCATTTTCCTCCTGGTTGAGTTAAACCAGCTCAGTTTCTGTCCTGGTTGAGTTAAACCAGCTCTATTTCCTTCCTAGTTTGGGTTAAACCAGCTCCATTTCCCTCCTGTTTGAGTTAAACCAGCTCATTTCCCTCCTGGTTGGGTTAAACCAGCTCATTTCCTTCCTGGTTGGGTTAAACCAGCTCAGTTTCTGTCCTGGTTGAGTTAAACCAGCTCTGTTTCTCCTGGTTGGGTTAAACCAGCTCAATTCCGTCCTGGTTTGGTTAAACCAGCTCAGTTTTCCTCCTGTTTGGGTTAAACCAGCTCCATTTCCCTCCTGGTTGGGTTAAATCAGCTCATTTCTGTCCTGTTTGGGTTAAAACAGCTCCATTCCCTCCTGGTTTGGTTAAACCAGCTCAGTTCTCCTGGTTGGTTAAACCAGCTCAGTTCCTCCTGTTTAGGTTAAACCACCTCAGTTTCTGTCCTGGTTGGGTTAAACCACTCAGTTCCTGTCCTGGTTGGGTTAAACCAGCTCAGTTTTCCTCCTGGTTGGGTTAAACCAGCTCAGTTTTCCTCCTGGTTGGGTTAAATCAGCTCCATTTTCCTCTTTTTTTAATGTTTTGCCTCCTTTTGTCACCTCTGGGGACCCGGACCAGTCGGATCTGTGGAAATTGTCCCATCCTGGGATGAGCTTCAGGGCATTTCCAACCCAAACCATTCCAGGATTCTCTGGAATCTTTGCTGAGCTGAGCTTCCATTGGCTCCCCAAATCCATAATTAGCAATTAGGGGTTGTGACAAGGTTGCCCAGCCCCCCAAAAGCCACTTTCAGGGCACACATCAGTGTCCCATTCCCATTTTCCAGTCCCCAAGTCCTTTCCTGTGGCTGCTGGCGTTGTTTTAAACCAAATAAAACCAAATTAAACCAAATAAAAACCAAATTAAACCAAATTAAACTAAAGCCAGGTTGGTAGTGGCACCTCAGGTGCCTGGAAATTGCTGCAACACATCCCCAGGTTCAAGCTCAGGTTAAAAACCCAAACTTTGTCAAGTCCTGGGCGTAATCTCTGAGATAATCTCCCCAGTGTTTGAGGGATATGAGGGAGCTTTCACGCTGCTTGCAGTTTTTTGGGGTGGAATTTAAATTTGGGTTATTCAGGCTCTGCAGCTTCTGACAAACTGACTGCAGAGCTGCTTTTTTCAAACCTTTAACCCTCAATTCTTTTTTTTTTGTTGGTTTTTTTTTATTGTTTTGGGGTTTGACAGCTGCAGCTTGGTGCAAGAGCAGCTTTATTTTTTTTTTTCTGGGTGATTAATGAAGGGGCAGCCTGGTGTCAGAATTGTTGGGCAAAGCTGGGAAAACACTCCGAGATCTGGAGGGGAATTAAGCACACAAATGATTCTAATTGTGCTTTTTATTACTCCAAAAAGTTTTTCTTATTTGCCCAACACCACAAACACAGCTCAGAGTGGCTCTGCTTTTCACGATGCAACTTAAAAAGTGTTTTTGAGGAGCCCAAAATGTAAATCCTGCTGGACCTGAGCAATTCCTGGTCCAATCCTGCTTTTCCAGAGGAGCTCTCTGCTGAAAGGGCTGCTGTTGCCATGAAATGTTATTTTAATGATGCTAACGAGTGAGAAAACTTTCCTCGACATCTGAGCTGGACTTTGAGCCCCTCTGAGTGGTCTCAGAAAGCAAAAAAACTCAGCAGGAATTTGTTGAATTGATGTCTTCCCGAGCTGTGTTTCAATCAGCAGGAGTGATATGTGGTATCCATTACACCTTAAAATTCACTGCCACTTGCACCAATTTCGGTGTGATTTATGTTTCTGAGGCTGGGATTAATTTGTTTGAATTCTTACGTCACCGGTTCCAGAGGAAAAGGGTGAAATTGTTGGAAAATAAATCCCAGCCTCAGCAGGGGATCCTTTCATGTGTCCAAGGATTGTGCTGGCCCAAGGTGTTACTTGCATTGCCAAAAAGCCACAAAAATCACAGGAAAACAAGGAAAAGATAAGGAATTCCAATCTTTCAGTGATGTTTTCCCGCAGTGGTTTCTCTTTCCCAGATTGTGTCGAGCTCAGAGCCTGAAGGAGCTCCTTTCAGGGCATCTCCAGCTGTTTTTTTTCTGGGCTGAGTGTGTTTTTTCTGAGCCCCGCTGTGTTTTACAGGAAGCTCTGCCAACCCCAGAACAGCAGCGGCTTCCAGGGAGAGACCCCATCACTGAGCCCCCCGAAGGACCCCGTCAACTCCAGCTCTCCCCCTCAGGTGGGTGACACCTCCTTGGGTGGGTGACACCGGGTGGGTGACACCTCCTTGGGTGGGTGACACCGGGTGGGGGACCCCTCCGTGGGTGACCCCTCTCAGGTGGGTGACACCTCTCAGGTGGGTGACCCCTCCTTGGGTGGGTGACACTTCTCGGGTGGGTGACACCTCCTTGGGTGACACCTCTCAGGTGGGTGACACCTCTCGGGTGGGTGACCCCTCTCGGGTGGGTGACCCTCCTTGGTGACCCCTCCTCGGGTGACCCCATCTCATGGTTGAGCCGCCACGTCATGGGTGGGTGACCCAACGTCTCGGAGTGGGGTGACCCCTCTCAGGTGGGTGACCCCTCGGTGGTGACACCGGGTGACACCTCTCAGGTGGGTGACACCTCCTTGGTGGACAACCTCTCTGGTGACACCTCCTGTCCTCGTGGGTGGACACCTCCTTGGGTGAGTGACCCTCAGTTATGCAGGGTGACGGTGACCTCCTCGGTGGGTGACACCCTCTCAGGTGGGTGACACCTCTGCATCCTGTGGTGACCCCTCCTCTTGGGTCGGACGACCCTCTACCTGGTGTGACCCCGTACCTTCTGGGTACCCCTTGGGGTGACACCGGGTTTTACACCGAATTTAGTGGGGACCCCTCCTTGGGTGACCCCTCTGGGGTGGGTGACACCCTCTCAAAGGTGGGCTAGAACACCATCCTTGGGTGACCCTCTCGGATGGTGACCCTCTCAGAGGGGTCGTACACCTCTCGGGTGGGTGACACCCTGGGGACCCCAGGATTGCTGAGCTCCTGATGGCTTTGGCTGCTGGGTTGTGGGTGGGGTCTGCACCCTGTAATCACCTGCTGCCGGGTCAGGAGGTCCCGGTGTTTTATTCCTCTTTTATTCCTCTTTTATTCCTCTTTTATTCCTCTTTTATTAACTCGTTCTGCCTTTCCCCAGCATCTGTTTCTCCTCTGCCCGTGGGGAGGCTCTGAGACCTCGAGGCTCAGGTTTAAATTCCTTTTGCAGCACCTCCATCCCTCCCTCCCCGAGTTCCTGGGAGAACGAGCTGCTGTTTTCCTCGTTACTCATAATGCAGTGGAACGAAGCTCTAATAAGCAGCTCCCAAACGTGGCTGAGTTATTAAAAATCCTTGACCTTTCGCAGCCTAATTGCCGTGACAGATCAGGGGCAGCTTGGGCTGCTCCTGGCTCAGAGCTGCCACAGAAAAAAACATTTCAGTGCTTTTTCTGTGCCCATAAAACACCCAGGAGCTGTGTGGAGCAGAGCATCAGCCCCAGTTCTCCCAGTATGGCCCAGTACAGGCTGGTGGAAGCTCTCCCTTCCCTCTCCCCGCGTGGGTCAGCCCAGACAAGTCGAGCATTTATCTTTTACCCAGTGGAATGTGTAATGCTGCCTGTCTGGACAGACACTCCGGGGATTAGTGGCCAACAATAGCAGCAGGTAAAGAAATTCTCTGCTGGTTGTGGCACTGAGAGGGAGGTGATTCTGTATTTCAGAGCGATCTTTGTGGGATTTTTTCACCAGGGAACTGATCCCAAATCCTCCATGCTCTGCTGTGGGTATATTCCTGCTGAATGGAGAGCGATCGCAAAGAAAGGGTCGCTCAGTTCTTTTTTTAAGATTGAAAAATCATCTTGCTTCTCTGGCTGTCCAAGTTTTAAAGGCTTTAAAGGTCTTTAGGGTGAAGTTTTCATCTCTCAAAACGACCCAGTTGAAATTTTGGGTGGTTTGGATTTGGGAAAGGGATGATCCAATGTGGAATGGGAGCGTTTCCAGCACGGTTGTGTCGTGTCAGACAGAAAACCCACAGCGTTGGGAGCTGTCACTTCTTTAACACTCTCTGGCTGTAGTTTCTCTTAAAATAAATGGTTGTGAAGGGGTGCAGTGGCAGCAGAGGACTGGGATTTGGTAGGCTGGAATTCAGAATATTTTGGGAAAGTTCACTCACGGAATGAAGGTGAAGGAGAAAAGTTTGATCCGGTAATTCTAGGGCAGGGATGTGTGAAACCCTCCTCACCAGAGAGGTGAGTCTGGAGGAGCTGAGAGGTTTTTTGGAGAAAAGGTGGTCAAATGTGGCAGGTTTTGAGCTCTGTTGAGGAGCTGCAGCCAGAGCTGGCCCTCCTCGGGAGATGGAAGGATATTTCTGAGAAGGGATGGGATGAATGGAAGGACATTTCTGGGAAGGGATGGGATGGGATGGGATGTTGCTGAGCCGGTCAGGCTGTCCCTGCCCCTTGAGCTCATCCCTAATCACCCTGCCAGGAGGAAAGAATTCCTGGCACTGTGTCCTGCAGACCCCTGAGTTAGCAAAGAGATAAAAAACAGGGTAAAAAGAGGGAATCAGGGGCTCCTCAGGCCATCCCCAGCCATGCTTTGGTGATGGAACAACATTTCCATTCGCAAACACGGCGCGGCCCTGCCTGAGACAGAACGAAAATAATGGATTGTCCAAAAGAAACAGCCAAAGCTATGGCTTGTTTTCCTCTGGGCACGGAATAATCCCTGGCTGGGAGCTGCTGCCGCCCCAGAGCTGCCAGGTGGGCACACAGAGAGGGCTGCCTGAGGCCAGGGCTGGCACGGGATGGGCTCAGCCTGGTGGATGGTTCTGTGTTCGGGGCTCAGCCTGGTGGATGATGGCTCTGTGCTCGGGGCAGCTCTGCCAGGCTGGAGGCGGTGTGGGCACACAGAGCTGCTGCAGGGCACAGCTGGCAGCCAATGGTGGGCACACAGAGCTGCTGTAGGGCACAGCTGGCAGCCACTGCAGGGCACACAGAGCCAATGCTGGGCACACAGAGACACTGCTGGGCACAGGGAGCCACTGCAGAGCACAGGGGGCCACTGCTGGGCACTTGAAGCTGCTGCTGGGCACAGCTGGGAGCCGTTGCTGGGCACGCAGAGCCACTGCCGGGCACATGGAGCTGCTGTAGGACACAGGGAGCTCACACGGAGCCGCTGCTGGGCACAGCTGGCAGCCGCT
The DNA here is from genome assembly GCA_009741485.1 of Malurus cyaneus samueli. Classification (NCBI taxonomy): domain Eukaryota; kingdom Metazoa; phylum Chordata; class Aves; order Passeriformes; family Maluridae; genus Malurus; species Malurus cyaneus. Next base: position 32,635 of record VKON01000188.1, on the reverse strand, counting down.
CCCCGCTCTGCCCGCTCACAAAAGGGGCACTCAGGTCACACCAGCCCCTCTGACGTGGCTTCTGAAAGCTCTGCCAACGTCCCCTTTGGCCTGGAATTCGGAGAAGTGAGGAGGTTCCTCTCCTGTGCCAGGCAGTGCCCCGTTCTGGAGAAGGGGGGAAGCTCTTGAGCACGGAGCTGGGAGTAAAATGCAGAACTGGTGAATCCCTCCCTGCTCCAGAGCCCGTTTTCCCTTGGCAGGGATTTCGGGGTGCTCAGGACTGATGTTTTATCATCCAGAATGGGTTGGGTCATTAAAGCTCACCCAGTGCCACCCCTGCCATGGCAGGGACATTTCCCACTGTCCCAGGGTGCTCCAAACCCTGTCCAGCCTGGCCGTGGGCACTGCCAGGGCTGTTTCCATTCTCAGATCAGCTGGGACAGGCTCTGAGCTCCAAACTTTGAGCTGCAGTGGGGGCAGGCTGGGCATGGCCTGGGTGTGGGTGAGATCAGGAATTGCTGCTGGGACCCTTTCACCTCTCCCACCATCCCTGGGCTCTCTGGCTGTAGTTCCTGTTCAGAGAAATGGTTGTGAAGGGGAGCAGCTCGGGATGGATCAGCCGCTCTTCCCGGGATTTTTATTCTTTTCTCCCCGGTATTGCGTTTGGGAATGGCCTCAGTCGGCTGTTCCCGGGATTTTTATTCCCTTCTCCCGGGGATTTTTATTCTTTTCTCCCTGGGTATTGCAGCTCGGGATGGATCAGCCGCTGTTCCCGGGATTTTTATCCTTCTCCCGGGGATTTTTATTCCCTTCTCCCTGGGATTTTTATTCTTTTCTCCCCGGTAATGCAGCTCGGGAATGGATCACCTCTGTTCCCGAGGATTTTTATTCCCTTCTCCCGGGGATTTTTATTCCCTTCTCCGGGGATTTTATTCCCTTCTCCCTGGTATTGCAGCTCGGGATGGATCAGCTGCTGTTCCCGGGATATTTTTTTCCCTTCTCCCGCGGTATTATGCACACCAGCCTCGTGGTAACACTATCTCCATCTTCATCCTACACCCGCTTCACTTCCTCGCTTTCCCCTCTCCTTTAACAGAAACGATCCCAACCTCTGGTGTTCATCGACCCCCTGGCCAACAAAAAGCCCAGGATCTCGCATTTGGCTCACAGAACCCAACCCACATTCAACGGGAAGCTGAATTCCTCCAACGGGAAGGACGCCCCGGCCCCTCCTGCCCTTCCCCCGGAGCCCGTGAGCTCCAGCTCGTCCTCCCTGCCCGTGCTGGAGCTGCCCAGAGCCCACGATCCCCTGGCAGATGTCAGCAACGATCTGAGCCACAACGGCAGAGACTGTGAGAGCACGGAGCCTCCCGACAGACTGAGCCACCCCCTGCCCACAGACTGTGCCCAGAGCAGCAAACACAACTGCGGCTCCTACGTCAAATCCAAGAAAAATCCAAAAAGCACAAAGACAAGGAGAAGGAGAGGAAGGAGAAGAAAGGAGAGGAGAAGTGTAAAGAGGAGAAGCAGAACTGTGAAGTAATAAAAAATGCTGATTTAGTTAGTGTTGCCCAGGAACAGGTCCCAGGTGAGTGGGGGTGGTGAGAGGTGCTGTGGGGTGATCCTGGGATGATTGTGGGGGTGTTCATGGGTGATCTTGGGGTGATTCTGACTGTGATCCTGGGGTGATCCCAGGGATGATCCTGGGGGTGTTCACAGGGTGATCCCAGGATCCTGATTATGATCCCAGGGGTGATCCTGGGTGTGATCTCAGCTGTGATCCCAGGGGTGATCCTGGGGATGATTCTGGGCTGTGATCCTGGGGGTGTTTACAGGGTGATCCTGGGGTGATCCTGGCTCTAAGGCTGTGATCCTGGGGTGATCCTGGGGGTGTTTACAGGGTGATCCTGGGGTGATCCCTGGGGTGATCCTGGCTCTAAGGCTGTGATCCTGGGGTGATCCTAGGGGTGTTCACAGGGTGATCTCAGGATCCTGACTCTGATCCCTGGGGTGATCCTGGGAGGATTCTGGGGTGATTCTGACTGTGATCCTGGGGGTGTTCACAGCGTGATCCCAGGATCCTGACTCTGATCCCTGGGGTGATCCTGGGTGTGATCTCAGTTGTGATCCCAAGGGTGATCCTGGGGTGATCCTGGCTCTAAGGCTGTGATCCTAGAGGGTGATCCCAAGATCCTGCTCTGATACCAGCTCTGATCCCAGGGGTGATCCCAGGGATGATCCCAGCTGTGATCCCAGGATCCCAGGGATGATCCCAGCTCTGATTCCTGCTCTGATCCCAGGGGTGATCCCACAATCCCAGGCATGATTCCAGCTCTGATGCTGGCTGTGATCCTAGCTCTGATTCCATGATCCCAGCTCTGATCCCAGCCATGATCCCAGGGGTGATCCCATGATCCCAGCTGTGATCCCACAATCTCAGCCTTGCTCCCAGGGGTGATCCCACAATCCCAGCCCTTCTCCCAGGGTTGATCCCAGCTCTAATCCCAGCTCTGATCCCACAATCCCACCATGATCCCAGCCCTGCTCCCAGGACCCCATACAGGATGGACGGCCAGCTCCTCCTACCCCCATGCTCTGCTATCCCAACGCCCTCTCCATGTGCTCTCTGCAGATCCCCAGAGCTGTTTCCTCCCTGTCCCAGGGCCCAGCAGGTTTTTCCTGTTTCCCCTGGGTGCTGCTGGCAGCTCCCTCCTGGCCTTGTGCTGCTGTTGGGGTGACTCTACTTCAGATTTTAATGACAACTTTAATGACAACTTCCTCACAAAAGCCTTTAATATTGGCTGCAAAAGCAGTGATAGATAAATCTGGTGATGAATGCTGCTGAAGCACTGGGGAACCAGCTCTCCCAGGCTGGAAAAGCTTCCCTGCATCCCACTAGAGCTGGGAATTCCTGAATTAATCCCACTGAATTCCTTAATTCAGCGACTGACACAGCAGAGGATCTCCACTGAGGGGGTTTGAAAATATTTTCCATCAAGCCACTGTTTCAGAGTCAGGTCTGTGCACTCCTGGAAGTCAGAGCAGAGGATTTTTCGTGGCTGCTCCATCCAATCCTTGTCCTGCTGGGACTTCCTGCAGCCTCTGGGATTATCTGTGAAATCCCTTTTTGCATTTCCCTTCGCCCCATTGCTGCTTTCTGCATTCCTCTGCACGCTGGGTGTGTGAAAACCCCCCAGTTTGGGTTCCAAAAGGGAAATATCTTGAAATGGAGATGAATTTGCTGAATTGCTGGGAGGGCAGAGCTGCTCAGGGATGGGATGGAGCTGTTCCCATTCTCCCCTTCCCCACAGACTTTGTTTCACTTCAGAACTGACAATTCCTCATTTCTGTGTCAATCCCCGGTTTTTCTGTGAATGTTTTTTTTTTTCCCTTCCACGTTGTTTCTCCTCCCCAACGGGAAGTGGTTCTGTGGTTCTGTCCCTTCTCTTTTTTAAACATATTTTTGTCAGCGTTTCTTAGAAATCCCTCAGATCCTTTGCTTGGAAAGTTGCTGAGCCTCCAGCACCTTTCCTGCTTCACTTCACAGTTTAATTCCTGGATTTTTGATAATTAATAAGAGCTGGGTTTTGTCCCTGCTGCTGTTTGGAGTTATCAGATTTGGATTTGGGATCCATCCCCAACAGGACTGTGCTCACTCCTGCTGGGATCCTGAGCATCCAGCACTGGGATATTTTCATTCCTTGCCTTTCTGTGGGCAGCACCAGCCTCACCCTGCTCCTCTGGGGCTGCAGAAAACAGAAAATCACAAAAAGTTTGGGTTGGAAAGACCTTAAAGCTCATCTGGTCCCACCCCTGCCGTGAGCAGGGACACCTCGTGCCAGGAGTGGGAGTTTCTCCTGAAAACTTTGTTCCTGAAGTTCTGGAAGGACCTTTGGGGTCCTTTCAGTCAGTAGATGGCACTCACAGGCAAAATAAACCTCCTTGGGTCCTTTTCCTTGCTCCTCCTGCCCTGTTCGGGTCCTGCACGCTGTGGTGGGAGAGGAGGAAAAGCAGAACGGGGAATTTGGGATTGGGGGGATTTGGAAATGCTGGGTTTGTGGTGCCATTGTCCCGTCCTTGCTGGGAGAGGGAATTCGGGGCAAAATCCTGAAAATCTGTTTGAGGGTCAGTGCTGACTCTGGAGAGGGCTTGGAATGGAACACGGAGCTTGTGGGGAACAAAATCCCTTTCCAAAAGTGGATCCAACTCCCTCTCCCTCCCCATTAACCCTGCAGGGTCCTGTGGGTGTGGGGGATGACTCTGGGTTGGGATTATTCCTGTTTTCCCAAGGGTTTTGCTCTTCTTCCTCCCCATTAACCTGCAGGGTCCGTGGTGTGGGTGAGCCTGGGTTGGGATTATTCCTCTCTCCCAAGGTTTTGCTCTTTTCCTCCCCATTAACCCTATGTGTTGTGGGGATCTGATTGGGATATTTCACTTTTCCCAGAGGGTTTTGCTCATCTTCCTCCCCATTTACCCTGCAGGATTCTGTGGATGTGGGGGATGACTCTGGAATTATTTGGGATTATTCCTCTCTTCCCAAGGGTTTTGCTCTTGTTCCTCCCCATTAACCCTACAGTGTTGTGGAGGATCTGAATTGGGATTATTCCACTTTTCCTGAGGGTTTTGCTCATCTTCCTCCCCATTAACCCTGCAATGTTTGGGAGTATCTGGGTTGGGATTATTCCTCTCTCCTCAATGGTTTTGCTCATGTTCCTCCCCATTAACCCTGCAGTGTTATAGGGGATCTGAGTTGGGATTATTCCAGTTTTCCTGAGTTTTACTCTTGTTCCTCTCCATTTACCCTACAGTGTTGTGGAGGATCTGAATTGGGATATTCACTTTTCCCGAGGGTTTTGCTCATCTTCCTCCCCATTAACCCTGCAGTGTTTGGGGAGATTTGGTTTAGGATTATTCCACTCTTCCCAGGGTTTTGCTCCTCTTCCTCCCCATTTACCCTGCAGTGTTTGGGGGTATCTGAGTTGGGATTATTCCTCTCTTCCCAATGCTTTTTCCCCCTCCTCTCCCATTCCCAAACATTCCCATCTGACTCTCCCCCTGTGTTTGTTTTTGGGGCCGTGTGGGGTGAGCCCTGCACCCCTACAAACCCCTCAGCACTTTGGGGTGTTTCACTCAGGGATCTCCCCCTGATCTCCCCAGAGCACTCTGCAGTGCAGGATTAGGAACAAGGCAGCTTTTCCCCTCTCCCAGCCCCACTCAGGGATGTTTTTCCCCATTCCCAGCGGTGCTATCGGTGTTATCCCACTCCAGGCAATGTTTATCCCAATTAAATTCACTTTTTTTTTTTGCTTCTCAATGCTCTGGGGTTGTTTTGCTGACAGACAAATACTGGAGGAGCCTTGAACTCTCAGGCACCTTGTGGTGGCTCCTCTGCCTCTGTCCCTTCCAAACAAAACAGAAATCCTTTAAAATTCCTTAAACTCTGCATTGCAGACGAGTTTTACAAGCTCCAGGCCGAATCTCAAAGCACTTTGAAGTTTTAAGAACATCTGTAAACAAATCTTTATTTTTTCAGGTTTAAATGGAACATGCAATAACTCTAGTGTCCCAACATCAACTTCAGAAATGCCAGATTATTTATTGTAAGTACTTTTTATCGGTCGTTTCATCACTTTGGGATAATGTTTTGGGCTAAAAAAAAAATCACATTGTGGTGAGGATTTTGGTTGGACTTTTTGTGTTATTTGATGGAATTTGTGAGCTGGGTGTCAGAAAAAAGGGTGAACCCAGCTTTGCAGGTTTTTGAGGCTAAACTTTGCAGGTTTTTGAGGCTAAAATTTGCAGGTTTTTGAGATAAACTTTGCAGGTTTTTGAGACTAAACTTTGCAGGTTTTTGAGACTAAACTTTGCAGGTTTTTGAGGTTAAACTTTGCAGGTTTTTGAGGCTAAACTTTGCAGGTTTTTGAGGCTAAACTTTGCAGGTTTTTGTGGCTAAACTTTGCAGGTTTTTGAGATTAAACTTTGCAGGTTTTTGAGGCTAAACTTTGCAGGTTTTTGTGGCTAAACTTTGCAGGTTTTTGAGATTAAACTTTGCAGGTTTTTGAGACAAAACTTTGCAGGTTTTTGAGATTAAACTTTGCAGGTTTTTGAGACAAACTTTGCAGGTTTTTGAGATTAAACTTTGCAGGTTTTTGAGCATAAACTTTGCAGGTTTTTGAGTAAACTTTGCAGGTTTGTGGTAAACTTTGCAGGTTTTTGAGACTAAACTTTGCAGGTTTTTGAGACAAACTTTGCAGGTTTTTGAGCAAACTTTGCAGGTTTTTGAGGTAAACTTTGCAGGTTTTTGAGGCTAAACTTTGCAGGTTTTTGAGGTTAAACTTTGCAGGTTTTTGAGGCTAAATTTGCAGGTTTTTGAGATTAAACTTTGCAGGTTTTTGAGATTAAACTTTGCAGGTTTTTGAGGCTAAACTTTGCAGGTTTTTGAGACAAAACTTTGCAGGTTTTTGAGACTAAACTTTGCAGGTTTTTGAGGCTAAACTTTGCAGGTTTTTGGCGCTAAACTTTGCAGGTTTTTGAGATTAAACTTTGCAGGTTTTTGTGGCTAAACTTTGCAGGTTTTTGAGGTTAAACTTTGCAGGTTTTTGAGGCTAAACTTTGCAGGTTTTTGAGATTAAACTTTGCAGGTTTTTGAGATTAAACTTTGCAGGTTTTTGAGACTAAACTTTGCAGGTTTTTGAGGCTAAACTTTGCAGGTTTTTGAGGCTAAACTCGGTATCAAGGCTGGTTTTTACCTCCTTAAGGAGTTCAAGATTATCTCCTGTAAATTTTTGAAGCACTTCAGGAGCATTTTCCACGTCCTGGCCCTGCTGCAGCCAGAGCAGGAGGCCAAAGATGGGTTTTACCTTCAGAAAGGGCTGCAAATCCCAACTTTTCATGGTTTTTGTGGAGCAGAATTATTTAAAAAAGGCCCCTCAGTTCAACCTGAGCTCAGGGCAGCTCCAGCATCACCGGAAGGTGCTGGAAATGGAATCAGTGGTGGAAAAAAAGCTCCTGAGGGCTCTTTGGCACCCCAGGGTCTGGCAGCGATGGCTCCGTGCTCTGCTGTCCCTTTGAAGCTGTGACACTGTGACACTGCACTCCCCGTGCAGAACTCGGTGTTCTGTGGGTGGGAGGAGCTGTGGCAGCGCCATTGGGGTGTCCTCCCCCCCCAGAGCTGCCCTTCCCCACCCTGAGCTGCCCTTCCCCACCCATGAGCTGCCCTTCCCCACCCAGAGCTGCCCTTCCCCACCCCAGAGCTGCCCTTCCCCACCCTGAGAGTGCCCTATCCCCACCCAGAGCTGCCCTTCCCCACCCTGAGCTGCCCTTCCCCACCCTGAGCTGCCCTTCCCCACCCAGAGCTGCCCTTCCCCACCCTGAGCTGCCCTTCCCCACCCTGAGCTGCCCTTCCCCACCCAGAGCTGCCCTTCCCCACCCAGAGCTGCCCTTCCCCACCCCAGAGCTGCCCTCACCCACCCCAGAGCTGCCCTTCCCCACCCCAGAGCTGCCCTTCCCCACCCTGAGAGGCCATCCCAGCCCCTCCCCACCCCAGAGCTGCCCTTCCCCACCCAGAGCTGCCCTTCCCCACCCAGAGCTGCCCTTCCCCACCCAGAGCTGCCCTTCCCCACCCAGAGCTGCCCTTCCCCACCCAGAGCTGCCCTTCCCCACCCAGAGCTGCCCTTCCCCACCCTGAGAGTGCCCTTCCCCACCCAGAGCTGCCCTTCCCCACCCCAGAGCTGCCCTTCCCCACCCTGAGCTGCCCTTCCCCACCCGAGCTGCCCTTCCCCACCCGAGCTGCCCTTCCCCACCCTGAGCTGCCCTTCCCCACCCTGAGCTGCCCTTCTCCACCCAGAGCTGCCCTTCCCCACCCAGAGCTGCCCTTCCCCACCCAGAGCTGCCCTTCCCCACCCTGAGCTGCCCTTCCCCACCCAGAGCTGCCCTTCCCCACCCGAGCTGCCCTTCCCCACCCTGAGCTGCCCTTCTCCACCCAGAGCTGCCCTTCCCCACCCAGAGCTGCCCTTCCCCACCCCAGAGCTGCCCTTCCCCACCCCAGAGCTGCCCTCCCCACCCAGAGCTGCCCTTCCCCACCCAGAGCTGCCCTTCCCCACCCGAGCTGCCCTTCCCCACCCAGAGCTGCCCTTCCCCACCCAGAGCTGCCCTCCCCACCCCAGAGCTGCCCTTCCCCACCCGAGCTGCCCTTCCCCACCCAGAGCTGCCCTTCCCCACCCAGAGCTGCCCTTCCCCACCCCAGAGCTGCCCTTCCCCACCCAGAGCTGCCCTTCCCCACCCTGAGCTGCCCTTCCCCACCCTGAGCTGCCCTTCCCCACCCAGAGCTGCCCTTCCCCACCCTGAGCTGCCCTTCCCCACCGAGTCCCTTCCCCACCTGAGCTGCCCTTCCCCACCCTGAGCTGCCTTCCCACCCGAGAGCACCCAGGAGCAATCAATGGGGTTTGTGTGACAGCAGCTCGGGGCACGGGGCTCTGTGTGCTGCCTGTGCTGCTCCAGGGCTGGGCAGGGTGGGAGGAGACCCAAAACTATTGATCAAAACCACACTAATTCACCAAAATCAAACCAACTCCCTAAAAACAAACCAACTCCCAAAACCCTCCCCAAACCCAGAAAAATTTCCAAACCCGAACAAGTCCCCAAAAACCCAAACTAATTCCCCCAAACCCAACATCCCCAAAACCCAGAACAATTCCCCCAAAACCACCTCCCCAAAACCCAAAACAATTCTTCCAAAACCCAAACCATTTCCCAAAACCAACTCCCCAAAACCCGAACAATTCCCCAAACCCAAACCAACTCCCCCAAAACCCAACAAATTCCCCCAAACCAATCAATTGCCCCAAAATCAAACGAATTGCCTTAAAACAAACCACTCCCCAAACCAAACATTCCCAAACCAACCATTCTTCAAAACCCAAAAAATACCCCCAAAATCAATTCCCCTAAACTATTGACCAAACCCCTAAACCCTTATTTTTTTCTCCCTCGCCACAGAAAATACACAGCCCACAGAGAATTCCCCCCAAACCAATTCCCCCAAAACCCATTACCAAAATCTCTTTTTTTTTTCCTCCCCCTGCAGAAAATACCATCCCCAAGAGAATTCCCCCCACAACCCAAACCCATTCCCCCAAAACCCAAACCAATTTCCCCAAAACCAATTCCTCCAACCCATTAACCAAACCCCTCTTTTTTTACCTCCCCCCAGAAAATACACATCCCAAACCAATTCCCCCAAAACCTCATTTTTAACTCCTCTTGCAGAAAATACACATCCCCACAGAGAATTGCCTCCAAACCCAAACAATTCCCCAAAACCAATTCCCCAAACCATTGACCAAAACCTCCTTTTTTCTTCCCCCTGCAGAAAATACTATTCCCCACAGAGATTGCCTCCCAAACCAAACCAATTCCCCCAAAACCCATTACCAAAATCTTTTTTTTTTCTCCCCCTGCAGAAAACACTCAACCCCACAGAGAATTGCCCCCCAAAACCCAAACCAATTCCCCCAAAACCAATTCCCCCAAACCCATTACCAAACCTCTTTTTTTACCTCCCCCCAGAAAATACACATCCCCAAACCAATTCCCCCAAAACTCATTTTTAACTCCTCTTGCAGAAAATACACATCCCCAAAAATTCCCCCCAACCAAACCGATCCTCCATAACCATTAACCAAAATCTCTCTTTTTTCCTCCCCTGCAGAAAACACTCAACCCCACAGAGAATTGCCCCAAAACCCATTGACCAATTCCCCCAAACCCATTGACAAAATCTCTTTTTTTTCCCTCCCCCTGCAGAAAATACTCATTCCCACAGAGAATTCCCCCCACACCCAAACCATTCCCCCAAACCCAAACCATTTCCCAAAACCATTCCTCCAAAACCCATTGACCAAAATCTCTTTTTTTTTCTCCCCCTGCAGAAAATGCTCATTCCACAGAGAATTCCCCCCACAACCCAAACCCATTCCCCCAAACCACTTCTCCCAAAACCAAACCAATTCCCCCAAAACCCATTGACCAAAACCTCTTTTTCCTCCCCTGCAGAAAAACAATCACCCACAGAGAATTGCCCCCCAAAACCCAAACCAATTCCCCAAAACCAATTCCCCCAAACCCATTAACCAAACCCCTCTTTTTTTACCTCCCCCCAGAAAATACACATCCCCAAACAATTCCCCCAAAACCTCATTTTTAACTCCTCTTGCAGAAAATACACATCCCCACAGAGAATTCCCCCCACAACCCACACCCATTCCCCCAAAACCCAAACCAATTTCCCTAAAACCAATTCCCCCAAAACCCATTAACCAAAATCTCTTTTTTTTTTCCCTCCCCCACAGAAAATACGCAGCCATTTCCTCCTCGGAGCAGCGTCAGAGCTACAAGAACGATTTCAACGCCGAGTACAACGAGTACCGGGATTTACACGCCCGGATAGAGCGGATAACCCGGCGCTTCACCCAGCTGGATGCCAAACTCAAACAGCTCCTGCAGGGCACCGAGGAGTACAAGGTAGAAAAAAAAAATAAAAAACTGAAAAATAAAAAAAAAAAATTGATTTGTGCACGTGGAAAAGTGTTGCAGCTCTCGGAATTTGGGGAGCGCTCCTTCCTCGGGCTGGAGCCACATCATGGGACTTGATGACAAGGGAAGGTCTCAGTGAGACAATTGGTGTCCTCAGCCAAAAGCTGCTGGGAGCCATTAGTGCATCCCGGCCAAAAAAAGGGCGATTTGCACATGTGGGAGGCAGAGCGGGGTCATCTGCTGTCCTTGATCCCACAAAGCAGGGGGGTCTGAGGAGTTCCAGCCTTTCCTGAGCTTGGAAAAGCCATCTCGGTGAGGAGAAAAAAGAGAATTTTACAGAGCACCTCTTGTGCTGCTCCCTCCCTTTCTCTGTGCAAAATTCCCCCCTCGTTGGGGAGATTTTTTTGTGTCTTTGAGGGGAGGGGCTTTGGAAATGTGAATTATCCTGGAATTCAGGTGTTTTTATAGCTGGAGAGTGGGGTCTGAGGAGTTCCAGCCCTTCCTGAGCTTGGAAAAGCCATCTTGGTGAGGAGAAAAAAGAGAATTTTACAGAGCACCTCTTGTGCTGAGTGCTGCTCCCTCCCTTTCTCCGTGCAGAATTCCCCCCTCGCTGGAATTTTGTATCTTTGTGGGGAGGGGTTTTGGAAATGTGAATTATCCTGGAATTCAGGTGTTTTTATAGCTGGGGAGTGGGGTCTGCTCCTTCTGGTGCCAGCTCCAGAATATCCCTGCAATCTGGGCTGGTTTGTAGCCACTGAACATCCCCAGGAAGGCACAGAAGGAGCAGATTTTGGGTGGAATTTGCAGGAATCCCATTCTGCAATCTGGGCTGGTTGTAGCCACTGAACCTCCCCAGGAAGGCACAGAAGGAGCAGATTTTGGGTGGAATTTGCAGGAATCCCATTCTGCAATCTGGGCTGGTTGTTGCCACTGAACATCCCCAGAAAAGCCCCAGAAGGAGCAGATTTTGGGTGGAATTTGCAGGAATCCCATTCATGAAGCCATCATTAAATACCTACTGCATGAACTGAAAACACCTCCCTGTCTTTTCCCTTCCTTTCCAGACCATCCACGATCAAATTTTACAGGAATACCGAAAAATCAAAAAGGTAAGCGCTGCTCCTCGGCCTAACAAAGCTTCTGGGTGGTGCCCCTGGTGTGACTGAAAGAGATGGGTCCTTGCCAAGATTAAAGCCGGGCTCTGAGGCAATTCAGAGATCTTTGTTCAGCTCCAGCTCGTCCCTGCTGCTCTCGGGGAGGTTTTGGGGGTGGCTCTGGGCTCGCTGAGCCGTGGCCGTGGCACGCAGGGTGTGTTCAGGCAAACCCTTCATCTCTGCAGGGAAGGAACAGTTCGTGTTGGGCACTGCCCTGGGGTGGGGATGTGGGATCTTCTGGGGTTTGGGGCTGTTTGGGATCGGGGTCTGAGCTGGGATGGTCCCCCTGGATGTCCCCAGGATTTTGGGGTGTGGGGCACCTTGAATTCCAAGCATCCACACACCAGTGGGATTGGATTTTTTTCCTTTAAATCACGGATCTGATCCTGAACCCCGTTGTCCTGAGGGGTTTAGGAGCTTTTTGGAGAGATTCCCTGCATGCTGGGAGCTCATCTTTGTGATGGTGGGGGGCTCAGTTAGGCTGAGCCTACCTCAGGTGTGCCCCTTCCCTCTGAGGAGGCTCCTGGAGCTGAAAAACACTGGAAAGGAATTTTATTTTTGATTGAGTTTGATCAGAGCCCAATCTGTTTGAAAGAGGGATCCAAAAAAGCTTTTTTTTCCTTGGCCATATCCCTCTTTAAGCTGAAAGAGGGGAGTTCAGGTGGGATATTGGGAAGGAATTGTTCCCTGTGAGGGTTTGGGATGGGATTGAGGGTCTGGGATGGAATTGAGGGTTTGGGAAGGAATTGAGGGTTTGAGAGGGAATTGTTCCCTGTGAGGGTTTGGGATGGGATTGAGGAATTGAGATGGAATTGAGGGTTTGGGAAGGAATTGTTCCCTGTCAGGGTTTGGGATGGAATTGAGGGTTTGAGATGGAATTGTTCCCTGTGAGGGTTTGGGATGGGATTGAGGGTTTGAGATGGAATTGTTCCCTGTCAGGGTTTGGGATGGGATTCCCTGGGAGTGCCCAAGTCCAGGCTGGAGCTCCCTGGGGCAGTGGGAGCCCTTTGGGATGAGATGATCTTAGGATTCCTCCAGAACCTTTCCCACCTCCCCATTTCCCTTCTCTTTTTTGTTTTTGCAGACAAACCCCAATTACAGCCAAGAGAAGAACCGCTGCGAATACCTCCACAACAAACTGGCCCACATCAAAAAACTGATAGCAGAGTACGACCAGCAGCAGTTTTAGCTGCCACTCACCCCTGGACTGGGTAGGGCAAACCAAAATCCAGTCAGCCTGGACGTTAAAGTTCCCTTTTGTACACCCAAAATCCCTTTCAGAGACGAGCATTAATTCCTGGCGGTCGAAGAATTTGGGGATGACTTTAAGATGCCAGATCTGTCATGTCCACGTCCAGCACGCTCCTCCCGAGTTTTTAAAGCCTCTCTGAATGTTGGAATGTAACAAATGGATAACAAAAAAAAAACAAAAAAACACAACACAGCAGATGGCTTGAGCCGGGCTTAACCGCGCTGAACCAGGCTGAGCCCAGCTGAACCAGGCTGAGCTCAGGGTGGCAGAGCTGGGCCAAAACTGTCCCTTGTCACCGTGGATGGCTCTGAACCTGCCTTGGGCAGCATCCCGGGCTGCAAGGAGCAGATCGGGTCAAACCAGGATCCTCAGGAGTGTGGCAGCCTCGGAACAGCGCGGTTCCATGGAGCGGGGAGTGACCGGGACAAACACAGCGCTGGGGGCCACAGGGGCTGCTCCTGTGTGTCCCTGTGCCACTCCTGTGTCCCCTGTGCCACTCCTGTGTCCCTGTGCCACTCCTGAGTGTCCCTGTGTCACTCCTGTGTGTCCCCTGTGCCACTCCTGTGTGTCCCCCGTGTCACTCCTGTGAGTGTCCCCCGTGTCACTCCTGTGAGTGCCTGTTCCTGTGCCACTCCTGTGTGTCCCCTGTGCCACTCCTGTGTGTCCCCGTGTCACTCCTGTGAGTGCCCCCTGTGCACTCCTGTGTGTCCCCTGTGTCACTCCTGTGTGTCCCCTGTGCCACTCCCGTGTGTGTCCCCTGTGTCACTCCTGTGTGTGTCCCCTGTGTCACTCCTGTGTGTCCCCTGTGCCACTCCGTGGTGTCCCTGTGTCACTCCTGGTGAGTGTGCCCCCTGTGTCACTCCTGTGTGTCCCCTGTGCACTCCCTGTGTGTCCCCTGTGTCACTCCTGTGTGTCCCCTGTGTCACTCCTGTGGTGTCCCCTGTGTCACTCCTGTGTGTCCCCTGTGTCACCCTGTGTGTCACCCTGTGTCACTCCTGTGTGTGTCCCCTGTGTCACTCCTGTGTGCCACCTGTGTCACTGTGTGTCCCCTGTGTCACCCTGTGTGTCCCCTGTGTACTCCTGTGTCCCTGTGTCACTCCTGTGTGTGTCCCCTGTGTCACTCCTGTGTGTGTCCCCTGTGTCACTCCTGTGTGTGTCCCCTGTGTCCCGTGTGTGTCCCCTGTGTCATCTTTTTGTGTTATATTTTTTTTTTTTGTGTGGCTTTTTTTTTATTTTTTTTCTGTTTATCCATTTGTTACATTCCAACTGTCGAGAGGCTTTTAAAAACTGCGGTAGGAGCGTGCTGGACGTTGGACATGACAGATCTGGCATCTTAAAGTTCCCCAAATTCTTCGACCGCCAGGAATTAATTGCTCGTCTCTGAAAGGGATTTTGGGTGTACATAAACGGAACTTTACGTCCAGGCTGACTGGATTTTGGTTTGCACCTACCCAGTTCCAGGGGTGTAGTGGCAGCTAAAACTGCTGCTGGTCGTACTCTGCTATCAGTTTTTTGATGTGGGCCAGTTTGTTGTGGAGGTATTCGCAGCGGTTCTTCTCTTGGCCTGTAATTGGTGGTTTGTCTGCAAAAACAAAAAAGAGAAGGGAAAATGGGGAGGTGGGAAAAGGATTCTGGAGGAATCCTTAAGATCATTCTACATCCTCAAAGGGCTCGAAATTCCACCAAACCTAGGAATCCATCTAAACTAAACTCCCAAGGAGCTTCCAGCGGAACATTGCCTTCCCAACTGACCATCCCAACTCACACAAATCCAATCCCATCGACCAGGGAACAATCTTCCAAACCTCAATCCACCAATCCTCAATCCCATCCCAAACCCTCACAGGCATTGATCCATCCACAATTCCATGCCCACAACCCTAAAACAATTCCCATCCCAAAATCCCCTCAACCTCACAGGGAAAATCTCCTTCCCAAACCCTCAATACTCCATCCCAAACCCTTACAGGGAACAAATTCTTCCCATAACCCTATCAATTCTCTCCAACCACAATGGTGAACATCCTTCCAAACTATCCCATCAAACCTTCCCATCCCAAACCCTCAAAGGACAACAATTTTCCCTCTCCAAACCCTCAATTCCTTCCCAAACCCTCAATTCCATCCCATGACTCCTCTAGATCCCATCCCAAACCCTCACATGGAGAACATATTCACTTCCCAATATCCCACCTGAACTCCCCTCTTTCAGCTTAAAGAGGGATATGCCCAAGGAAAAAAAAAGCTTTTTTGGATCCCTTCTTCAACGATTGGCTCTGATCAAACTCAATCAAAAATTAAAATTCCTTTCCAGTGTTTTTTCAGCTCCAGGAGCCTCCTCAGAGGGAAGGGGCACACCTGAGGTTAGGCTCAGCCTAACTGAGCCCTCTCCACCATCACAAAGATGAGCTCCCAGCATGCAGGGAACTCTCCCAAAAAGCTCCTAAACCCCATCAGGACAAGTGGGTTCAGGATTTCAGATCGTTGATTTTAAAGGAGAAAAAAATCCATCCCCTTGGTTGTGTGGATGCTTGGAATTCAAGGTGCCCCACACCCAAAATCCTGGGGACATCCAGGGGACCATCCCAGCTCAGACCCGATCCCAAATAGCCCCAAACCCCAGAAGTTGATCCCACCATCCCCACCCCAGGGCAGTGCCCAACACGAACTGTTCCTTCCCTGCAGACATGAAGGGTTTGCCTGAACACACCCTGCGTGCCACGGCCACGGCTCAGCGAGCCCAGAGCCACCCCCAAAAACCTCCCCGAGATGCAGCAGGGACGAGCTGGAGCGAACAAAGATACTCTGAATTGCCTCAGAGCCCGGCTTTAATCTTGGCAAGGACCCATCTCTTTCAGTCACACCAGGGGCACCACCCAGAAGCTTTGTTTAGGCCGAGGAGCAGCGCTTACCTTTTTGATTTTTCGGTATTCCTGTAAAATTTGATCTGTGGATGGTCTGGAAAGGAAAGGGAAAAGACAGGGAGGTGTTTTCAGTTCATGCAGTAGGTTATTTAATGATGGCTTCATGAATGTGGATTCTTGCAAATTCTCACCCAAAATCTGCTCCTTCTGGGGCTTTTCTGGGGAGTGTATCGAGTGGCTAACAACACAGCCCACAGATTGCCAGATAGGTATTTCCTGCAATTCCACCCAAATCTGCTCCTTCTGGTGCTTCCTGGGGAGGTTCAGTGGCCTACAACCAGCCCAGATTGCAGAACAGGATTCCTGCAAATTCCACCCAAATCTGCTCCTTCTGCGATGCTTTCCTGGGGATTTCGTGCTAAATACCAGCCTCAGATTTTGCTAGGGTATTTCTGGATGCTGGCTACCAAGAAGGATCAACCCCACTCCCCAGCTAAAACACCTGAATTCCAAGTTACTCTTCCAAAACCCTCCCCAAAAGATATCATAATTTCCCACGTAGGATTCTTGCACCGGGAAGGATTGATTGTTTTTTTATGTCGCACGATAGAGGTGCTCTGTTAAATTCTCGTTTTTTCCTCACCTAAGATGGCTATTTTCGAGCTCAGAAGGGCTGGATCTCAGAACGCCCATCTCTCCAGCTATAAAAACACCTGATTCAAGAGTGTATTGTCATTTTCAAAGCCCTCTCCCTAACTAAGAGCCAAATAAATAACTCCCCACGAGGTGGGAATTTTGCATAGTAGAATAAGTTGAGGAGCAGCAAAGGTGCTCTGTAAAATTCTCTTTTTTCTTCACGTATGATGGCTTTTTCCACAGCTAGAAAGGCTGATACTCCTCCAGCCCCCTGCTTGTTGGGATCAAGTGACAAGCATGATGACCCGCTCTGTCCTCCCACTATGTGCAATTATCGCCGCTTTTTTACCGGGATTATAATTGGCTCCCAAGCAGCTGTTTGCTGAGACACCATATTGTCTCACTGAGAGCTCTGTACCGTCTTGTATCTCATTTTGGCTCCAGCCCTGAAGAGATAGGAGCGCTCCCCCAATATCGATGAGCTCGCAATTTACTTTCTCCACGTGCACATATCAATTTTTTTGATTTTGTAGTTTTATTTTTGTATTTTTTTTTCTACCTTGACTCCTCGTCCCTTGAGAGCTTTTTGTAGTTTTGCATCGCATCAGGTGTTGATAGTCGCGGGTATCCGGCTGCTATTTCGGCGATGTAAATCTCCCAATGGGTACTCGTGTACTCGGCTGTTGAAAGTCGTTCTTGTAGCTTCTGACGCGTTGCTCCGGAAGGAGGAAATGTCTCGCTATTTCTTGGGGGAGGGAAAAAAAAAGAGATTGTTTATATGGGGTTTTGGGGGATATTGGTTTGGGAAATTGGTTCTGGAGTTTGGGGTATGGGGTGGTTGTGGGGGAATTCTCTGTGGGAATGTGTTATTTTCTGCAAGAGGAGTTTAATATATGATGGTTTGGGGGAATTGGTTTGCAGGGATTGTGTTATTTTCTGGGGGAGTAAAAAAAAGAGGGGTTTGGTTTAATGGGTTTGAGGTGGAATTGGTTTTGGGGAAATTGGTTTGGGTTTTGAGGTGTGGCATTTCCTCTGTGGGTTTGAGTTGTTTTCTTGCCAGGGGAGGAAAAAAAACAAGATGATTTTGGTCAATGTGGGTTTTGGGGAATTGGTTTGGGTTTTGGGAAAGTGGTTGGCGGGAAATGGGTTTGGGTTGTGGGGGGTATTCTCTGTGGAATGGAGCATTTTCTGCAGGGGGTAAGAAAAAAAAAAAGAGATTTTGGTCAATGTGGTTTTGCGAGGAATTGGTTTGGGGAAATTGGTTTGGGTTTGGGGGAAAATGGTTGGGCTGTGGGCGGGAATTTCTCTTGTGTGGGAATGTTGTATTTTCTTGCAGTGGGGAGTGAAAAAAAAAAGAGATTTTGGGTCAATGGGTTTTTGGGGGAATTTGGTCAATGGGTTTGGGGGCAATTCTCTGTGGGGTTGAGTTTGTTTTCTGCGAGGGGAGGACAAAAGAGGATTTGGTTAATGGTTTTGAGGAATCGGTTTGGTGTGGTGGGTGGGATATTCTCTGTGTGGGATGTGTATTTTCTGCAGAGGAGTTAAAAATGGAGGTTTTGGGGAATTGGTTTGTGGGTATGGTTGTATTTTTCTGGGGGGAGTAAAAAAAGAGGGGTTTGGTTTAATGGGTTTGGGGGAATTGGTTTTGTGGGAATTGGTTTGGGTTTTGGGGTGCAATTCTCTGTTGGGTGTTGAGGTTTTCTGCAGGGGGAGGAAAAAAAAAAGATTTTGGTTCAATGGTTTTGGACGGGAATTGGTTTGTGTTGGATGGCAATTCTCTGTGGGGATATGTATTTTCTGCAGGGTCGAAGAAAAAAAGCGAGGTTTTGGTCAAATGGGTTTGGGGGGATATTGGTTTTTGGTGGAATTGTGTTTGGGTTTTGGAGGCAATTCTCTTTGTGGTGGATGTTGTATTTTCTTGCCTAAGAGGAGTTAAAAATGAGTGTTTTGGGGGAATTGGGTTTGGGGATGTGTATTTTCGTTTTTTTATGGGGATGGTAAAAAAAGAGGGGTTGGTTAATGGTGAGGAATGGTTTGGGGAAATTGCGTTTGGGTTTGTGGGAATGGTGTTTTGGGTTGTGGGGGGAACTTCTCTATGGGGATGAGTTTTTAAATTTTCTTGCCCAAGGAGGGGATGGAAAAAAAAAAGAGATTTTGGTCAGTGGGTTTGGGGGGAATTGTTTTGGTTGGGGAATTCTCTTGTGGGTGTGTATTTTCTGTCTGTGGCGGGGTGGGCGAGGGAGAAAAAATAAGGTTTTTAGGGGTTTTGGTCAATTAGTTTAGGGGGAATTGATTTGGGGGTATTTGTTTGGGTTTTGAAGAATTGGTGGGTTTTGGTGGGAATTGGTTTGGTTTTGGGGAGTTTGGTTTGTTTAAGGCAATTCGTTTTTGATTTTGGGGCAATGATGGTTTGTGGGAATTTGTGGTTGGGGAGTTGGTTTGGGTTGGGAATTGTTGGTTTTTGGGGAGTTTTGGTTTTGGGGAATTGGTATTTGGTTTTGGAAGAATTTGTTTTGGGTTTTGGGGGAGTTGGTTTTGGGAATTGTTCTGGGTTGGGAGTGGTTTGGGTTTGGGGAATTAGTTTGGTAGTTTTGGGGGACTTGGTTTCGGGTTGGGAAATTTTCTGGGTTTTGTGGGGAGTTGTTTTGGTTGGAGTTGGTTTGTTTTTCGGGGAGTTGGTTTGATTTTGGTGAATTAGTGTGGTTTTTGATCAATAGTTTTGGAGTCTCCTCCCCACCCTGCCAGGCCTGGATGCAGCACATGGCAGCACACATGAGCCCCGTTGCCCCGAGCTGCTGTTCACACAATACCCCATTGATTGCCTCTCCTGGGTGCTTCTCTGGGTGGGAAGTGGCAGCTCAGGGTGGGAAGTGGCAGCTCAGGGGGGGAAGGGGCAGCTCAGTGGTGGGGTAGGGCACCAGGGTGGGGAAAGGGCGCTTCTGGGTGGGAGGGGCAGTTCAGGTGGGAAGGGCAGTCTCAGGGTGGGAAGGGCAGCGTTCTGGGTGGTGGGAAGGGGCAGCTCTGGGGGTGGGGAAGGGCAGCTCTGGGTGGGATGGGCAGCTCTGGGTGGGTAAGGGTCAGCTCTTGGGTGGGGTAAGGGTAGCTCTGGGGTGGTGTGAGTTGGCAGCTCTGGGTGGGGAAAGGGCAGCTCTGGATGGGGAAGTGGCAGCTCTGGGTGGGAAGGGCATGCTTCTGGGTGGGGAAGGGCAGCTCTGTGTGTGGTGAGGGCAGCTCTTGGGTGGGGGCAAGGGCAGCTCTGGGGTTGGGGAAGGCTAGCTCTGGGGTGGGGAGGCAGCTCTGGGTGTGAGTAAGGGCGCTCAGGGTGGGGAAGGGGGGCAGCTCCAGGGTGGGGAAGGGCAGCTCTGGGGTTGGGGAAGGGCAGCTCAGTGGTGGGGAAGGATCCTCCTCCTCT
>VKON01000188.1:0-11940 GCA_009741485.1 Malurus cyaneus samueli | reverse complement strand
AAAAAAGCCAAAAAAAAAAAAAAAAACACAAAAAGAAAAAAAAAACCCAAAAAAAAAAAAAAAAATTCTGCTTATTTGAAGCCAGCGTTTGACACTTAAGGGAAAACTTGCCTAAAGTGACCGAAGCTCCCAAAGGTTAAGAATCTGTAGTTTTTCATGGATTAAAAGTTTGGCATGAAGTTGTAACTGCCCCTGGGCCGGGTCCCAGCTTGTCCTGCGGATGGTGAGGAACTGGAATTGCTGCTAGGAATGGTCGGGACACACAAATACAGCACGTTCCCTGAGCTCTCCTTGTCTGTCCCTGCTTTGTCATCCTGGGGGGGTGGTGGTGCCAGCACAGGGGGTCAGCACCAGGGCAGAGGTGGATCCCAAAAAAAAAAAAAAAAACCCTTCCCCTATAAAATCCCTTTTTTTGATCTGCTTTGTGCATTTCTCAGGCACAGACCTGCCCAGTTCACCTCCAGTTACCACATGGAGACCTGTCTGGCTTTGACTTTTCTAATTTTCTACCGAGGCAGCCAATTTTATTAATTGCTAATGAGACTATGGTCTATTTTTGTATCAAAAAAAAAAGAGGGAAAAAAAGCATCTTTTTTTTTCTAAAACTGTGCCTCCCTTTTCCTTTTAGGCCAAGTGGTTGGGACCCTTTCCTTGCAGTTTTACTCCAAGAGTCACCCACAGGAGTGACTTTACTCCCTGACCCATGGCAGGAGGGGGTGGGGGTGCTCTGCTTTCTCCTGGGATTTGGGTTTTGTTTTTTTTTTTTTGGTTTTGTGTGCTTTCCAAGGCAGCAGCAGCAGCAGCATGCAAATCTTGTACTCCTGTGTGTGTCCCCTGTGCCACTCCCGTGTGTGTCCCCTGTGTCACTCTGTGTGTCCCCTGTGTCACTCCTGTGTCCGTGACAAGGCAGTGTCCCTTGGACCGTGCTGGATTTGGGATTGTCCCTCCAAAACAGCCGACTGTGGGCAAGGTGACAATAGCAGGGATCAAATGACATTGACAGAGGTTTGCTTGATTTGTTTCAAGGTGGCCTTGGCCTTGGAGCGGACCCAGCAGCTCCAGGAGTCACCGGCGGGGCTCGGCTCCTGCAAATCCCCAAACCCTCCAGTTTCAGTTTCAGATGCGAATCCCGAGCCAAACTCTGCACCCCAGGCCCCCTTCACCCTCTGCGAGCTTCCCCGCGGCTCCACGGGCCGCTCACACGGGAAGGGTCCCCATCCCATCGCGGCTTTCCTGGAGAATTCCTCCCAACCGCTGGCAGCTCCCGGGGTCACGCACGGCTCTCATTAACTCGGAGCTGCCCCAGTGGAAATTTACTGAGCGCCTTCTCCGTGCCAGAGCCGGCCGAGCTCCCACCGCCGCCTCCTTATCGGCCCCGGAGCATCCCCGCTCTCCGCGTCCTCCTCAGCCCGAGCGGGAGGAGCCCTGGCCTCTGATAATGCACCGATAATTCAGGTCACACCTGGGAAAATGTCCCTTTGCGCCACATCGGCCACAAACTGCCCCTAAAACTGAGCAGGCCCCGGCCGGGTTTGGGGGATGCTGCAAACGCGGTGACAGCACCGTGGATTTTTTTCCCCCGTGAGTTTTTTTTCCCCCCCGTGGATATTTTTTTCCCCGTGGGTTTCTTCCGCTGTGGATTTTTCCCCCCGTGGGGTGTTTTTTTCCCCGGGCACGTTTTTGCTCGTGGCTCGTTTACAGGAGGAAGCTCATTAGAATAATTTGTCCTCGCCACGCTCCGGTGGCGCTGGTCCCTCTCCCGGAGCAGCTGCTGCACCNTTTTTTTTTTTTTCTTTTTAGAGACAATGAAGCTTAGGCAAAATTTTGTGCTTTTTGGGTTAATAGAAACCAGTTCTAGGTGATTAAGTATGATCTTAACTTATTGATACTGTGTTTTACTTTGTAATATTGTACTGTGGATAAAAACTATATTGAGCCATGGAGTTGGAGTTTACAAAAGAGCTTTTCACTTTGCCAAAATGTTACAATTTCAAGGCAGCATAGTCTTCAGCTTTCCTAATCTTTTTTCTTAAGAGCTAGTGTCCTTTTTTTGTACACTAAAAAAGCTGAATGCTGATTTTGCAACATATAATAAATTCACTGTATTGGAAAACAAGCAGACAATAAGGTTGTGGATTTCTTTTCAGTGCTTCTCCCTGCAAGGAAAACTCAAAAAGGGAAAGGTGATAAATGGCTGAGCGCAGGAAACGGGAAGGAACGGGGTCACTTGAGTGACTTTTGGAAGTGTCGGAGCAGGAGTAGGTGAGAGAGAGGAGAGGGAAGAGGAGCTCGGGGCAGCGCTTTGGATCTGCGCTGGCAGCTCCGGGGGGCTCCGTGCCCGACAGCGCCGGGGTTTGGGGGAAAAATCGGCTTTGGGAGAGGCTCCGGGAGCTGCTGGAGGCTCGGGAATGCTCGGGGTCCATGGAGGGGCTGCGGGGGATGAGCTTGAGCCGGGCTTAACCGCGCTGAACCAGGCTGAGCCCAGCTGAACCAGGCTGAGCTCAGGGTGCAGAGCTGGGCCAAAACTGTCCCTTGTCACCGTGGATGGCTCTGAACCTGCCTTGGGCAGCATCCCTGGGGCTGCAAGGAGCAGATCGGGTCAAACCAAGGATCCTCAGGAGTGTGGCAGCCTCGGAACAGCAGCGGTTCCATGGAGCGGGGAGTGACCGGGACAAACACAGCGCTGGGGCCACAGGGGCTGCTCCTGTGTGTCCCCTGTGCCACTCCTGTGTCCCCTGTGCCACTCCTGTGTCCCCTGTGCCACTCCTGAGTGTCCCCTGTGTGTCCCCTGTGCCACTCCTGTGTGTCCCCTGTGTCACTCCCGTGTGTCCCCTGTGTCACTCCTGTGAGTGTCCCCTGTGTCACTCCTGTGTGTCCCCTGTGTCACTCCTGTGTGTCCCCTGTGTCACTCCTGTGTGTGTCCCCTGTGTCACTCCTGTGTGTCCCCTGTGTCACTCCTGTGTGTGTCCCCTGTGTCACTCCTGTGTGTGTCCCCTGTGCCACTCCCGTGTGTGTCTGTGTGTCCTTGTGTGTCCCTGTGTGTCCCATGCATGTCTCCTGACCATACCTCCTGTGTGACCCCCATGTCCCCTGCGTGTCCCCCTCTGCGGTTCTGCATGACACCTTGTCCCTTGCATGCCCTTTTTCCAGATTCTGCATACCACCCATGTCTACTGTGTGTGTCCCCTGTGTCACTCCTGTGTGTGTCCCCTGTGTCACTCCTGTGTGTGTCCCCTGTGCCACCCCCGTGTGGTGTCCCTGTGTCCCTGCTGTCCCCTGTGTCCTCTGTGTCCGTGACAAGGCAGTGTCCCTTGGACCGTGCTGGATTTGGGATTGTCCCTCCAAAACAGCCGACTGTGGGCAAGGTGACAATAGCAGGGATCAAATGACATTGACAGAGGTTTGCTTGATTTGTTTCAAGGTGGCCTTGGCCTTGGAGCGGACCCAGCAGCTCCAGGAGTCACCGGCGGGGCTCGGCTCCTGCAAATCCCCAAACCCTCCAGTTTCAGTTTCAGATGCGAATCCCGAGCCAAACTCTGCACCCCAGGCCCCCTTCACCCTCTGCGAGCTTCCCCGCGGCTCCACGGGCCGCTCACACGGGAAGGGTCCCCATCCCATCGCGGCTTTCCTGGAGAATTCCTCCCAACCGCTGGCAGCTCCCGGGGTCACGCACGGCTCTCATTAACTCGGAGCTGCCCCAGTGGAAATTTACTGAGCGCCTTCTCCGTGCCAGAGCCGGCCGAGCTCCCACCGCCGCCTCCTTATCGGCCCCGGAGCATCCCCGCTCTCCGCGTCCTCCTCAGCCCGAGCGGGAGGAGCCCTGGCCTCTGATAATGCACCGATAATTCAGGTCACACCTGGGAAAATGTCCCTTTGCGCCACATCGGCCACAAACTGCCCCTAAAACTGAGCAGGCCCCGGCCGGGTTTGGGGGATGCTGCAAACGCGGTGACAGCACCGTGGATTTTTTTCCCCCGTGAGTTTTTTTTCCCCCCCGTGGATATTTTTTTCCCCGTGGGTTTCTTCCGCTGTGGATTTTTCCCCCCGTGGGGTGTTTTTTTCCCCGGGCACGTTTTTGCTCGTGGCTCGTTTACAGGAGGAAGCTCATTAGAATAATTTGTCCTCGCCACGCTCCGGTGGCGCTGGTCCCTCTCCCGGAGCAGCTGCTGCACCTCCAGCACCGGGCACGACCCCCAAATCAGGCCCCCGCTCCCTCCCTCCTCCCTCCCTCCCTCGCGTGGGTCCGACCTTGGGCACGCAGCGCCCGAGGGCGATGGCACAGGGAGAAGGGAGGAGGATGAGGAGCTGCCAGCAGGGATAATGAAGGGCCGGAGCCCGGGATTGTGTTACACCCGGGGAAAAAACCCAACCGCGGAGGAAGGAAAACGTGGCAAGGCAGTGCTGGGGCTGTCTCGAGGCATAAATCTGGGGCTGGCGGGGCTGCCCTCGGACGCTGCCTCGGAGGGGGACAGAGGCAGGACCCCCATCCGAGCCCTTCCCAGCGCTCTGAGACTCCGCTGCCGCAGCAGCAGCTCCTGAACCTGCTCACAGCGAAACCCTGCCGAGTTCGGGGGCTGCGTGGCCTGGAACCCCTCCCGGGACTGGGGCGGGGGTCCGCGGGCGGCGGGGGTGGCGCACCATTGCTGGGGAGCGGGGCCGTCGCTATGGCTCGCTGGGGCTGCGCTGGCCTGCAGCCCCCGCAGCTGCGGAGCGAAGGCACTGGGCGGCCGGCCCGGGCTCCCGCCCAATGGAACGCGTTGGGCGAGCGAACAAGGGAGCCCCGCTCATGCGGTGCCGAGCGTGGGAGGAGTGGGAAGGGAGTGGGGGAAGGAACAATGGTGGGAGTTTATGGGGGAGGGGGCGAAAAAAAAAAAAAGTAAAAAAATAAGGAAAAAAAAAAAAAGGAGGAAAGCAGTGGAAAAAATACCAGTTCTGGGCCCCTGGCAGCGCTGCCCGGACCCTCCCCGCCCCAGGATTATTGTACAAAGAAATGTTATTTTTGTTTCAATAATTTGCTGAGGCACTGGCATTCCAGCGCGGGGCTCGTTTTGTCCTCCAGCCCGGCACCAAGGGATCATTGTTCCTCCATGGCCAAGGGGCCGGACGCGGCCCCCCGGCACCGCCGTGCCCTCCACCGCCGCCTCTCCCCGCGGCCGCCCGGCCGCAGGTGCCCTCCGGGCTCGGTCCCGGTGGGTCCCGTCCCGCTGCGTGCCGGAGGGTGGGTGGCGATGGCAGCGAGCCCCGAGGAGCGGGGTGGGTGGCGGAGGAGGGCAGAGCTGTCCTCGCCGTGTCTGCGGGGAGCGAGGGTGGGGAGGGGCCGGGCGTTGCTCCGGCTCGGGGGCCCCTTTGAAGCGGGGGCGGGCCATTGAAAGGCAGCGGGACCCCGGGCGGGGGGGCGGCCACGGCCCCTTTCTGTGCGCCCCCCGCGCTCCCCGGACCCACAGGCGGGGTGCGGCTCACACAGGGAACCGCGTCCCCGGCAGCGCCGCCGGGAGGCGGGATGGAGCGGCGGGGCCCGGTGACCGCCCTGGGGGTGCGGGGGTCCGTGCCGGGGTTTTGGGTGTCCATGCCCGGGACTCCAGGGTGCCACGGCTTTTGGGGTGCCCGCGCCGGGGGCAGCCGCAGGGTAACGGGCTTGCGGTGCCGGTGCCGGTGCCGGGCTGGCAGTCCCGGGCGGAGCGCGCCGTGAAGGCGCCCGCGGTCCCGGGCGCAGGAAGCCGTCCGCCCGGGGCTGTCAATGGCCGAAGGCGGCGGCGGGACCCCCGGACCCGGCTCGGGCACCCGGCCCGGCGACATTCCCCTTCCCGGGCTCAGCGGCCGCTTCCCCCTCCCGAGCGCCGCCTCCGCCCCAGGTACGAGCGGTCAGCGGCGGTCCGGAGCCCGCCATGCGTGCCCGGGCCGGGGGTCGGGGGCTCGGGGGTCCGGGGTCCGGGGCTGCCGGTGCCGGTGGCACGTGCGGGGGGCGGGCCGGGCGGGGGGAGGGGCCGAAGCGGAGGGCGGGCAGAGCGGAGCGGACGAGTTATGAGGCACGGCGGGAGAACGGGGCGGCCACAGCGCATCGCATCGTTTCCCGCGGGGCAGCGCGTGAATACGCGGGCACTGACACCGGGACCGACACCGGGCACGGACACCGGGCACCGACACCGACGCTGACACCGCACACCGACACCGGGCACTGAACACGGGGCACTGAGCACCGGACACGGCACTGGGCACCGAACACCGGGCACAGGACATCACGGGCACCGACACCTGACGCACTGACAAGCACCACGACACCGGGGCACCTGAAAACACGGGCATCTGAGCACCGACCGGCAACTGGCACCGAACACCGGGCAAGGGTTACGCCCCGGGACAGGCGGGCGACGCGGCACAGCACGACGACGGCGCACCTGGCACCGCCAACCGGGTCCGGGCTCCTGCGCGCCGCCGGCCCGGCCCGGTGAGGTGCCGCGGCGGGCGGGACTGACCCCCGGAGAGGCTCGGGCTGGCGGAGCCGTGTCCTCCCGTGCCCTCGGCGGGATCAGATCTCGTCCCCGTGCCCTCCGGCATCCCGAGAGAACCGCTGTCCCCAAATCCCATTTCCCCTCGGAAGGACGTCCCTGGTGTCCCCATGTACCCTGCGCCCCCTGGGAGCAGGGACAGTCTTGGTCCCGTTGTCCCCTGTCCCCAGATTCCCTGCATGCCTGGAGCGCCTATTGTCCCCATTCCCCTGCCACTCTGACCCCCCAGGAGCGGGGACACCCCAGGTCCCCGTGTCCCCTGTGCCACCCCAGGGTGCAGGGTTGTCCCCACGTCACCTGGGAGCGGCCTCTGCCCCCCCGGGATCGATGACAGACACGGTCCCCTGTCCCCTGCACCCCGCACCGTGCAGGGACACCCCGGGTCCCCCGGGAGCCTCCCGTGTCCCCAAGGGAGGGGACAGCAGGGACAGGGACCCTGCACCCCTCGGGGCGCTCCGGGAGGTGCTGGGTGAGGGTGTCCCCCCTCCCCAAATCCCCGCCCGCCCGGGAGGAGCCGGGACACGGCCGGGGAGGGGCTGCAGGGACCGTCCCGGTGCCACCAGGGCGCTGCCAGGGCAGGGAGCCAAGGTCCCCGCGGGCGGCACGGCCGCGTCCCAGCAGGGCGGAGGGTCCGGGGGGGCGTCCGGGGGTCCGGCGTGGTACCGGGTCCGGGGGGGCTGGGGGTCCGGGGGGGTCCCGGGGGGGTGGGGGGCGGCCCGGTGGGCCAGGCAGCGCTATCTTGACACCCATCTTCTCCGCTGCCAGCTCCAGAACAACGGCAGAGCCGTCCTCGTGGACAGCCCCAACGTCACCTACAGCAAGGATTTCATCGAGGCCAAGTACACCTACAGCACGGTGCACGTGTGCAAGAAAGAACGGCGTCACCAAAGGTGGGTCGGGGGGCTCGGGGGAATCGGCGGGCTCTGGGCCCTGGGGATCGGGGGATTCGGGGGAGAGGGGGAGCTCGGGGAATCGGGGGATCGGGGGAAATGGGGGGGCCTGGGGCGCTCGGAGGTGCTCGGCGGGGTCGCGGGGCTCGGAGGGCTCGAAGGCTCAGGGGGTTCGGGGGTTCGGGGGGACCCGGGGGACAGGGGAGCTCGGGGAATCCGGGGATCGGGGGCTCGGAAGGCGCGGGGGGCCTCGGGGCTCCGCTCGTCCCCAGTGTCCCCAGCTGCCCCTGTCCGCTGTGCCCCAGGTGCGGCCGTGCTCCACCCGCTTCACTTTCCGCACGGGCCGGCAGGTGCCGCGCCTGGGGGTGATGCTGGTGGGCTGGGGGGGCAACAACGGCACCACCGTCACCGCGGCCGTGCTGGCCAACAAGCTGGGCCTGAGCTGGATGACCAAGACCGGGCGCAAGGTGAGTGTCCCCAGTGTGACCCCAGCCAGGGTGAGGTGTCCCCAGGGTGACCCCAGCAGGGTGAGGTGTCCCCAGGGTGACCCCAGCCAGGGTGAGGTGTCCCCAGGGTGACCCCAGCCAGGGTGAGGTGTCCCCAAGGTGACCCCAGCAGGGTGAGGTGTCCCCAAGGTGACCTCAGCAGGTTGAGGTTGTCCCCAGGGATGATCTCCACCCGGGGTGGGTCCCCAAAGTGACCTGAGCAAGGTGAGTGTCCCCAGAGTGACCCCAGTGAGGTGCACTGGGTGTCCCCAGCAAGGTGAGTGTCCCCAGTGTGACCTCGTGTCCCCGGGGTGTCCCCAGTGTGACCGCAGCAAAGTCCTGAGCTCCGGGATTGTCCCACAGGGTTGGGGACATGAAGCTCGGCCCCTCCCCTCTTCACCGATGATGTCCCGCACCCCGATCTCCTCCCTGCCCCTTCGGGGGGGCTCTGCAGCCCCTGCCCTGCCCATGTTTCGGGGATGCTGGACCGCCCCTCCCCACCCATGCCGTGCCCCCCCTCCCAGAAAGCCAACTACTACGGCTCGCTGCTGCAAGCCTCCACCGTGTGCCTGGGCACCGGCCCCTCCGGTGATGTGTACGTGCCCTTCCGGGACCTGCTGCCCATGGTGCACCCCAACGACATCGTGTTCGACGGTAGGTGACACCGGGGGACCCCGCGGCGGGCCGGGGTGGCGCTCCTGTCCGAGCGCTGGGGTCACGCCGTGTCCCCCAGGCTGGGACATCTCGTCGCTGAACCTGGCCGAGGCCATGAGGAGGGCGGAGGTGCTCGAGTGGCCGCTGCAGGAGCAGCTCTGGCCGCACATGGAGAAGATGAAGCCGCGTCCTTCCATCTTCATCCCCGAATTCATCGCCGCCAACCAGGAGGAGCGGGCGGACAACGTCCTGCGGGGATCCATGGCCGAGCAGGTGCGGCCGGGGCGGGGCGGGGAGGGGTGGGGACAGGGCAGGGGTGACAGAGCCCCGGGGGAGGTGACAGAGCCCCAGGGGAGGTGACAGAGCCCAGGGAGGTGACAGAGCCATGGGGGGTGACAGGGCCATAGGGGAGGGTGACAGGAGTAACGCGAGGGCGGGACAGGACCGGGGGGTGAACAGGACCGGGGGGTGACAGAGCATGGGGAAGGACTGGGCTCTGGTGATCAGAACATGGGGTGACAGACCGCGGGGGAGGGTGACAGGACCGCGAGGGCGGTGACAGGACCCGGGGGGAGTGACAGGACCGGGGGTGACAGAGCCACCGGGGTGACAGAGCATGGGCGGTGACAGGGGCCAAGGGGGGGGGTGACAGACGGGGGGGTGACAGGACCTCGGTGACAGAACCGCGGGGGCGGCGACAGGGACGAGCGGGAGGTGACAGGACCGCGGGGGCGACAGGACCGGGGGTGACAGAGCCACCGGGGAGGGCGACAGGGCCACGGGGGTGACAGGGCCACGGGGGCGACAGGGCCGGGAGGGAGGCGACAGGACTTCGGTGACAGGACCGCGAGGGGGACAGGACCCCGGGGGAGGTGACAGAACCCCGGGGGCGCTGCCACCACCGCGCTGTCGCGTCCCCTCCCCTCCCCGAGCGCAGGTGGAGCAGATCCGCCGCGACATCCGAGACTTCAGGGAGAGCAGCGGCGTGGACAAAGTGATCGTGCTCTGGACCGCCAACACCGAGAGGTTCTGCGACATCGTGCCGGGGCTCAACGACACCGCCGACAACCTGCTGCGGGCCATCGAGGTCAGGGGGACACCGCGGGGCTGTGACACGCGGGAGGGTGACACACGGGAGGGTGACAGGAGCCCCGCGGTGGCGCTGAGCTGTCCCCTGTCCCCGCAGCGGGGTCTGGAGGTGTCGCCGTCCACTCTGTTCGCCGTGGCCAGCATCCTGGAGGGCTGTGCCTACATCAACGGCTCCCCGCAGAACACCTTCGTGCCCGGCGCCGTGGAATTGGCCGCTCAGCGCCGCGTCTTCATCGGCGGCGACGACTTCAAATCGGGCCAGACCAAGCTGAAATCGGTGCTGGTGGATTTCCTGGTGGGAGCCGGACTCAAGGTGCGCGGAGAGGGGGTGAACATGGCCACGGGGGAGACGATAGGACCAGGGGGTGACAGAGCCACGGGGGTGACAGGACCGGGAGGGTGACAGAGCCACTGGGTGACAGAACCGGGGGTGGAATGATTGGGGGATGACAGGACCCGAGGAGCGACAGGACACGGTCATCGTGACAGGACCAGGAGGGTGACAGAGCCACGGGAGAGGCGATAGGATCGCGGGGAGGGTGACAGGACCACGGGGGTGACAGAGCCACGGGGGTGACAGGACCCCGAGGGTGACAGAGCCACGGGGTGACAGGAACCCCGAGGGAGGCGAACAGATACGCTGGGGAGGGAGGTGACAGACGCCGGGGTGGGGACAAGCCGCCGGCTGAGGGGAGTCCCACCCCCGGGGGACAGGGGGTACCCAGGGGTGACCCAGGGGTGACACCGCGTCCCCTCCCCCTCCCCATCCAGACCAAGTCCATCGTGAGCTACAACCACCTGGGCAACAACGACGGCAAGAACCTGTCTGCGCCGCAGCAGTTCCGCTCCAAGGAGATCTCCAAGAGCAACGTGGTGGACGACACGGTCCAGGCCAACCCCGTGCTCTACGGCCCCCAGGACCGGCCTGACCACTGCGCGTGAGTCGGGGGGCGGGGGGTCCGGGGTGGCCACGGGGCTAACGGGGCTCTCCAGGTGGGATTTGGGGGTCCGGGGTGGCCACGGGGCTAACGGGGCTGTCCGGGTGGGATTTGGGGGTCCGGGGTGGCCACGGGGCTAACGGGGCTCTCCAGGTGGGATTTGGGGGTCCGGGGTGGCCACGGGGCTAACGGGGCTCTCCAGGTGGGATTTGGGGGTCCGGGGTGGCCACGGGGCTAACGGGGCTCTCCAGGTGGGATTTGGGGGTCCGGGGTGGCCACGGGGCTAACGGGGCTCTCCAGGTGGGATTTGGGGGTCCGGGGTGGCCACGGGGCTAACGGGGCTGTCCGGGTGGGATTTGGGGGTCCGGGGTGGCCACGGGGCTAACGGGGCTGTCCGGGTGGGATTTGGGGGTCCGGGGTGGCCACGGGGCTAACGGGGCTCTCCAGGTGAGATTTGGGGGTCCGGGGTGGCCACGGGGCTAACGGGGCTCTCCAGGTGAGATTTGGGGGTCCGGGGTGGCCACGGGGCTAACGGGGCTCTCCAGGTGGGATTTGGGGGTCCGGGGTGGCCACGGGGCTAACGGGGCTGTCCGGGTGGGATTTGGGGGTCCGGGGTGGCCACGGGGCTAACGGGGCTGTCCGGGTGGGATTTGGGGGTCCGGGGTGGCCACGGGGCTAACGG
Source organism: Malurus cyaneus samueli (assembly GCA_009741485.1). Lineage (NCBI taxonomy): Eukaryota > Metazoa > Chordata > Aves > Passeriformes > Maluridae > Malurus > Malurus cyaneus. Next base: position 696 of record VKON01000188.1, on the reverse strand, counting down.
GGCTGTCCGGGTGGGATTTGGGGGTCCGGGGTGGCCGCGGGGCTAACAGTTCGTGCTGTCCAGGTGGTCATCAAGTACGTGCCCTACGTGGGCGACAGCAAGCGGGCGCTGGACGAGTACACGTCCGAGATCATGATGGGCGGCACCAACACCATCGTCATCCACAACACCTGCGAGGTGCGGGAGTGTCCCCAGTGTCCCCAGGGTGTCCCCAAAGTGTCCCAGGGTGTCCCAAGTGTCCAGAATGTCCTATGGATATCCAGGTGGTCCCAAAGTGTTCCCGACGGTACCCAGGGATGATCCATCAGAGTGTCCCAAGTGTTCCCAAGAGCGTGTCCCAAAAGTGTTCCACGGATGTACCTGTGATGTCCAGGGGTCCCCTGCAGTGTCCTTCAGTGCTAGGTGTCCCTTAGGTGTCCCCAGGTGTCCCATCGTGTCCTCACGATGTCCCTGTGTGTCCCAAAAGTCCCAGGATGTCCAGAGTGTCCAGGGGTGTCCCAGAATGTCCCCAGGATGTCCCAGGGTGTCATAGGGTGTCCCCAAAATGTCCTCAGGGTATCCCAGGATGTCCCCAGGTGTCCCCAGGGTGTCGCAGTGTCCCCGGGTGTCCCCAAAGTGTCCCCAGGGTGTCCCCACAAGTCCCACGGTCCCCTCACTCTGGGTGTCCCAGCGTGTCCCCCCTTCCCCTCCGTTCCC
>VKON01000187.1:54499-79392 GCA_009741485.1 Malurus cyaneus samueli | reverse complement strand
TCCTGGCAAAAACTGAGCTTAGAAATCTGATTTGTGAGATTAAAGCCAGGAATGGCTGGAGGAGGATGGGATGGGATGGGATGGGATGGGATGGATGGAGGGGATGGGATGGGATGGATGGGGATGGGATGGGATGAGGATCAGGGAAAGGTTCCCCCCACGAGGAAGAAGAACAGGGAATGGTCCCGGGTTTGGGGCTCCAGGAGCCTTTGAGCCGCTCCCAGGGATGCCCAGGCTGGGATTGGGCTCGGACTGGATGATCCCTGTGGTCCCTCCAGTCAGGACACTCCACAATTCTGCCATTCAAACTTCATTCCAAACCCTGTGAGTTTGGAGAGGCTGTGCTCACCTGATGAAGGGTCTGGAAATGGCCAGCACGGTCCGGATGAACCACGACGGGTGCACGATGATCAGCGCCTTGAGGTTCTTGCGCAGCCTGGGAGGAGCCACAGAACGTCACAATTCCAGAAAATCCCTGAATTCCCTGTTCTGTGCTGGGCTCTGATGGGCGTTTGGGGTTGAGCAGCCACAGCTGAGTGTGGCCATATAAAACACCTCAGGAATTCCATCCCGCTGCTCCACTCAGGAAATATCCCAATTATTGATACAATGTTCAGGAAAACTTGATACAATCCAGAATATCCCATTATATGATACATGTCAGGAAATTCCCAATTATTGACACAAATAGGAAATACCCCAATTATTGACACAATGTTAAGGAAATATCCCAATGACACAATGCTCAGGAAATATCCCAATTATTGACACAATGTTCAGGAAATATCCCAATTTTTGACACAATGCTCAGGAAATATCCCAATTATTGACACAATGCTCAGGAAATATCCCAATTATTGACACAATGCTCAGGAAATATCCCAATTATTGACACAATGTTAAGGAAATACCCCAATTATTGACACAATGTTAGGAAATATCCCAATTATTGATACAATGTTCGGGAAATATCCCAATTATTGACACAATGCTCCAAGGCCAGGTTGGATGGGGCTCAGAGCACTTTGGGATATGGAAGAGGTGGAATGAGGTGATTTTTGAGGTCCCTTCCACCCCAAACCACTCTGGTGGGTCTGAGGAATGTGGGGTTGGTCTGACTCGTTCCTGCTGAACAACAGCAACAGTGCAGCTGATTTTCCTCTGAATTGTGGGATTTTGAGCGGGGAGAGGCCCGGGAAGGATAAAAAGACCCCAGCCTGGGGATTCTCACCTTCTGTCGATCATCTGGTAGCATTTCTTGAGCCAGCCCAGGCCTGGCATCCTCCTGCGGGGCGTGGCCCCGTTCAGGTAGACGATCATGTAATCCTCGGCCACCAGCAGCTCCAGGCTGCTGATCACGTACCTGGTGGGGGTGGCCAAAAAGAGACTCAAAAACATCCTTGGGATTCCTTTGGAGTGCCCCTGTGTCACCCTGGGACACCCCCAGAGCCTTTCTCTGCTGGGCTTGGGAGAGGTTTGGCCACCGGGGTCCTGATGGGCTCCAGGGACAGCAGCAGCCCCTCGGAGTGCCCTGATGGACCCCCAGCCCCATTTCCCACCAGCTCCATCCCATTGGAGTGTCCTGATGGGCCCCCAGCCCCAAACAGCCCCTCAACATGTCCTAGTGTACCCCCAGCCCCATTTCCCACCAGCTCCATCCCCTCCTGATGGACCCCCAGCCCCATTTCCCACCAGCTCCATCCCCTTAGAGTGTCCTGATGTACCCCCAGCCCCATTCCTGTGGCTCCATCCCATTGGAGTGCCCTGATGGACCCCCAGCCCCATTTCCTGTCAGTTCCATCCTCTCAAAGCGTCCTGATGATCCCCAGCCCCATTTCCCACCAGCAACAGCACCACAGCATGTCCTAATGTATCCCCAGCCCCATTTCTTGCCAGCTGAATCCCCTCAGAGAGCTGAATCCCCTCCTGATGAACCCCCAGCCCCATTTCCCACTAGCAGCAACCCCTCAGAGTGTCCTGATGGATCCCTCAGCCCCAAACAGCCCCTTATAGTATCCTGATAGAACCCCAGCCCCATTTCCTGTTAGCTCCATCCCCTCAGAGTACCCTGATGGACCCCCAGCCCCAAACAGCCCTCAACATGTCCTAATTACCCCCAGCCCATTTCCTGCCAGCTCCATCCCATTGGAGTGTCCTGATGTGACCCCAGCCATTTCCTGCCAGCTCCACCCCTCGGTGTCCAATGTCCCCCATCGCCAGCTCCACCCTCAAAGTGCCCTGATGGACCCCGCCCCATTTCCTGCAGCTCCATGTCCTCAGGTGCCTAGTACCCCCAGCCCATTTCCCAAGTTCCCTCAAGTGTCCTGATAGACCCAACCCCATTTCCACCAGCAGCAACCCCTCAGAGTGTCCTGATGTCCCCAGCCATTTCCCTGTCAGCTCCATCCTCAGAGTGTCCTGATGTCCCAGCCCATTCCCAAGCCAGCCCACCATGTCCTAATGTATCCCAGCCCCATTTCTGCCAGCTGTCCCTCAGAGAGCTGTCCCTATGATGACCCCCAGCCCCATTCCCACCAGCAGCCAACCCCTCAGAGTGTCCTGATGGACCCCAGCCCCATTTCCTGCCAGCTCCATCCCATTGGAGTGCCCTGATGACCCCAGCCCCATTTCCTGCCAGCTCCATGTCCTCAGAGTGTCCTAATGTACCCCCAGCCCCATTCCCCACCAGCTCCAGCCCCTCCCGATGGACCCCCAGCCCCATTTCCTGTGAGCTCCATCCCATTGGGGTGTTCTGATGGACCCCCAGCCCCATTCCCCACAGCCCTCCATCCCTTCCCATCCCAGATTTGGGTCCATCCCTGGCCCAATTAACCCCAAACGTTTGAACGCTTTGGGCTCGCTGTTCTCAGACCTGGCACAGCCCCACCCCAGGAGCACCAGGCTCAGATCCCACCCATTCCCAGCCCAAATTCCCACTGCCAGGAATGCCAGGGAATCCTTGGATAATCCCCCTGATCTCCTGTGCCCAGCAGAGCCCTGCACTCACAGGAACAGCTGGATTTCCCAAACCTTGGCAGATGGGGAAAAAAATCCCAATTCCATCTCACAGGCACCAAAAAACTCATCATAAACCAATTATGGACAAAATATTCCCAGGCCAGGCTGGGCAGGGCTTGGAGCAGCCCAGGACCGTGGGACCTGGATGGGATTTAAGGTCCTTCCCAACCCAATCCTGGTTTTCCATGAGGAATTTTGTGCTTCAAGGGAAGAAAAACCCTTCAGGTCTTGCTGGAATTGGGGTTTTTTGCGAGTGGCACCCAGAACAGCCAGGAATTCCCAAATTTCCATCCCAGAGCTGGGAATTCCTCACAGATTGAGCAGCCCTGGAGATGGAGGAGGGATTTGCTGATGAAATCAATTTTAGTTCTGATTGTGAACAATCACCTTGTGATCCCACACTCTCTGAATTCACTGAGAACAATTCCAGATTTTCCTTTTTTTAACTTTTTTTTTCCTTTGGAGACTGTTTTTGTGGATTTTATGGAGAAAAACCATCAGCTTTCCACCGAACGTGACCCAGGCTGGGCACTGCGAGGGAATTTTGCAATTCTGTCACGGATAAAGTGGATAAAACATCAATTGCTGGGTTCAAATCCAATTCCAGGAAGATTTTGTGCATGAAAAAAACATTCACAACCTCATGGGAAATGCTGCTGTCATGGAAAACACGGATGTGGGAGATAAGGAATTTCATTTTCCTCAGCAGTCCCCACCAGAATGTGATTTTTTGGTTTAGTCCTTTCCAAAACCACCCTGTCTGTGTCTTCAGACAAAAAAAAAAATACAGAATGAGCAGATCTGACAATGAAACTTCACATTTTTCCAAGCAATTCCTTCAGAGCAAAGGAATTTCAGCTGGGAAAAGGACAAATCCCCCATTTCCCTTCGAGAGATGATGTTGGGCTGTTGTTTCCACACAAAAGTCAATTTTTAACTTCTCAGAACCAATTTTTTGTTTTTTATTTCAAAGAAAACGCACTTTCGGATGGAGCACTCTGAGTGGTGTGCACTGGATTTTCATTTTTCTCAGAGTTTTATGAGTTTTTATGTTCCTAGATGGATGGATGGATGGATAAGGTTGATTTATCTTTTCAGCACTGAGAAAAACCTGCAACCCCATCAAGGAGAAATTAGAAATAAAAAAAAAAATGTCTCTGTCCCAAAGGTGGAGTGACAAATCTCAGCTGGATGGTGACAAACCTGCACTGCTGCTGGTAAAAGTGCATTTACAGGAGAACTTTTGAGCAGGAGAAATATCTATCTATAAATATATAAATATGTTTAAAGAATGAAATAAATTTCATCCCTTTAGCAATATTGCTGGACTGCTCAGTGTCCCCAGTGTATCTCACCAAACCATCCCTGGAGGATCAAGATTTGGATTTCTCAATTCCCCCTATGACATTGAGCACTTTCTGAGATTTCCTGAGATTTTTTTCTTGCTGGTGAATCCATGGGAAGTCCCATTTTAGCTGCAGAAAATGTCCTTTTTTTCACCCACATTCCCAGAAATCCCAATATTTTTATGGTTGTACTCGGATTTCAATCCACTCCACATCAGCCTGAACAATCCAATCTCTTCCTGTACAGTCGATTCCACATCTGGAATTTTCTTCCCACCTTTAGGATTTATCTCAGCTCCAGCTTTCCTGGTTTTTCCAACAGAACCATCCAGGTTTGGGACTGTCCAGGAATTTTTATTCTGATCCACGAGGAAGGCGCAGAAATCAAACCTGGGATGCTGCTGTAGATTCCAGTGGAATAACAAATCTAATTTTTTTTTTTTTCTGTACAGTGATGTGTAAATGTGAGTGGATAATTAGAGCTTCCCTCATGGCAATTTTTTCCATCTCTTTTATTTTTTTTTCCTCCCACAGATGTGCAGGAAAGATTTTAAAAGTGACAAATCCTCTGTTTTAGAGGTTTGGGGATTGAAAAAAAAAGGTGGCAATAAACTGGGATTGGCCTGAGAGCAGATGAAAGGGATAAAAAACCAGGCTCTGAACACAAAAAGCACACGTTTTCCCTTTTGTATTCCCTTCTCTCCTTCCTTCCTGGCAGCCAGAAGCGCAGCATGTTTTGGTAAAATCATTCCAGAAATCACCACGACAATAAATCCCAGGGTTTGGGGTTTTTTTTTTTTCCTTTTTCCACCCCAAACCCGCCCGTCCCGACGCGTGAACTGTCATTTTCTGACGTGGTTGTTTCATTAGGTGGTTCGTGCTAGCAGACTGTTCATCTGTATCCTGAAGTTTTGCTTTGTATTATTCCATAAAAATCTGTGGATATTCAATTAAACTGAGACTAATCCTTCAGCCCCTTCCTGCTCTTGGTAGGATTTTATTTATTCGGCTCCACGCGGAAAATATTTGGGAAATTTTTGGTTGGATGTCATTCCCTTGAAGAAAGGCATTCTCCCTGGAAACTCTGACACCACAAAATCCACATTTTTACTCCAATAACTCCAATTCTGGAGAATTCTCTCACTTTCCCTCAGTTGTAGGAAAAAGCTGTGGAAAAAATTCCTGTCCCTGCTCATGAGCTCCTTCCTTCCCTCCAGGAGTTTTCCAGGCTGATCCCAAATCAGTGATGTCCTGGTTATTTTTTCTCATCTGCTTTTCCCTCTCCCAGCCATGTGATCCATGAGAATGTCACCCTGACGGTGGCAGGGCCTGGCTGGGAGCCACCAGGATGAGGTGGCAGCCAATTTAACCTCATATTAATTAATTAATTTTGTTATTCCACCACTTTAATTTTCCTGCAGTTGCTGTGGTTTATGGGAAATTCTGCTCTCTCTGGTTTTGTTCTCAATAAAAACCTTCAACCTTTGGGAGGAGGACTCTGAGCCCAGCACCCCCAAAGCTCCAGAAAGAACAAATAACCCCAAATTTTCAACATATTTCAACAAATAACCCCAAATTTCAAGAAATTTCAACATATTTCAACAAATAACCCCAAATTTTCAACAAATTTCAACATATTTCAACAAATAACCCCAAATTTCAACATTCCCCAGTGAAAACATCTCCCATTCCTCGCCTCTGGCAGGAAGAACCTTGGCATTAACCTTTCTCATCCCTAAACAATGTCTTATGATTAAGTGAGGGATTAAAATTCGGAATTGAAGCAGCAGAAGAAATGAGTCACATTCTGCAGGCAGAAAGGTCAACGGGCACCCAGGAACCAAACAATCCCTGGGGAAACAACACCCCGGAGGCTCCACGAATATTAAACCACCTCCTGCTAAATTTAGCCCCAGTTTGAACAAAGAATTTTTTTTTGTAAACATTTGTATTCTAAAAATATCATTTCAAGAGGGAACGTGGCTTGTCTTTGATTCAGGCTCTCCAGTGAATGGCATTTGTATGAGTAAAGTGTCGAGCAGATAACGGATCTCCAGAATAAACAAACCCCAAAAAAAGGAAGTTTCTGATGAGCAGCCCAGAATGGGGTTTAAAAAAGCCTTTCTGAGCATTTGGTATTTGCATAACTGGTGTTTTTATGGGTTTGGGTTGAGTTTTTGGAGCTGGGCAGTGTTGGAGGGTCAGGCCTCAGGCTGAGATGGGTTTTGCTGGGAAGGAAGGAAGGAGACAGCTGGAATGTGAGCTCCAAATACAGGCAGGAATCTGGGAATTTGAGCTATGTGGGTGAATTCCAGCTGCCAGGGAGTTGGAATAGGGGAGAGAGGAAAAAAAACCACCCCAAGGAGCCTAAAAACAAACTGGGAAATGCAGCAGCTGCAGGAGAACGGAGGGGCTGGGGAGGAAGGTTTGAAAATGGGATTTTAGACTGAGGAAGAGGAGGTTTTACACTGAGGAGAAATGAGGTTTTACCCCTAGGAAAAGGGACTTTACACTGAAGAGAAATGAGGTTTTACACGGAGGAGAAATAAGATTTTACACTGAGGAGAAACAAGGTTTTACACTGAGGAGAAATGAGATTTTACACTGAGTAGAAATGAGATTTTACACTGAGGAGAAATGAGGTTTTACCCCAAGGAAAAGAGAGCTTATTACATGAGGAAAATGAGGTTTTACACTGAGGAAAAGGGTTTTACACTGAGAGAAAACAGTTTTACACTGAGGGAAAGAAACAGAAGAGAAATGAGAATTTACACTGAGGAGAAATGAGAATTTACACTGAGGAGAAATAAGGTTTTACCCCAAGGAAAAGGGGCTTTTACACTGAAGAGAAATGAGGTTTTACCCCAAGGAAAAGGGGCTTTTACACTGAGGAGAAATGAGGGTTTACACTGGAGAAACGAGAATTTACACTGAGGAGAAATGAGAAGGTTACACCTAGGAGAAATGAGCTTTTACACTGAGAAAAAATGAAGTTTTACACCTAGGAGAAATGAGCTTTTACTCTGAGAAAAAAATGAGGTTTTACATGTAGGAGAAATGAGCTTTTGCATTGACAGGAATAGGGTTTGCAGCTGTGAGCTTAAAAAAAAAAAAAAACCCAACAGCAACAACCAACGGGCCCCGTGTCCTTCAACCTTCCCATTTCCAGAAAAACAAAAGTGTTGACTTTCCTCACGGAGATAGTGCCACATTGCTCCTGATCCCAAACAATCCCACCCCAATCATTGTCTGCTTTCAACACTAAAATCTCACTGTTCCTTTTGCTCCAACTCAGGTCAAATTTATTTTATAACCCTCATTTTCCTGAGGGTTAAACCCCACCTGGATTCCTGAGCCACGTTCCTACAGGCAAACCCAACAGGGCAGAATACAAATTTCACTCACTGGGATGGCATGTCCTGAAAATATTTGGATTAGCAGGTCTGGAGCACGAAGAGAACTGGAGCAGAGGTGGCAGGAGCGGCGTCTCCTGCGAATTTTGACACAACTTTGGAGCCTCCCGGTTTCTTTTCTCCCTTCACATCAGGTCAAATGTGGTAAAAGAATCCCTGGAGTTGGGTTTTTTAACACAGAAAACCCCCTAAGTCAGAGAAATGCAATAAAAGGTATAAAAGGTTTGAGTAGGAGTTAATTTGAGGTCGATTTTTCTGATTTTTTTTAACTTAATTGCTGAGGGGGATGTGAGACTCTGGCTGGAAAAATCAACTTCCCTGAGTTTACTCAAACTCAGGAATCTGGAATTATCATTTTAACCATTGGAAAATAAAGTGATTGCAATTACAAGAAACACCAAATATCTATTAACATTTACCCTAAATAATAACAACAGTGGGAACACTTGGAATTAAGACTGGAATTCAAAAATCCATAAATTCACCAACTTCTACCTTAAAACAAATTTCTTTTCTTGCCTTGAACATCTTCCCTGCGAGACCTCCAGAATTTGTCTTGACAGTTAAAATTTCCTTAATTTGCAGTTCATGTTTATTCATGAGCAGCTCATTTTACTGGGCCTTGGCCTGATGGTTGAGGAGCTTTGTAGAAAAAAATAACTTTGTTTTTTTTTAACTCAACGGACGCAGCAAGAGGCCACAAACCCCTTCTTCAGGCCTGAAACAGAAAAATTCGAGTTCAACACAGCTCAAAAGCAATTTTGAATAAAATTTCATGATGTCAAACACAATTTGAGGAATCATTATCCAAAAATAAGGGTGTAGTTAATAAGGAGTGAGGTGATGCCATAAGGACCAAGGAGATGCCAGGTTCCAAATGTCTGAGGATCCGGAGCATAATAAAAATAAATAAATAAATAAATAAATAAATAAATAAATTAAATATATATTATTATTTTATTAATCTATTTATAATATTCTTTCACAACTTTCCCTTGGAATCCCAGGTATTTGGATCACCGCACAAAAGCTGAAAACTCAAGCAAAATGCAAACAGGACCCCGAACACCTAAAAATTTGTGTTACTCATTTTTTTTACCATCATTTTACAGCCCATTGTAGGATGAGGAACTTTTAATACTTTTAATTCTGCCATGGAATGATTTTATACAAAGGAAGGACAAGGCACACCAGGTTTGGGTGGTTTAAGACAAGATATTATTTTTAAAAGCACATTATAGACTTAAAAAAATACTGTTGGAATGTCTGACATGGGTCAGAGAAGCCAAATTTAGAAATATCTGGAATAATTCAAATTAAAGCACAGGTTGCATAAGGTGTAGAGTTGACTTACCTTAAAAAGCCTTATTTTATACGAGTTAACTGGGGAGGAGGAGAGATAATATTTTAGGAATTTGTTTCTGGCTACAAAATATAAACTGTTCCAAAAAATTCCTTGTAAAGAGTCAAAGGGAGACATTCCTGGAGGATTCACTCACATTCCTTTCTCTGAACAGCTCGACAGAAAGGGAAAAAAAAGGGGAAAAAAATGAAATTTAATTCCTCTCTTTTCCTCACTGAACAGAAAATTTAGAGAAAAATTCCTTCCCGTGACGGTCCTGGATGAGTTTCAAACAATCAGCTGGGAATTGGGGAATAAAGGAAGGGAATAGAGAGAGATGAAGAGGGAAAAAATCCCGACTTAATTATATCCCGCACACCTCTGTGGCTCCCCGGGGGAATGGTGGAAGGGGGTGACATTTCCACCTAGCCCATGACTAATTTAGGAAAAGGAAGAGCTGGCCAAAAAGTTATTTTTGGCCCCGGCAGTGATGGCAGTGCATGGGGACAGCGAGGGAGAGGGACAGGTGCAGGGACAGAGAGTGACATGGGGGTGGGCTGAACCCCCAAAATGGGATATGGTCCCCAAAAATGGGACAGCAGAGCCCCCAGAATGTGGAATCGGAGGGTTGAACTCCCCAAAATGTGGCATGGGGGTGTTGGAACCCCCAAAAATGTGACACTGGAGGGTGGGAGGAAAGCTCCTTAAAATGTGATATTGCCAGGATGAAATCCCCCCAAAAATGTGACAACTGAGGATTGGCTGAAACTCCCCCAAAATGGGACACAGTGGGGTTGAAACTGCCCAAAAAGTGAAATTGGGGGTTTAACCACCCTAAAATGTGACAATGGTGGGTTGAAACCCCCCTAAAATGGGACACGGTGGGGTTGGGCCCCTCCAGAATGTGACATTGGGAGTTTAAAACCCCCTAAAATGCAACATTTTGGGGTTGAAACCCCCCTAGAAGATCCCACCGGAGGCTTGGCCGAATTCCCCCAAAAATGTGACATTGAAAGTTGGCTGAACCCCCCTAAAATATGACACTGTGGGGTAGAAACCCCCTAAAATGTGACATTGGGAGATTAAAACCTCTTAAAAAGCCAAACATTTTCGGGTTGAAACGCCCCCCCAGAATGTCCCACCAGAGGCTCGGCCGAATCCCCCCAAAAATGTCACATTGAGAGTTGGAAATATCCCCCCAAAAATGTGACATTGAAAGTTGGCTGAACCCCCCTAAAATATGACACTGTGGGGTAGAAACCCCCTAAAATGTGACATTGGGAGATTAAAACCTCTTAAAAAGCCAAACATTTTCGGGTTGAAACGCCCCCCCAGAATGTCCCACCAGAGGCTCGGCCGAATCCCCCCAAAAATGTCACATTGAGAGTTGGAAATATCCCCCCAAAAATGTGACATTGAGGGTTGGAAATATCTCCCCAAAAATGTGACATTGAGAGTTGGCCGAATCCCCCCAAAAATGTGACATTGAGAGTTGGAAATATCTCCCCAAAAATGTGACATTGAGAGTTGGAAATATCCCCCCAAAAATGTGACATTGAGAGTTGGAAATATCTCCCCAAAAATGTGACATTGATTCTTGGCCGGACCTGCCCAGAACGTGACATCGCGGCTCATGATGGTCAACGTAGGGCTCCCTGCGCAGCTCCGGGCGGGAACGGCCTAATAATCCTCCCCAAAAGCGCCTTTTTCCTCTCAGACGCTGGGCAAGATGAACGGCAGAGGCCCGGGTGAAAAAACAGCAGCGCGGATTTTTGTTCCGCTGAAGTTCTTTTTGCGTCCGAATTGTTTTTTGGTTTGTTTTTTTTTTTTTTATCCTCGGCCGCTCCGGCTTCAAAAGGCACCCGCAAAGATAATATATTATAGTGCATCGGGGGTAAGTCCCTGTGAATTTGGTCGGGTATTTCGTGTTTTTTTCCGTATTAATTTTTGTGTGGGAGATCTGGGAACTTCGGGATTATTTTCCGCTATAGATTATTGTGGTACGGTATTTGGAGTGTGGCATTGCTGGAGCCTTAATTTCAGGGTGTTTAAATCGGTGACATATTCTTTCTTATATTTCTTTAAGTATATATTTTATATGACTTACTTACAGATGTACTATTTATATTGCTTTTATGTATCTTTTAATATTTTTTATAGGATAAAGATGTGATATTGCTGCTTCAACACATTTTCGCGGCCGCACATCCTTTTCACGGACTTTTATATATTCAGTCTTTTATATTTTGTACAGATATATATCCTATATATATAATTTATTGCAAATTATACTTATTCCATTTATATATTTTATATACTTTATCTATATTTTATATTCCTTTTTATGATTTAACAGGAGGGATGCTGAAATGGCAAAAAAACACTCAAGTAAATAAATTTAGAGGCCAGATAGGGACAAAAAAAAATTTTAAGTTTCTCTGAATGACGAAGAGGGGGAAAATCCCATTTCTAATAAAAGAGGGTGGTGGTTTATAAAAGGCATCGATTTTTTTTTAAAAAGTAGAATTTAAGGAACCTGGGTGTGTTTGTGCTGAGGTGAGAGTGCGGCAGGAGGGTTCGGGAAATCGAATACTGAAGGATTATATGGGTTATTATAATGATAATATATGAATAATATGCGAGTTTGGGATTTGTACAGCCTTGAGATGAAAAATCCGAGGAATAAACCAGGGGAGGGGAAGATTATTCACGGCTTTTACATGAAACGGGGGTAGGAGGGAGCCCGGGCCGCCCTGAGGGGGAGCGGAGGGAGCGGAGCGAGGGCGGCTCCATCTTGAGCCGGGGCCGCGGCTGTGAGGGGGCGACAGTGGTGGCTCCGAGCTCCCTCAGGGCTGTAGGGGGCGACATGGTGGCCTCATCCTCAGGTGTGAGGGGGTGACAATGGTGGCTCGAGCTCCCAGGGCTGTGAGGGGTGCAGTGGTGCCCGCGTCAGCTGTAGGGGCAATGGTGCTCAGCTCTCAGCGCCGTGAGGGGGGACATGGTGGCCCTGCGTCCTCAGGGCTGTGAGGGGGTGATAGTGGTGGCTCCGAGCTCCGCAGGGATGTCGGGGTGTTAATGGTGGCCCCGCTCTCCTCAGGGCTGTGAGGGGGCGACAATGGTGGCCCTGCGATCGTCAGGGCTGTGAGGGGGCGACAATGGCAACTCCGCGCTCCTTCAGGAGTCACGGTTCTGCCATGGCGGCCCCGCGCTCCCCTCATGGCTGTGAGGGGGGAAATGACACCCGCGTCCCTCAGGTGTAGGGGGATGCGGCCCCGCGCTCCCCTCAGGCTGTGAGGGGGTGACAATGACAAACCCGCGCTCCCCTCAGCGCTGTCAGGGGTTCTGCCATGGCGGCCCCGCGCGCTCCCCTCAGCGCCGCCGTTGCGCGCGCGCGGGAAGCGGCGCGGCCGTTACACGCGGCCGAAGGCCGCGCGCGGGCGCTCGGCGCGGGAGGGCGCTCGGAGCGGTTCGGCGGAGTTCGGCGGGGCGGGCACAGCCAATCAGCAGCGGGGGACAGCGACGGGGCGGGAAATTCAAACCCGGGGTTCGGGGCCCTCAGGGAGGGTCGGGGCCCGCGTCCCCTCAGGGCTCGGATCCCTCAGCGCCTCCCGCCGCCGGCCGGGGCTCGGATCCCTCAGGGCTCGGCTCTTTCAGGGATGTCTGTCCCCCAGTGGCTTCCAGACGCGGTTCTAATGTGGTTCTTCCATCTCTGTCTCGCCCCGCTCCGTGCAGGGTCACCAATGGTGGCAAAACCACCTTGACCAACAGGCTCATCAAGGCGCTCCCCAACTGCTGCGTGGTCCATCAGGATGATTTCTTCAAGGTAAGCTGAGTCCCCTCTTCTTTACAGCGTTAATTGGACACGCAGGGCAAGGCAGTTTTGACAGCTTAGGGACACAAGCTTTCTGATTTTAGGGTTTTTTTTTTAATTGCTGTTTAATTTTTAAATGACTGGACAGGTGGGAGTTCCTGACCTTTACAAATGCCACGGGAGCTTGGCATGACCCAGGCTCAGAGCAGTCACAGCAAAACCACCTTTAAGTGTTAACAACAGATTTAAATTTAGTACTGATTTCAGTTAGTATGTACTGTGCTCTGCATGAATCATTTTCTACATGGTGGGATTTTCCTCCTTACTTTACTAAAGTAAGAACGTGACTGTTAAGAGCTACTTTATGATTTAAGCACCTCTGTGACGGTTTAAATAGACAAAGGGGGTTTTACTGGGGATCTTTGATAGATCTGTATCAGAAGCCAATTAAAATATTGCAGAGATCAATGCCTGGGAGTGCAGAATGGTGTAACTAAACCCTGCACCATTTCATGGGAATGATGGTGTCCCTGGAAGTCCACGAGATAAAGGAATGTACAATGGAGCAGTTGTGCATCCCCCAAAACCTGCTTTATGTGCTCGGTCTGTCCTGCACGGATTTGATCAGATGGGAGCACTTGGAGGAGGAATTCTGTTTGATTTTCCATAAACATCTTTTAACTTTTTCATGTGAACACCAGCACAAGGAAAGCTGTAACTGAGCAACCCAAGTGCTGCTGTGCCTACCTGCATTTTTAGAAGAGTTAAAATACCTATTCTGAAAACGAAATGTACATTCTAGCACTTATTTAACTATATTTTCACGTTAAAATCTTACATTCTGATTTATAAACAACGCCCTGTAGTATTTTGCCAACACCGTATCGAGCGATTAACATAAAGCTCTTGATCCAAAGTGGTTTTGGCTGAGCCAAGGGAACTTTCCAGAGCTCTTGGGGTTGGGGAAAGCTGGGGAATGTCAATGTTCCTGCAGCCCCAGTTTGGGGCAGGGGTGGTTGTGTGTTGCAGTGGTGGCCAAATGCTGATGGCATCGCAGGGAACTGATCCCGCTGAGGTTGCAGCAATGTTTTATTGCTCACTATATTTCAGCCACAAGATCAAATAGAAGTCGGGGAAGACGGCTTTAAACAATGGGATGGTAAGAGCAGTGTTCCCTATAGGATGCAGTAATGTATAATCTTTTCCTAAGTATTTTTTTTTCATTATTAAAAGCTTTAAACTGTAAATTTCCATAACTGTAACTTTACCGAGTTCATTCTATTTTATACTTTCGAGCCTGTAGCTTTTGATGGTGTTTGATGGTGTCCCTTTTTCCCACCCACCCCCTTTCTCCCAATTAGTGTTGGATTCCCTGGATATGGAGGCAATGGTGAGCACAGTGCGGGCCTGGATTGAGAACCCCGTCAAGTTTGCCCGTTCGCACGGGGTGAATGTCACACCTGGCTCTAAAGAGCCAACCTCCCAAGATATCCATATATTGGTCATTGAAGGCTTCCTGCTTTATAATTACAAGTAAGGTTTGGAGAACTTTTCATGGTTTGCCAGGGAAGATCCTTAAATCCTTTGTGCCAGAGTTAAAAACTCCTTTTTACTAATTTCCCCATTCCCGCCTTGTTCTGAAGGAGAGATTTTTGCTGTAAAATGTAAAATTAACCCCTAAACGCTGATAGAAGTGAGGTGAATGTAAGGTTCTTATTTAGGGCCCAACCTCAGAATCCAGGGGAGTTTTAGACCAGGATTTGAGCTCAGAGAGGTGCAGGCTTCCCCTCAGCCCCACCTTGGTGAGAAGAAGGAGATAATCCATTCACTGCCTGGAATCTCTCCTGGAGTTCAGGATCAGCTCTCTCCTGTGCTTGTTTAACACTGACTAAACTGAGCTTAGTAACAGGAGCAAGCTGTGGCAGAGAGAATTCCCTGAATTTGGGGAAGAACATGGAATCTCAGGATGGTTTGGAAGGGATTTAAAGCTCACCCAGTTCCAAGCCCCTGCCATGTGCAGGGACACTTTCCACAACACCAGAATGCTCCGACACTGACATTGGACACTTCCATGAACATGAACCAAGGAGTTGCCCTGTCCCAGATTTTGCTGCAAACTGATTTTGGAATGGTCTAGGAAGAGCCAGGGTTCCCAGCCCAGTGTCTGATCCTCCACAGGATCCTCTCTGATCCCCCTCAGGACCAGTGGCAGCTATTTGGGTGGGGAAAGCCCCTGCTGGGCCATCCTGATGGTCAGAAAAGCCATTTTCTGTGGTTTAGACTTAACAAACCCATGAGGAAAGCACTTTACCCTTGAGCTGTGTTCAACAGACACAAATCCCATAGAGGCAGAGGGGTTTTGGTGGTGTCTGGGGTGATTTCACACTCTTTGCTGTCATTAAGAGTCCGATATTCACGTTGTGTCCTTCTCCCCTCCCCAGACCTCTGATGGAGCTGTTTGACCTTCGGTACTACCTGGCAGTGCCATATGAGGAGTGCAAGAGGAGGAGAAGGTGAGAACATTCTGGAAATGCATCCAGCCCTTCCCTCTGCTCCTTTCCATTGCCATTGCTCATGGAATCATGGAATGGTTGGGGTGGGAAGGACCTTAAAGCTTATCTGATGGGCAGGGACAACTTCCACCATCCCACATTGCTCCAGCCTGGCCTTGGGCACTGCCAGGAGTGGAGAGTTCACAGTTCCTGGGCTGTGTTGGTGTCATGAATTGAAATTAGAGTGGGAAATGTGAATAGAAGTGGAGGAAGAGGGTTTGATGTGGTGAACTTGGAATCACAGAGTTTTTGGTGTTCGAGAAGACCTCTGAGATTGAATCCAACCATCAGCCCTTCATCGCTGTCCCATGGGGATGGGGGCTCCACCACTGCCCTGGGCAGCCTCTGCCAATCCTTTCCAATCCTTTCCATGAATTTTTGTTTTCTTAATGTCCATCCTAAACCTCAGCACTACTGACATTCCTTTTCCATGCTTTTCTTCCCAGTACACGGAACTACACTGTCCCTGACCCTCCAGGCCTTTTTGATGGACACGTCTGGCCCATGTACCTCAAACACAGGAAGGAGATGGAGGATTGTGGTGTGGATGTGGGTAAGTCTTCTCCAAATACAAATCCATCAGCCTTGGAAAGCTGGAATTAAAGGAATTAGATGATTTAATTCAAGGAAACTTTCAGTGTGATGATGCAGGGTGCTATTTTTACTCCCAAGTTGTAATCCTGGCCTACTTTGGATAAATGCAGGCAGTTTTAGAGCTAAGAACTTACTCCCTTTGCTTTGTACTCTTAAGGACTTACAGGGGATTAAAAAATTAAAAAGGAAAAAAGGAGTTTATAATGCAATAAGGATTTCACAGCCTGTTGTGGTTTTGGGATGGTTCTGTTTTTCCAGTAGAAAAAAGAGTTGTCATTTGGGTCAATAAAATATGAAATATTTTTTAACTCATCTACTAAAATCTTATTCTGATGGAAAGCCCCAGCCTGACTCCACCTTTTTTTCTCCCAGTTTATTTAGATGGCCTGAAGTCCAGGGATGAACTCTACAACCAAGTCTTTGAAGATATTCACAACAAGCTCTTAAATTGCTCATAGGTAACTAAAATCCAGGGAGCAGGGATGGGAGGGATTGTGCTGGGAACAGCTTGGATCTCACCCTTTTCCCTTTCCTGCTTTCCAGGGTCTGGGAAGATCCAGAAGATCCGTGTACAGCGCGATGTAAATAATACTTGGAAGTGGGAATGGGGGTTTATTTGTGTGAATTCCTCTCCCACTGCCTTTGGCAAGTCCCTTCTGTATATAATTGAAAAGTGAGGATAACTTATTCCCACCAGATGGACAGGATCGCCTTGGTGGGGTGTTTTTTGTAATTATTTTATATTCCACTGGCTTACAGAGAAGTTGGAAATGGCATTTTTATAGCAGAGCAAGTAGAGCTGTGCTGGGAAGACAGGAGCTCCTGCTTGGGTGCTTCTGCAGACATGAAGGCTTTGTGCAAGGCTTGTTTGTAATGTCATCTCTTGAATTCAGTAAAAATCAACTTTTGAGGTCCTGATTTAATTTTTCCATCAGCTTTCGAGCAATAAAAATGGGTGTAAAGCTCATCCAAAACACAAGAGCAGCCCCTTTTTCCTGGGTGTTTGAAATTGCAGCCCTGGGGGGTGTCAGACCTCTTTCCATGTGTCACTGGTTGGGTTTGAGTGCTCACACAGAGGTGGGAACAGCTCAGTTTGGGAATTTAAATCCATAAGGTGAACTGGTGGGATTTCTCAGGGAATGAGACATGAAAATTCTACTTCCCTAGGAATCATTTCAGGCATTAATACTAAAACACCATCCAAAATTCAGGCTGGAAGAGGGCAGGGCCATGGGAGTGACATCCCTGGATACGTGTGGTGCCTGTCCCTACCAAACCTGTGGGATAAGCACCAGGAGTTCTCAGGCACTGAAATAACTTGGCTGAGGGGGATTCCCTTCCCAAGATTTTAGGGCCTGAATTAGGAAGAGCGGAATTAGGAACATTAGGAATGTTCCTAACAGTGAACATTAGGAATTTGGAAAAGCAGCTGCCACGGATTAGTGAGGAGTCACCCAAAAACCCACCGAAGCTGCAGCAGAGGGGAGCCAGATCCACCTCCTTTGAAAATCATTTCACACCGATGATTTTGCAGTTGTCCTGAGCGGGGATCCCAGGGCCAGAAGAGCTTCCCCAGGCTATAAAAAGGGATGATTTCCTGGTGTGCAGCACCGAACGTGCCTGGGGAGAGCCACCCCACTCTGGTTACACCATTCCACGGGCAGGGACACCCTGCTGGGACCTGTCACCCTCGTCCCTACACGGAGCATTTCCCATTTCCCACAGCTGAGCTCCCTGGCAGGAGGAGATCCCAATGGGATGCAGGAGTTTCTGTGGGGTTTTCCTGTCGTGGGTCAGTTTAAACCGTGCAAAAGCGTTTGGGGTTTGTGAAGACTTATAAGGGAAAAGCCTTTGCTCCCACCTCCTGCCAAGCTCTGGGAAGTAGGAATTGAAGCCTAAAAAAGGCATTTTGGTATCTGTGTCCACAGAGAATAAAACGTCACGGGGTGGTGGCAGCTCCAGCTGCAAAGAGGGGACTGGAGCAGAACATCCCAGTAATGTCACAGCCCCAGAATCCCCCCAGAGCAGCACATCCCGTTCATTCCCAGCACAACACGTGTTCCTACAGCCTTTAGGATTAGTAGACCCATGAAATCATGAATCACACCACAAATTATGCTTTTTTAGAAGTATTCTGGTCCATGTGGATGAGAGAGCTCCTTGGCTGGGGTGACTTCCAAGAGCCTTTTGGGAGAGTGAAACCCAAACCCTGGGCACGAGGGGAATCCAGGAAGGTTTCTCACTATGTGAACTTTGCCCGGCTCGGGAACAGCCGGGGCTATAGGATTTCCATACATCCTTTCACCCACTGCCTCTGCTGACAAATGCAGACCCCAAAGGCTCCCCAGCCCCCCAGGACGCAGTGCCTGGAGGGGGAGGATGAGGCCTCGAAGCCCCCTGGTGCCTCCCAGCATGGGCAGACCCCCGTGGCTGTGCCAGCCCTGGTCATGCCATCTCCCCTGGGAGCCAAGTGCCTTGGCAGGGAAAACCAGGGCGGATTAAATGATCAGCACTTCCACGTGCCCCACGGGTTGGGATGAAACCTACACCCGCTGGGACGTCAGCAGGGACAGGGACATGGGCCATGCCCCCTCTGCCCCTCTGATCCCCAGGGAGCCACGGGGCCACAGCAGAGCAAGAAATAAATCCTAAATGGAGCAAATCCCCTGGGCAAGGAGCTGAGCTGAGGTGAACGCACCATGGGCAGCCAGGGACGCCTGCCATGGGCTGGGATTTGGCTGGTGATTCCCACAGATCAAATTCTGCTGCTGCATGGGGCCTCAGGCAGTTGGGAAAACCTCGGTGCTCCCAGGGGAAATCTCCCTGCTCTGGTATTCTCCGGAATGTGGAGCTTTGGGAGCTGGCTCCTCCCATCCCCAGGAGTGAGGGATCCCAGGCAACACCCCACAAACCATCCTTAGACCTCCCTCCACACCCACAGTGAGCTCACCCACCAGCACCGGGGCTGATACGGCAAAAAAAAACCACTTTCCACCCCAAATTAAGGAAATCCCTCTGTGATGGGAACACAATGGAGGAGTTTGTCCCAATCCCATTGCCCCATGGCAGGAGCTGAGGCGGCCACCCCACTATAGAGGAACCTTTATTCTGGGAAAAGGGGGAGCCAGGGCTGGATGGGGGACAAGGGGTGCAGCACCCCGGGGAGAATGGGGGGCACAGGGGGCTGTACTGAGGCCACGCAGGGATCAGTCCTTGGTCCCAGCCCACACGTGGGCTCGTAGATGGAGTGTAGAGGGGGGATCTGCCCACCGAACCCCCACGGGGCGCTGGGGCAGCTCGGGGACCCGGGCGGGGTGGGGATGAACGGCCCCAAGCGCAGCGGCGGTGACGGGGAGCACAGGGACATGAGCCAGGCGGGAGCTGCACGCAGGAAGCCAAAGCTCGGGGTGGCACAGCCCCAGCCCCCCGAGGTGGGGGTACCCAAACACCCCCTGCACAGAGCCGGGGGGCTGTCGGGGGGATCGGGGAGCGCCGGAGCCCCCGGGACCGCTCGCTTTAACGGATGCTGCCGTCGCCCTCGCTGCTCTGCAGCTTCTCCCGCTCGATGGACCACACCAGCTCCTGCACAAACTTCATCTCCGAGGCCACCTGCTTGGCCAGGGCCTCGTAGTGGTTCTCCAGCTTGCGGTAGCGCCGCTTGAGCCCGTTGGCAGCCTGCACCACGCTCTTGGTCTCCTCCTGCGCCTGCTTCTTCAGCGCCTCCGTCTTCTGCAGCTCCTGCCGGATCTGCCGCAGGTCCTGGCTGATGCTCTCGTTCTCCTCTTTGTACCACGACTCCTTCTCCTCGTAGATGGACAGCAGCGCCTCGATGTCCTCCTGGAAGGATTTCTTGTTCCTCTCCAGCTCTCGGAGGCTCTCCTCAGCCGCGGCCACCTCCTCCATGACCTTGGAGAAGCGCTCGAAGTTGATGTAGGTGTTGTTGGGGGGCATGCTGGAGTGTGATTTGATGGTGTACTCCTTCAGGCGCGTGGTCTTCAGCCGGCGCCGCTCGGGCTTCTTGCCGCTGTCCTCGTTGCGGACGTTCCTCCTCTTGATCACCTGTGGAAGGGACAATTGTGGCTCCAGCACCCACCCAGAGACTGCTGGCACTGACACCAGACCGGCCCCCACGGCGGGAGAGCAGCAGAGCTGCTGTCAGAGGGGCTCTGACACCCAAAAGGTGCTGAATCTTTAACTCCTCACCTTAATCCAAGGGTGCTCCAGGCTCTGGGCGATGGTCATCCGCTTCCTGCAAACACAGCAAGGCTGGGATCAGGGCAGAGGCTTTGCTCCTCTGGCCCTGTTAAAGCCCTGGAAAAGCAGCCTGGGATCCTGTGGTTGCCTTTGGGGCCTGGCTGTGCCTGGACAAACTCATTGCACTCAGGGCCCCTCAGACAGGGGCTTCATCCAGCCCCAAACACCTCAAACTGCCTCCTCTCAAGAGAAACACAGGCAGTGGATCCTGTGGGAACCTCCTGACCCCACAGCTCCTTCCCAAACCCTGAGCCCTGCGTGCCCAGCTCAGCCCTCAACCCCTCCCAAGTCCCCACACTCAGAGGGATCCCAGAATTGACCCCACCCTGGTGCAGGCAGCAGAGAGGGAGCTGCCTGTACATGGTGGATCAAACAGGAGGGACCATCCCCTCTCCCAGAGGAACCCCCAGCCCTGTCCCCGTCCCTCACTTGGGGTCCTTGACGAGCAGGCGGCGGATGAAGTCCTTGGCCAGCTCGCTGGTGTTGCTGAAATACTCTTCATCAAAGTCATAGTTGACAGCAGAGATGTTGGTCAGCGTCTCTTGCTTTGTCTCCCCCAGGAATGGGGAGGCTCCACTCAGCCTGAGGAGACAGAGGGTTGGGGCACCCCAAAAAGGCTCCAGCCCCAGGTGAGGGGCTCTTCCTGCAGCCCCATCCCCCCCAGAGCCACCCTATACTCACAGGATGTATGTGATGACCCCGATGCTCCTGGAACAGAGAGGAAGAGGAGGCTGAAGTCACACAGAGCTTTTGGCACGAGGGGAGATGCACCAGCACGAGGGGATCGGCTGATGGAGCCATGGGAAGGGGCTCGGGAGGGGAATCACTCACCACATGTCAGCCTCCAGTCCCAGGGGCTCGTAGTTCACAATTTCTGGGGCTTTGGGAGGAAAGAGAGGAGAAAACAGGTTTATTGTGGGGGAAGGACATCCCCATGGACACATCCAGGCAGCAGCACCAGGGTGCTGGGCATCTCTCCAGGATTAATCCAAAGCTTTTGGCACCCCAGAAGTCCCCAGGGACGCTCACCTACAAACTCCGGGGTCCCAAAGATGTTCTTGAACTCATTCCCAGCCTCGATCTTGTGGGCGATCCCAAAGTCGATGAGTTTGATGCGAGGGTTTGGCACGTTCTTGTCCAGCAGCATGATGTTCTCAGGCTGTGGGGGGAAAGAGCAGCTGGGTCTGTCCCTACACACCCACCCCTGGGTGCTGCCCTGGGGTCACCATTCCAGAGCAGAGATGTGGGAGAGGTTGGGAGAGATCACAAACACCAGCTCCAGTGCACGGGAAGAAACTGGGGACTCCTCCAGACCCCATTTGAGGGCTCATCCCCACTCCCAGTGATGCACACGGGGTGTCTGCAGCTTCCAGACCCCATTTGAGGGCTCATTCCTGTCTGCAGCTCCCAGACCCCATTTGAGGGCTCATCCCTGCTCCCAGTGCTGCACATGGGGTGTCTGCAGCTCCCAGACCCCATTTGAGGGCTCATCCCTGTCTGCAGCTCTCAGATCCCAACTGAGGGCTCATCCCTGTCTGCAGCTCCCAGAGCCCATTTGAGGGCTCATCTCCACTCCCAGTGCTGCACAAGGGGTGTCTGCAGCTCCCAGACCCCATTTGGGGGCTCATCCCTGTCTGCAGCTCCCAGAGCTCACCTTCAAGTCGAAGTGGGCGATGCGTTTGGAGTGCAGGTAGTGCACCCCATCCAGAATCTGCTTCAGGAACTGCGTGGCCTCCTCCTCCGTCAGCGATTCCTTCTCAGCCAGGAAATCAAAGAGCTCCCCTCCGGACACCAGCTCCAGGATGAGCACCACGTCGGTCTTGTTCTCGAAGATGTCGTGCAGGGTGATGATGTTGGGGTGCTGGATCTCCCTCAGGATGTCCACCTCGCGCTCGATCTCCTCGCGGCTCACGCCCCTGCGGCTGGACGACAGCCGCCGCTTCTTGATGAACTTGGCCGCGTATTCCAGGCCCGTTTTCCTCTCCCGGCATTTCCGGACGATGGCGAATTGGCCGCTGCGGGGTGGGGGAAGAAGAGAAAGAAAAAGGGAAAAAAGGGAAAAAAAAAAAAAAAAAAAAAAAAAAAAAAATAAAAAAAAAAAAGAAAAAAAAAAAAAAGGCCTTATAGGTTTTCTGTGTTTGCCACATGACTCATCTTTGCCATTGTAACTAAAACATTTCCACTAGATCTGCCCAATTCTCTGTATTTATTTGACTCAAAAAGAAAAAAAATCTGCTGCAGAATGGCCCTGGGGGGGCGTGCTTAAATCGAAAATGAGGACGAGGAAAACGGGGAGAGAAAGAGAGGGGGTGAGGATGCCTTATCTGCAGCGTGACTGTCCGTCGTGCCCATCGCCGCCTGTATTAGTGCCACTGGAATTAATAAAATTGGATAAATGGTGACAAAAAAAGTGACATTTTTTGGGTGTTTTTGAGGGTGGTAGTGGCGCCCTCTGGTGGGGTTGGGGGGTTGGTGCATAAGCGTGGCTCACGCTTGGCCCGCCCACTGACATGAGGGGGCGGGGCCAGTAGTGGGCGTGGGATTTAGTATGGGCGGGGCTACATGCGGAGAGGGGCGTGGCTGCGGGTGGGCGGGGGTCTCGTGTGGGAGTGGGCGGGCTGCTGTGGCTGGAATGTGCGGCGGGACGCGGGCGGCGCCGGCCAGTTGGGAGGGGAACAGGGAAATGAGGGCTCTGTGAGGGGGCGATGTGGGGCGGAGGGCGGCTCGGGGCTGGAGGGTGGGGAAGGGGTGAGGAAGGGCTGGTGGGTGGGGTGGTGGGAGGGATGGCGGCGGGAGGTGTGTGGGGTGTGAGTTGAGCCTGTGGGGTGCGGGGGGAAGAAAGGGAGGGATTGCGGGGTTGGAGCTGTGGGGCCTGTGGGGCCTGGAGAGCGGCTGCGGGTCGGGAAAAGGGGGGGGGAGGGATTAGGGGGTTATGGGCCTGGGGGATAGGGAGGAGCTGTGGGGATCGGGTTGGGGGGGCTGGAAAAGGAGGGGTAGGGATGGGGTGGGGGGGATGTGGGAAAGGGAAGGGATGGGGAAGATTGGGGCTGTGGTTTGGGGTGTGGCGCAGGAAGGCGTGGGGAGGGTTTGGAGGGCTGTGGGTGTGAGGGGGGCTGGGGAACTGGAATAGGGGGGGCTGAGGGTAGGAAAGGGAATGTTGAGGGATGGGAGGAGAGGTTGTGGGGATTGGGTGGGGGCTGTGGGGCAGGGAGGTCAGCGGAGGATTGGGATAGGGAGGGAGGTGTGCCAAGAAAGGGATGTGGAGGATTGGGTGGACAGTGGGTGTGGGCACAGGGCAAGGCTGTGGTCCCTTCCCTTCTCTGTCCCCCGGGTTTTGGGGTGTGGTGAGACTGGGGGGCATCTCTGGGACGGCTCCTCCAGCCCGGGCTGTGCATCCCGCGGGGATCCAGGATCCCTGGGCGGTGTTGGTGTGACCCCCCCTTCTCCCGGTGCCGCAGGTGCTGATCCCCGGCTGCTCCCGCTCCCCACACCCTGCGCTGGCAGCACCGGGGCGGCTCCCGCTCCACAGAGCCCCGCAGCCATGTCCACCTTCCGCCAGGAGAGCGTGGAGGATTTCTATGAGATGGGGGAAGAGCTGGGCAGGTGAGGGACATCTCACTGCGTTCTGGGGGGGCTTCCATGGCTGCACCCCCAGAAGTGGGTGGGATCTTCACTGGATCCAGCTGCTGGATCCTTTGTGGTGTCCTTGCACACCCTGCAGGCAGCGGGGCCGGGGCTGTGCAGAGTCACTTGGGGCGGACAGAGATTACAGAAAAGCGTTAATTAACGTTGCTCCCGGTGGAGCTCCCGTCCGGCTCCGTCTTCCGGCCCTCCTCGGTGGCTGTGCCTGGCCCTGCGCCCGTGGGAGGAGGGATCCAGGGTGACTCAGTGCCTGCAGATGGGATTTAATCAGCCGGGATGCAGAGGCGGCTCTGGGGGAGCTGCCTCGGATCCTCCAGCTCTGCCTGGGCCGTGCTGACCCCACGCCGTGGCTCCTCCTGGGGCACTTGGGCAGCAAAACCATTTTGGGCTTTTTTTTCGAAGAAGAGGAACTTCAGGGGTGGCTCCAGGTTTTCTTGCCCCTCTGTGGCTGTGGTTCTTTGTGAGCCGTGGGGAAGGATGTGGTGCCCAGGGGATGGATCCCAGCCTGCCCTGTGCATGTCCCTGGCTGTGATCCAGGGATGTATAAAGGGGTGCAGATGCTGTTACTCTGATTTCAGGCTTTTTCCCCCTCCACCTGCCTGCTCCATCAGACTTTCTGGTCTCCCGGAGCCACCAGGCTTTAGGATTTGCTCCTGAGGGCTCTTGGCTGGGAAGGGAGAGCTGATGGGCATCTCCCACCCTGGCAGATCACAGCAGCACCTGCACAGCCTGGGGAGGGTCGGCAGCTGCCACATTCCTGGGAGGAATTTCCTTCCTCCATCCTGGATGGTGCCAGGCTGTGCTGGGGCATCACCGAACCCCAATTCCTGTCATTCCTGGGGGAAACCGCATCCTCCAGTCCCCATCTTGGTGCTGCTTCCAGCCTGTGGTGCAGGACATCCTCCCTTCCCCACCCCTCAC
>VKON01000187.1:25092-54474 GCA_009741485.1 Malurus cyaneus samueli | reverse complement strand
TCCAGGATGAGCACCACGTCGGTCTTGTTCTCGAAGATGTCGTGCAGGGTGATGATGTTGGGGTGCTGGATCTCCCTCAGGATGTCCACCTCGCGCTCGATCTCCTCGCGGCTCACGCCCCTGCGGCTGGACGACAGCCGCCGCTTCTTGATGAACTTGGCCGCGTATTCCAGGCCCGTTTTCCTCTCCCGGCATTTCCGGACGATGGCGAATTGGCCGCTGCGGGGTGGGGGAAGAAGACATAAAAAAAAAAAAAAAAAAAAAAGCCTTATAGGGTTTTTTTCTGTGTTTGCCACATGACTCATCTTTGCCATTGTAACTAAAACATTTCCACTAGATCTGCCCAATTCTCTGTATTTATTTGACTCAAAAAGAAAAAAAATCTGCTGCAGAATGGCCCTGGGGGGGCGTGCTTAAATCGAAAATGAGGACGAGGAAAACGGGGAGAGAAAGAGAGGGGGTGAGGATGCCTTATCTGCAGCGTGACTGTCCGTCGTGCCCATCGCCGCCTGTATTAGTGCCACTGGAATTAATAAAATTGGATAAATGGTGACAAAAAAAGTGACATTTTTTGGGTGTTTTTGAGGGTGGTAGTGGCGCCCTCTGGTGGGGTTGGGGGGTTGGTGCATAAGCGTGTGCTCACGCTTGGCCTCCGCCCACTGACATGAGGGGGCGGGGCCAGTAGTGGGCGTGGGATTTAGTATGGGCGGGGCTACATGCGGAGAGGGGCGTGGCTGCGGGTGGGCGGGGGTCTCGTGTGGGGTGGGCGGGCTGCTGTGGCTGGAATGTGGCGGCGGCGACGCGGGCGGCGGCGGCCCAGGTTGGCGAAGCGGGGAACAGGGCGAAATGAGGGCTCTGTGAGGGGGCGTGTGAGGGAGGAGAGGCGGCTCGGGGCTGGGAGGGTGGGGAAGGGGTGATGGAAGGGCTGTGGGTGGGGTGGGTGGGAGGATGGCGCGGGAGGGTGTTGTGGGGGTGGAGTTGAGCCTGTGGGGTGCGGGGGGGAAGGGAAAGGGAGGATTGCGGGGTTGGAGCTGTGGGGCCTGTGGGGCCTGGAGGGCGCTGCGGGTCGGGAAAAGGGTGGGAGGGATTAGGGGGTTATGGGGCCTTGGGGATGGGAGGAGCTGGGGGGATCGGGGTTGGGGGGGCTGGAAAAGGAGGGGTACGGATTGCGGGTTTGGGGGGATTGGAGAAGGATGGGGGGATTGGGGGCTGGGTGGGGCGGAAAGCGTGAGAGGGTTGGAGCTGGGTGGAGGGTCGGGAACGAAAGGAGGGGCTGAGGAAAGGTGGAGGATGGGAGGAGAGTGTTGTGGGGATTGGGTGGGGGCTGTGGGCAGGGAGGTCAAGCGGAGGTTGGAGGAGGTGCAAGAAAGGGATTGGGGATTTGGGTGGACAGTGGGGACAGGGCAAGGCTGTGGTCCCTCCCTCTCTGTCCCCCGGGTTTTGGGGTGTGGTGAGACTGGGGGGCATCTCTGGGACGGCTCCTCCAGCCCGGGCTGTGCATCCCGCGGGGATCCAGGATCCCTGGGCGGTGTTGGTGTGACCCCCCCTTCTCCCGGTGCCGCAGGTGCTGATCCCCGGCTGCTCCCGCTCCCCACACCCTGCGCTGGCAGCACCGGGGCGGCTCCCGCTCCACAGAGCCCCGCAGCCATGTCCACCTTCCGCCAGGAGAGCGTGGAGGATTTCTATGAGATGGGGGAAGAGCTGGGCAGGTGAGGGACATCTCCTGCGTTCTGGGGGGGCTTCCATGGCTGCACCCCCAGAAGTGGGTGGGATCTTCACTGGATCCAGCTGCTGGATCCTTTGTGGTGTCCTTGCACACCCTGCAGGCAGCGGGGCCGGGGCTGTGCAGAGTCACTTGGGGCGACAGAGATTACAGAAAAGCGTTAATTAACGTTGCTCCCGGTGGCGCCCCGTCCGGCTCCGCTTCCGGCCCCCCCTGGGAGGGCCGCCGCCGTGGGACCAGGTGATCGCAGAGATTTAACAGCCGGAGCAGAGTGGCGGGAGCTGCCTCGGGATCCTCCGCGCTGCCTCGGCCGTGCTGACCCCACGCCGTGGTCCTCCTGGGGCACTGGGCAGCAAAAACATTTGGGCTTCGAAGAAGAGGAACTCGGCTAGGGCCCCCCCCCCCCCCCCCTACCATCACCTCCCCCCGTCGGTGTCATCCGTGCACCGGGGGTCATCCTATCGGTACAGCGTTAACCTTTCTCGGAGATTGGTGTGGTATCCCAGGAAGTTAACTCTGCTGCCCTCATGTCCTACTCCCACTGGTTTTTCCGACGGACGAACCTGTTCCGCCCCGAGACGAGGAACCTCCCTTCGCCGTTCCACTAATCGAGTCACCCTGCGGCCAACCCACTTAGTTTGTCTTTGTTTACGCGCCCTCTCTCAAGAGCCGTGAACCTTTCACACCAGTCCCAGACCAGATACGGACCCGCTACCCCGCCGTGACACAATAGCCCACATCACGAATATGGATCAAACACAATCTTGCTGTCGCCACAAAAATCAACAGCCCCGAATAGAATGTACATTGTGTCTCGCGCCTGATCGCCTCGTGCCCGCCAGAGCCATGAGCCCGGCGTCAGAGTCCATCGCCCTGACGGAGATTCCCTGCTGTGTGCAAGGTGCCGAGCGACGGAGGCCACTCGCGTCCCGAGGTCGGCAGCCGCGCGTCGGCAGGATCCCGAGGCAGGCTCCCAGTTGCGCCACGGCGGCTCTGCATCCCGGCATTGAGATTGACACCCTCGCCGATTCTTCTCGAAGGCCACATCGCCAGTCCCACCCATGGATCGGTCCACGAGCCATTAGGAACGCCTCGCCACCGTGCGACTCAGGGCCCCCCAATCCCGCTCCCGCTCACCACAATACAAATCCCGCGACGTTACCGGGGCGAGGGCCCCGGACCCCAACCCAAAGACCGCAGCCGCCCGGACGGTCGCATGCTCTCTTCACACGCTCCTGCTCGGTCCCAGCAACGTTAATTAACGCTTTTCTGTAATCTCTGTCTGCCCCAAGTGACTCTGCACAGCCCCGGCCCCGCTGCCTGCAGGGTGTGCAAGGACACCACAAAGGATCCAGCAGCTGGATCCAGTGAAGATCCCACCCACTTCTGGGGGTGCAGCCATGGAAGCCCCCCCAGAACGCAGCGAGATGTCCCTCACCTGCCCAGCTCTTCCCCCATCTCATAGAAATCCTCCACGCTCTCCTGCCGGAAGGTGGACATGTGTTCGCGCGGTGTCCGCCGGCCCCCCTGCGGCGGCTCTGTGGCAGGCGGGCCAGCCGCTACCCCGTGCTGACCAGCGCAGCGGTGTGGGGAGCGGTCCGAACCGGCACCGCCCCGGGCCGACCAGCGCGCGGCGGGTCGCCGGCGCTGCCGTGAGCTATCGGCGCGCGCGGAGACAGAAAATCTGTGGCTCGCCGTTGTGTCGTTAGGTCCATGAACGCTCATCTGCCTTGCAGTCGGTGGAGTTTTGAATGATGGCATGTTTCACCCTGTTGCTTGGTTCTGGGTCCATCGATTGAGCAAGTGTCGTGTGGTGGGCAGTGGGGCAGCGGCGGCTTTCACGCTGTCCCAGGTTTGAGCACCAGCGAGGATATGGAGTGGTGCCTGTGGAGATCTTGGGGATCCGTCTAGGGATAGTACCTGGTGCCCGCCGTGCTCTCCCCCAGCCGTGAGGGAAATCAGGGGTGCGAACCAGCACTGACATGGTTTGGATTTTTAGGAAAAACCTAAATTCTGGATTTGGAATGGAACCCTCTTTGGGTGTTTGAGAACTGCAAGGAATCAGAATGCACAGGAGGCTATGCCGGATACTGGAAGCGCGGTCCTCGTGCGTCCTAGGAAGAGAGCATGATTTAATGGTTTTTAGCAAGAGCAGATCTCCCACTCCACTGGGATGCCCCCGTCTGCGCCAGAGTTAGCATCGACTGCAAGGAAATCGCTTAACGCCCAGCATTTAGGCTGAAAATAACTCTCCAAGGTCATTGACTCCAACCTGTGACCCATCACCACTGTGTCAACCAGACCAGAGCCCTGGGTGCCACGTCCAGTGTTTCGTGTGGGGCAAAACAGATGATAATTTCAAGTTTTCCCTTTCTTTCAGAGCTATTTCTCTGTTTTATGAGCTCTCCGAGAACGACTTGGCCTTCATCAAGCAGAGCAAGGATGGTTCTGGTTTCTTGATCAACCTCATTGACTCCCCTGGGCACGTGGACTTCTCCTCAGAGGTCACTGCAGCTCTGCGGGTCACTGACGGTGCCCTGGTCGTCGTGGACTGTGTCTCTGGTAAGATTTTTCACAGCTGGACTGTATTTTTTGGGAACCTACATGGCAGACCCGAAAACCCAGATGAGAGACGGGACAATTACGTTACACGGTGAACCTTCCCTGTGTTTGGCAGGCGGTGGGTGTGACAGACCACGAGCGATCTGTCGCTGCCTGTCGTGGTTTCACGGCCACTCGCGATGCGCGATCCAAAGACCCCTGTCAGTCGCCTGAATTGCTGATCAAGCACACATCCCTTGTGTACCGGCGTTCGCTAGCTCAGCCGTACGCTGCCTCCCTCGCCTGGTAATCCACGCACATGCGGCAGTCCCGTCGTGGCTACCCCGGATCCTCCTCCCAGCGCGTTGACTCCCAGCTAGGCCCCGACCCCCAACCCCAAGTCAACGTCCACCCACTCACTCTTCCACCTCTCCCGGGTAGCACGCTCGGAAGAACATGCGCCTTCCCACTAGCCCTCGAGCCCCTTCCCTACTTATTTTCGCGCGAGTTCGCGCGCAGGCGTAGCCCCTCTCGCCCGACAGTCGCCCCTCCAAAACTCTGTGCCTCTGAACACTTTCCTGGCCCAGCGCTGACTCCCACCCCGACAGCTCCTCCGGATCGTTCCCAGTCAGGCAGCACCGATTTCTCTCCTCTTCTGTCGCTTCTCTTTTACCAAGGGGAATTCCTTCCGAACGGTGCCCTCTGAACTCCCCCAGTTTGGGCTGGCTTGGGACCTCCCTGGCCTCCCCCTCTCCTCAAAGCCTCTCCTGAATTCTCCCCATAGCGCCCCCTTGATTTGTGCCACAAGACTTACACAGGCCTTGGGCATCTCAGCATGCCAGAGCCAGCTGTAGGCTGTCCCGGGTCCCTGCGACTAAGCCCAAGGGCCGGGGTCTGGACGGGCTTTTTCCGGTCGCCATGACATCCCTCCGCCGAGTGGGCCATGAGTAGGACACACGGTTGGCAATTCGCCCTCCTCGCACACCTGACCATGGTCTTGTGCGCCTTGAGCCATCGCCGCAGTCGTGTTCCTCCCCAGGTCCCTTCCACAGGCCCCCTACGGCTCTCGAGCGACTTCCTCGCCGCGAAGGCGGCAATCCCTCCCGTAGTCACAGTTGCGCCCCACCCGTGCTCATGCCAGAGCAGGACCCGCTTGTGTCTGTCGCTCGTGCACGCTGTGGCGTGTCCATGCAAACCTTTCCTCGCCTCCTCCCACTGGGCACTCCAATCGATGGTCCCTCTCTCCGTGCTCATATCGCACCTTACACCTTTACAGACGCGCCAACCAGCCCCTGGTCGGAGGCCGCATGTGCACAATCCAACTCCTTCTCCCCCCTCCAACGGCCCGCTCCGAGGCCTTCGCCGTGCATATCCCCGTGCGCGCATCCGCCACCGTCCTGACATAGTCACTGACGATTTCCGCACCTGACTTCTCCGTCTCTGCGTCACGCTCGCTCATTTGCGTCGGTTGGCCTGCGCCGCTCGAGGCGCCGCCCTCGCGTGCGACGCCCGCGACCTACTGATCTTCCAGCTACTACCACACGTCTCCAGCCCCGCCCTATGCCCTCGCCACACGCTGGTACGAGCCCCCGCTGCGGACCTCTGGCGCCTAGCGCGACGCGCCTTCGTCGCAACGTGCCCTGCCGGTGACTACCTACTCCCTCCATGGCACGATGCTGGTGTGCCTCGCCGCCATCTCACTCGTGTCACGCTGAGGCAGGGTGCCAAGCGTGTGACGCGCACAGGCTTGAATGCTCAGGCACACCGCTTCCCGCCAACCCGCACCAGAGGCGCCCTCACCAGCACCTGCACAGATGCACACGCAAAAATGTACGACCTTCTGTGTGTCAGACCAATAGATGCGATTTATTAATTCCAAGTGGCAGCTAGATTGACGGGGCGGCGATGGGCACAGGACCGGGTTTCAGTGCAAGGCGGACGCCTGCGGAAATGTCCTAGAGGCATCCTCGACCCCCTTCACGTCCGTGGCTGTTTCTCTCCCCGCGCCTGTTGATCCTCAGTTTGCAGCATGCATGTTATGGTCTCGATTTAAGGGGGAAGCGGCGACGCCCGCTCCTGTGCACGGGCCCTTGATTCTTGCATAGACCAGGGAGTTAATTTATTCTTCTCTTTTTTGTGTTGATGTCACTAAGGTATCTAAAGTAGCAGTAAGATGTTGGAAGGAGGAGACAGGTCTTGGGCCTGGCTTGATACAAGACAGTCTCTTTCTCTGCCTGGTATAGAGTGTAGTTCAGATAAGAGCCGTCTGTGGCAAAGCTAGATGTCAGTGTGTGGCAATCTGTCTCGATTTACCTGACATCTCGTCTAGAATGGCTTTTGACCCTCTTGCTTACCTTTGTTCCATTCTTTTTTTCATAGCTATATTCTGACCACCATGGTCGCTCCTGTTGTGCTGTTACACGATGCTGCCCAAGGACTTTCCTCTGCCAGTTTTATCCGTTGAAGCCTCCATTCCTTCACAAAGGATCCTCCGGTCGGGTAGTCTCGCAGAGATCCCGGCCCTCCTCTCGACTTTCATACCCCAATCGGTATCCTGTGGCGTGTGGATCTGATCAGTGGGGCGATCTACCCTCCTCTCTCGTGCATTCGCTTGACGCTGTACTGTGTAATTGCGACTTTAGAATGGATTTTAGAATTTTTCCTCTGTGTTCTTCCGCAGTGTAGTCCCTATGTAGTCTCTGCGCAGTTAGTGTTGAGTATTCCAAAACGCTTGTCATGGTTGCGGATCTGTCGCGTGTCATGGTTGAGCCCTGCTTTGGCGGGTGCTTTGGCAGGGGTGCAGTCGCGGGCGCGACACATGGCACGTCGCGTGCTCGGCATGGCACGCTCGTCGAAGGTGGTGCGGCTCCCTCTGGCCAGAGCTTGCGTGCCAAGAGTCAACGCACGTGGCCAACGGTAGCATAGACATATGCTCTCTCGAGGTTTTCCGAAATAGACAATCAATTGTGCAACATAGTACCGCAACGGGGAAGACGCTGCAACTGATTGAGAAACTGACATCCTCGCGCAGCTGTACGCTAGGTGGGACTTGACGGCTACACAAGGAATGCGTGCATAAGCTGAACAGCCTCCGCGTGCAAGAGTGGTATGAGTTATGAACGTCCTTTAGGGGGTTGGAGAGCTGAGCGGGCTATTGTGGCGACAGCAATAGCTTGACCAGCTTGGGCTGTTTGTGGGAGGCGGTGGTGTCAAATGGTATTTCTCATGTGAGCCGTCGAATGCGAGTTCTGCTAGGAGATTCGGAGAGTGCGAACACAAAACGCCATGGACTCGTCGCCTCACATGCTGACGCTCTCCGCTCCCATTCTGACCGTGAGATTGACCCAAACGGCAATGGAGTGGGGCTGCCAGGGGAGAGGATTGGCCCTGAAACTGAGATGAACAGCGCATCTCCCAGCAACTTGGCTTCTTGCCCGCACAGTCCCTGCCACGACTAGTATCGACAATCGATTGGAGATGGGCATTCTTTACGGAGAGGCCCCCCCGACGAATAAGAGAGAGCGACTGCCGATAGGAGTGGACAGACCGAAGAGGAGGTGCTGGAGATCGCTGTGCTGATCTTGTTCTTTTGGTGTGCATAGCTTCCGGAAGTGTCTGCAGAATTGCTTTGGTGGCTCGGGGTCAGATGGGAGCTTATATTTGTGCTTGAACGATGGGAATGTCATTATTAGCTGATATTTGAGTAGGGTGCGTAAGCGTTCTGGGGGCAGAACGTGCCCTGGAGGTTAAGAGTGCTCCAAGAGGACAGGTGTCCGGAACGGTGGGAGCCTTTAGTTTGTTTTGATTGAAAAACCCCCTGCTGGGAGTGTATGATGTGAGTGCCAGGGTAGTCTCACGACTGCACCTTGAGTGGATTTAGTGGGGTGTGGTGACCTTGCGAGATGGTTCCCTTGCCAATCCAGAGGATGTGATATGTGCTACCTTTGGCAGATCTTCCTTCCTCTCCCACGTGTGGTAAAAGATCTTACGGCCGTGAATCCACACCCTTCACGCCTTGATGCCATGGGAAGGTGTCTTGTGCGCATCGAGGAAGACTGCTTCTCCTCCCACGCGGAATGGTCAACGCACCTAGCGGTGGACCATGGAGCTCGCCCAAGCTGCACGCTAGTTGGGATCGCCGCATCCTAGCCCTGGGGAGGAGTCTCTTACAAACAGGTGCGTGCTACCCCTCTGGGACACCGTTTTCTTCAGTGGTGTGGCCTGTGGCCACGCGTTCGGCTCAGACACCCTCAAGATCCTCTCCTTTTGCTCCAGCTGTATCCCATATTTCCATCCTTCCCCTGTGCCTCACGGAGGTCTACATCCCACCTAAGATACTCCCGTTGGATACCTCTAGGCCCGGCGTGAGGCCTTGACGCTAGGCGAAAAGCTGTTGAGTTGTTCCCTGTCAGACCCCTCGTGTCTCTCGCCGAGCGCATGGGCACACGCTATACCTCTGGTTCCACCGGCCACCCCATAGATGCCTCCGACCACCTGCTCCGGGCACTGCAAGAGACACAGAACTCAGAACTGCACCCACCCGACCTTCCCCCGTCCCCTGGGGATGGCAGGGGCTCTCACCTGGATCTCCACCAGGTAGGGTATGGGGCCATGCCATCTTTCAGGCGGGGAATACTCAGGGCTATAAGCTCTGGATTCGTCCTTCCCTCACCGCGGCGGTTGACTCGACACGAGAGACCAGGCGTGACTGACCGCGCAGCCGCCGGGCCGTGCGGGTTTGATAGCCTGGCCCCCCTCGCATGATGTCACATCTCGCACAAATGGGTGCCAACCGCTTGGACAAGGGACGATATTAGCGGCCTCGCGTGTCTTTCGTCGGCGTCCCTGTGTGTAACTGCAGCTTGGAAGTCAGGTATCACATGGGGTCCCAATACACACTGGCAGCCGGGAGTGTCCACGTGTCGAGAAACGGCATCGTCGCGCGCAAGAGTGTTCTCCTTCGGTCACATTAGGCGAGGTACTCCCGTGCGAATGCAGGTGTTCCTGCTGAGCACGAGAGCGTCTCCACAGGGGTGCTGACCTGTGAATAGCCGATGTGCACTCACGCCGTCAGTTTCCTTCCTTCAGTTCTACAGCAAGCTCACATTGATGTCTCCCCATATCGAGAAAGCGATCGCTCTCGTGTGCCGATGCGCATGACCAGCGGACGTACGTCGAGCCTCTGCAGGTCACTCTTGCTTGATGCATATCCTCTCTCCCTAAACTTGCACGAAAGGTGACTCTTGAGCGTGCTTTCGCGCACCGATACCTGAGAGACTCCTGTGGATACGCTCGGATGCAAGCTGGACTGGCCAACCTACCATGCACCGGCCTATCCAGTGGCAGACGCACTGCATCACAGCACAATGAGGTTGAGTTCCAGTCGAACCAAGATGCTCCTGAGCAGTCACATATAGGCGTCTCTGCGTAGCCGCTGACAGGTGATGGCTTGGGCAATAGAGGAGAACCCGGATACCCGACCCATTGTCCCCTTCGTGGACGCTGACGACGTGCTCAGATCTCCAATCCACAAGGTGTGGGTATCTAGAAACACTACCGGATCGGCTGCCGAAGTTATAGTGTTTGCTGCGCGTATAGGTTAGTGATGGATTTATACTAAGTGCATATGGGACCTGCAGACGGCCATGCGGACTAAGCCACCCATGACGCAGTCGCTCTCGAGAGAATAGGCTCCCCTCTCATGCGCTCGCGTTGACTGTGCTCGCGCGTCCCCGTCTGTGCGATAGCAGTGCCTGCTTGCACCCATGGCTCTCTGGTGCCTTGAATCTCAGCCTCTCCGGTGTAAGCGTGGCCACTCCACTGTAGACGATCCGCTGTGCTGGCTCTCGTGTAGTGTGCGTTATAGATTGGCCAGGACAATGCTGCAGCGTCTTGCCTGTTGCGTTCTCCCAGTTGTAGGTTTGTTGTGAGAGCACCCAGACTCTTTTCCTGAGCCTATTCCTGTTGTGGTGTTTGCAGTGCATCATTGAGGAATCCGGGGAGCACATCATCGCTGGTGCTGGAGAGCTGCACCTTGAGATCTGCCTGAAGGACCTGGAGGAGGACCACGCCTGCATCCCCATTAAGGTACAGAGGCTGAGGAGCTGTCGCCGGCTGCCGTCCAGTGCTGGTGGGGTTCCTGGCTTTGGGCACTCGTGAGTTTTCTACGTGTCAGGTGGCTGTACGCGGGGCTATCCGGCCCTGGTGGCTTCTAGCTATCCCCTGCGCCTGGGCCTGGGCACTTCTTCGCACCTACCTGGGTATTGGGTCTGGGGCTATTGGGTCTGTGCGGTGTTGCGCTGGGGGCCGGTCGTGTGTAGAAAGACTGGGTATAGCTGGGTATGGGCTGGGTCTGTGCGACCTTTGCAGTAGCAGCCGGGTTTTGTTGCTCTGTGTGGTTGGGGTGACTTGGAATGAGGCTGCGGGTCTTGTCCTCTCGGACGTTGTTGGGCATAGGTGCGTTTCGTACTGACCTGATGCCTCATGGCGCTCGGGGTATGGACCGAACTGGCTGGTGTGTGACTGTGGCTGTGATATTTCGGTGTCGTGTGGTGGTAAGATAGGCGGGGCTGTGATGGCACTCGTAAACGCACGTGGCAAGAGTTCCCTTGATCGCCATATATCCCGGCAGTGCAAACCCTTAGTCGAACCCATCCAGGGCCCTCAAACCCCATGGGCAAACCCCAGGCAAACCCAGGCTCCCATTACCAATACCGAAAACCCTGCCAGGTGCTCTGAACTGCGTATGCTGAGGTAGACTCCCAGCGTCATACCCCAGCGCATACTCAGTCAAACACAGTCCCTACAACCCAGGCAAACCCCCAGCGCTAAATTACCACTGGCAACACAGGGCAAACCCAGCACCCGGCAAACCCAGCTCGAAACCCAGCAAGCAAAGCATCTCAGTTACCCCAAACCCAGCCATACCCAGCCATACCCAGTTAAACCCAGCCATACCCAGGCATACCCAGCCATAACTACCCAAACCCAGCCAACCCCCACACTGAGCTCAGCAGCTCCTCAGCCTCTGTACCTTAATGGGGATGCAGGCGTGGTCCTCCTCCAGGTCCTTCAGGCAGATCTCAAGGTGCAGCTCTCCAGCACCAGCGATGATGTGCTCCCCGGATTCCTCAATGATGCACTGCAAACACCACAACAGCATGTGAAGCTTCACAACAAACCACAGCCAGAAACACCAGCAACGCTCTGATTTTTTGTTTAACCCACAGAGCCACTTCCAGATGTTCTTCCCTCTACTCTGGGGGTGTCACAGCACCAACCCAGCGTGCAAGGCAGCACTTTAGCAGGACTGGGACTGACATTCAACTCAAGGCTTTCCAGACTGGTCATCCTTGTCCCTGCAGCCATTTCAGCCACTCACCTGCACCATGGGGTCAGACTTGGCCAGGCGTTTCAGCCCCTCCACCAGCTTGGGCAGGTCGGCCGGGTTCTTGGCCTCCACGGCCACACGCACCACGGGGCTGACGCTGAACTTCATGACCCTCATGTTGTGGGCGTGCTCGAAGGTGGTGATGGTTCCAGTCTTCACCAGGAACTGGTCCACGCCGACCAGCCCCACGATGTTTCCACAAGGCACGTCCTCAATGGGCTCCACGTAGCGGCCCATCATGAGAATGGTCCTAATGAGGGAAAATGTGGGTTAGTGAGGGTGGAAAAGGGAGGAGATCCCTTCAGGCAGCATCCTGGAGCTCAGCAGGACACCTGACACCCATACCCCATCCAGGACACACCTTTGAATTGGCTTCAGGTACAGATCCTCCTTCTTGCCAGGTGTGTAGTTTGGTCCCATGATTCTGACTTTCAAGCCAGTTGAGACCAGACCGGAGAAGACACGGCCAAAAGCGTAGAATCGTCCCTTGTCAGAGGTTGGCACCATTTTGGAGATGTACATCATCAGGGGGCCTTTGGGGTCACAGTTCTTAATGCCTGTGAGGGAGAGAGATCAGCTTAGCCCTGAGTTATTGACAGATCTGGCACCCACCCCAAAACCCCAACCTGAGACCTGCACCCACTGTCCCAGGCCTGGGATTTCTGTCCAGACAGGTCCAGAGAGAAATTGAGGATATGGCTTCCCACTGCCAAGGACACGGGTTAGTGGGGATTTGGTCGAAGGAATTGGTTCCTGCTGAGAGGGTGGGGAGGCCCTAGAATAGAACTCCCAGGGAAGCTGTGGCCTGCCACTGATCCCTCCGGCAGTGCCAAGGCCAGGCTGGACATTGGGCTTGGAGCACCTGGGATGCGTGGAAAGCGGTAGACAGGTATGACTTTCAAGATCCCTTCCAACCCAACCAATTCTGTAATTCATGAAAAGATTCCACATTTTTTTTTTTTTTCACCCAGGGATGTTTTCAACAAATCCAGGCTTCACTGGAACCTCTGGCTACCCTCAGGTTGCTCCAGAGCCACTAAATCAGTTTGATCCACGCTAGAAAAGCTCCAGACTCAAGAATTCCAGACACTCCCGAGCTGTGCACACCAAGAACAAGATCAGCACAGCAGCAGCTCCTCCTACCTATGGCAGCCTCATCGTCAGGGGGGCCCTCGTAGAGCAGCTCGCAGCGATACTTCTGGGCTGTGACGGGGGAAGGCAGGTGGATGGTGATCATCTGCAGCAGGGCATCTCCAGCTGGCAGCCACCGCCTCATCACGGCCTGGGCAGAGCAGCAGGACCCAGTCAGAGTGTTCACAACCTGCACTCACCTCCTCAGCCTTCCCCACCTCACAAACAGACCCAACTGGAGCAGCACAAGCGCTCAGCTCCACCCCAAAGGACTCAAACCAACCTCACCTTCAGCAGGGGTTTGCCTTCCTTTCCTTGTCCTCACTTC
Source organism: Malurus cyaneus samueli (assembly GCA_009741485.1). Taxonomy (NCBI): domain Eukaryota; kingdom Metazoa; phylum Chordata; class Aves; order Passeriformes; family Maluridae; genus Malurus; species Malurus cyaneus. The sequence continues at coordinate 41,361 of VKON01000187.1, read as the reverse complement.
CAGCTTGATTGTCCAGTTTCTCAATCAGTTTTAGCAGGCTTCTTCCTTCTTGAAGTTCATGATTGATCGAAAACCTGCACAGCAGCAGCAGCAGCCGGTTGGCAGCGGTGCCGTGACCCAGTTTGGAGCAGCAGCACCACTGTCGGCTGCAGAGAATTCCTGCTCCTCCTCAGCACCCAGCTTCCATCCCGAAAATACAGCCCTATCTGCCCCCAGAGTAACCACAAGTGTCAGACAGCTGAATTTCTTCAATCAAACAAGTCAGGTCAAAGTGAAGAAATTTTCCATCATCACGCACGGAACGGATGGGGAGAGCGGGAGGTGCCAGCCAGGGAGGACCCCGAGGAACTCACCTTGAAGATGGGGTCAAGGATAAGCTGGCAGAAAGTCCTGGGCAGCTTCTTTCCATCAGGGCTGGTGGCAGATTTGCTGAACTTGCCGGTAGCAGGGTCAAAGTATCTGCAGAGAGAAGGAAATCAGACAGATGTCCATACTCTGCTTAGCTCCAGACACTCGTTCTGCCTGCTCAGGGCAGAGAAAGGACTGCTGACAAAGAGGCATTTCCTGTCTTCTCCATTATCCAGGTTTCCAGCATCACCAAAATGTAATTAACTCCTGTTAAATCAGGCACAACCGCTCCCTCCCCCTCTACCCATCCTCTGCAGTGTCAGGCTGCAGCCACGCTGAGCTGATCTGGAATTCCAGGCTCCCTCCTCACCTGTCTCCCCACAGCTTCTTCATCATGTCCTCGACTTTCTTGGCACGCTCGGCTGGGCTGAGCTGGGCATCTCCCTTGGCAGCGAACTTTGCCACGTACATCTCAGCAAACTGCTTCAGAGTGAAGGCCCAGCCGTGCAGGCCCGAGCCAAAGCCCACGGTCCCGAGCACCGGGTCAATCTGAGAGGGAACAGCAGAGCGGGGTCAGGGAGCTGCCTCAGTCCACTCCATCCCAAAAACACTCCAGAACAAAGTCTTGGATCTCTCAAGCAGCTGTGCCAGTGGCAAGCACGCTTTTAGATTGGTTTTCCTCCACTCCAACCAGGCTGTGCTCTAACAGGCTGAATTCATATACAGATAAGGATCCCATCTTACCCAGGGAGGATCAGGAAAGCATGGACACCCACAGCGTGCACAGCACAGCACAAGCTTCTCCTCAGAACTGGTGGCCCTGCTCCCTTCCCAGGAACCCGAGCAGGGGGGAAGGGACCTTAAAACCCTCTCAACCCAGCTCGTTTGCTTTCCTCATTTGAAGTTCTCAAAATCGCTATGAAACCCATTAATTAACAAGATGGTGGTCACAGGGCGTCTACCCCCTCGGCATGGGTGATAACGCTAATTGAATTAATTTTTTCCTGTTCTCCCAGAGTTCCATGAGTTTCATTAGAGTTTGTCCAGGAAGTTGTCGAGGGCGGGGATTCCTTCCTTGAGCCCTTTGCGTTTGCGGGTCTCGGCCACCACTTGGCAGGGTCGGCTGGCGCTGTCGAAGGGGTCCCCGGGCAGGATCTGCCAGTGGTCAAACACACACTGGGGGAAGGCCTGGCCTCCCGTGTTGGACCTCAAATCTGCTGTGAAACCTGGGAGGGACAAGAGAAAAGGTGAGGTGGGACAGCAATGAGGGCGGTTCAATGTCATTTCCATGCTGGCATGGATAGAACAGAGGAACCCAAAGCAGCTCCCAAAAGCCTCCTGAGATCCCAACCAATGAGATGGGGATGGAAAAAAGGCTCCAGGAAAACCTTCTGGAACTGCCTGAAGTCCTTGGAGAGGGACTTGGGACAAGGACATGAAGGGACAGGACAAAGGGGGAATGGCTTCCCAATGCCAGAGGGCAGGGTCAGATGGGATATTGGGAAGAAATGTTTTAGGATGAGAGTGGGAAGGTCTGGGGAGATCCCTGAAAGTGTCCAAGGCCAGGCTGGACAGGGCTTGGAGAACCCTGGGATAGTGGAAGGTGTCCCTGCCCATGGTAGGGGAAGGCATGAAATGACCTTGGAAGGTCCCTTCCAATCCAGGATGTTCTGCAACCTTGGTCTCTTCTCCCAGGTGGTAAAAGACAGGAGAGGAAACACCCTCAAGTTGTGCCATGGGAAGTTTGGAGATGAGGAAATGCTTCTCCTCCAAAAGGGTGGTCAAGCACTGGCACAACTGCCCAGGGCAGTGTTGGGATCCCCATCCCTGGAGGGATTTCAAAGCCATGTGGCACTTGGGGACACGGTTCAGTGGTGGCCTTGGCAGCGCTGGGTGAACCCCTCAAGGATCTCTTGTGCTCTTTCCCAAATTTCTCCCTCTCGCTCCAGGACTCACCAAATGACTCGTTGACAGGCAGGTAGGCCTTGACCACAAACATGGGGGTCCCGGCAACCTGGGTCTCCTCGAAGACGTGGCCACGCTTCCTGTTCAGCACCCCATAGATGCCTCCGACCACCTGCTCCGGGCACTGCAAGAGACACAGAACTCAGAACTGCACCCACCCGACCTTCCCCCGTCCCCTGGGGATGGCAGGGGCTCTCACCTGGATCTCCACCAGGTAGATGGGCTCCATCAGGCGGGGCTGGGCGGTGAGCACGCAGGCGTACAGGCAGCGCCGGGCCGTGGGGATGATCTGGCCCCCGCCGCGGTGGATGGCGTCGGCGTGCAGGGTCACGTCGTGCACGTCGAAACGCACGGCGCGCATGTTCTCCTCACACAGCACCCCCTGCAAGAGCACAGAGGGCTCAGGGAACATGATCCTGGCACAGGCAGTGTTCTGTTCCCAGTGCTCACAGAGCTCCATGGAAGCTGCCTGGTGCAGACCCACCAAGGAGCCACTTAACCTCCTTTCTGATGGATGAACCCTCAAACTCACAAAGGTTTGACTCTTTGAGGTCTTTCCCAACCTAAGGACTCTGTGAAGCACCAGCTCCCACCTCTGGGCCATCAGTGCAGCATCATCAGCTCTGAGGTTCAACCACCAGAGCTGACACAAATTTATGGTTCTGCACCCAAGAATTTGGCATGAGGAAATAACAATCCTTTGTGCCTGAACTGCTACAAGATCTCCACTCCACCAAGTTTTATTTAACCTAAAAGATGCTGCGAATGTTTCGCAATTGTGATAATTTTTCCAAATGAACATGAGGACCTGCAGAGCCATGAATACCACCCAGCGCAAGATTCCCCTCACCTCCTTGGTGGCCCACTGGAAGCCGGCCACCACGCTGTCCTTGATCTCGTTGAGGTACTGCACTCCCTTGGTGATGTCGGTGAGGATGTTGGGGCCGGTGCCATCGGGCCCAAAGCACCAGATTTTCCTGGCCTCGGTGACGTCCCACTCGTATTTCTCAGCCAGGTACCGCGCCCGCTGCTTCAGCTCCTGCCGGGCCGACACCTCGCCCTTGTCGATGTCCTCGGCCAGGCCGTCGGGGAAGGGCCGGGCCTTCATGTACAGCCGGTTGTGTTTGTTGGGGGACTTGGAAAGGCACATCACGTTGGACTCCTCGCTGACCGTCTCGCGGTAGGACACGACGGGGTCTGATTTCTGCGGGGGTAGAGAGGGGCTGTGAGGCACCGAACCCAGGCAAACCCAGCAATACGCAGTCAAACCCAGTCAAACCCAGGCAAACCCAGGCAAACCCAGGCAAACCCAGCAAACCAACCCAGTCAAAACCCAGGCAAACCCAGCCAAACCCAGCAAACCCAGGCAAACCCAGGCAAACCCAGGCAAACCCAGCCATACCCAGGCAAACCCAGGCAAACCCAGCCATACCCAGCTATACTCAGTTAAACCCAGCCAAACCCAGCCATACCCAGCCATACCCAGTTAAACCCAGCCATACCCAGGCATACCCAGCCATAACTACCCAAACCCAGCCAACCCCCCACACTGAGCTCAGCAGCTCCTCAGCCTCTGTACCTTAATGGGGATGCAGGCGTGGTCCTCCTCCAGGTCCTTCAGGCAGATCTCAAGGTGCAGCTCTCCAGCACCAGCGATGATGTGCTCCCCGGATTCCTCAATGATGCACTGCAAACACCACAACAGCATGTGAAGCTTCACAACAAACCACAGCCAGAAACACCAGCAACGCTCTGATTTTTTGTTTAACCCACAGAGCCACTTCCAGATGTTCTTCCCTCTACTCTGGGGGTGTCACAGCACCAACCCAGCGTGCAAGGCAGCACTTTAGCAGGGGTGGGACTGACATTCAACTCAAGGCTTTCCAGGACTGGTCATCCTTGTCCCTGCAGCCATTTCAGCCACTCACCTGCACCATGGGGTCAGACTTGGCCAGGCGTTTCAGCCCCTCCACCAGTTTGGGCAGGTCGGCCGGGTTCTTGGCCTCCACGGCCACGCGCACCACGGGGCTGACGCTGAACTTCATGACCCTCATGTTGTGGGCGTGCTCGAAGGTGGTGATGGTTCCAGTCTTCACCAGGAACTGGTCCACGCCGACCAGCCCCACGATGTTTCCACAAGGCACGTCCTCAATGGGCTCCACGTAGCGGCCCATCATGAGAATGGTCCTAATGAGGGAAAACGTGGGTTAGTGAGGGTGGAAAAGGGAGGAGATCCCTTCAGGCAGCATCCTGGAGCTCAGCAGGACACCTGACACCCACACCCCATCCAGGACACACCTTTGAATTGGCTTCAGGTACAGATCCTCCTTCTTGCCAGGTGTGTAGTTTGGTCCCATGATTCTGACTTTCAAGCCAGTTGAGACCAGACCGGAGAAGACACGGCCAAAAGCGTAGAATCGTCCCTTGTCAGAGGTTGGCACCATTTTGGAGATGTACATCATCAGGGGGCCTTTGGGGTCACAGTTCTTAATGCCTGTGAGGGAGAGAGTCCAGCTTAGCCCAGAGTTATTGATGGATCTGGCACCCACCCCAAAACCCCAACCTGAGACCTGCACCCACTGTCCCAGGCCTGGGATTTCTGTCCAGACAGGCCAGAGAAGAAATGAGAATGGCTTCCCACTGCCAGAGGACAGGGTTGGGGGGGGATACTGGGAAGGAACTGGATCCTGAGAGGGTGGGAGGCCCTGGAATAGAATTCCCAGGGAAGCTGTGGCTGCCCATGGATCCCTGGCAATGCCCAAGGCCAGGCTGGACATTGGGGCTTGGAGCACCATGGGATGGTGGAAGGGGGTAGAACAGGATGACTTTCAAGATCCCTTCCAACCCAACCAATTCTGTAATTCCATGAAAGATCACATCACCCAGGGATGTTTTCAACAAATCCAGGCTTCACTGGAACCTCAGGTTGCTCCAGAGCCACTAAATCAGTTTGATCCACGCTAGAAAAGCTCCAGACTCAAGAATTCCAGACACTCCCGAGCTGTGCACACCAAGAACAAGATCAGCACAGCAGCAGCTCCTCCTACCTATGGCAGCCTCATCGTCAGGGGGGCCCTCGTAGAGCAGCTCGCAGCGATACTTCTGGGCTGTGACGGGGGAAGGCAGGTGGATGGTGATCATCTGCAGCAGGGCATCTCCAGCTGGCAGCCACCGCCTCATCACGGCCTGGGCAGAGCAGCAGGACCCAGTCAGAGTGTTCACAACCTGCACTCACCTCCTCAGCCTTCCCCACCTCCCAAACTGACCCAACTGGAGCAGCACAAGTGCTCAGCTCCTCCCCAAAGGACTCAAACCAACCTCACCTTCAGCAGGGGTTTGCCTTCCTTGTCCTTGTCCTCACTGTCCAGCTTGATGTCCAGTTTCTCAATCAGTTTAGCAGCTTCTTCCTTCTTGAAGTTCATGATTGCATCGAAAACCTGCAACAGCAGCAGCAGCAGCCGTTGGCAGCGGTGCCGTGACCCAGTTTGGAGCAGCAGCACCACTGCGGCTGCAGAGAATTCCTGCTCCTCCTCAGCACCCAGCTTCCATCCCGAAAATACAGCCCCACCTGCCCCCAGAGTAACCACAAGTGTCAGACAGCTGAATTTCTTCAATCAAACAAGTCAGGTCAAAGTGAAGAAATTTTCCATCATCACGCACGGAACGGATGGGGAGACTGGGAGGTGCCGGCCAGGGAGGACCCCCAGGAACTCACCTTGAAGATGGGGTCAAGGATAAGCTGGCAGAAGGTCCTGGGCAGTTTCTTTCCATCAGGGCTGGTGGCAGATTTGCTGAACTTGCCGGTAGCAGGGTCAAAGTATCTGCAGAGAGAAGGAAATCAGACAGATGTCCATACTCTGCTTAGCTCCAGACACTCGTTCTGCCTGCTCAGGGCAGAGAAAGGACTGCTGACAAAGAGGCATTTCCTGTCTTCTCCATTATCCAGGTTTCCAGCATCACCAAAATGTAATTAGCTCCTGTTAAATCAGGCACAACCGCACCCTCCCCCTCTACCCATCCTCTGCAGTGTCAGGCTGCAGCCACGCGGAGCTGATCTGGAATTCCAGGCTCCCTCCTCACCTGTCTCCCCACAGCTTCTTCATCATGTCCTCGACTTTCTTGGCACGCTCGGCTGGGCTGAGCTGGGCATCTCCCTTGGCAGCGAACTTTGCCACGTACATCTCAGCAAACTGCTTCAGAGTGAAGGCCCAGCCGTGCAGGCCCGAGCCAAAGCCCACGGTCCCGAGCACCGGGTCAATCTGAGAGGGAACAGCAGAGTCAGGGAGCTGCCTCAGTCCACTCCATCCCAAAAAAACACTCCAGAACAAAGTCTTGGACCTCTCAAGCAGCTGTGCCAGTGACAAGCATCCTTTTAGATTGGTTTTTCTCTGCTCCAACCAGGCTGTGCTCTAACAGGTTGAATTCATATACAGATAAGGATCCCATCTTACCCAGGGAGGATCAGGAAAGCATGGACACCCACAGCGTGCACAGCACAGCACAAGCTTCTCCTCAGAACTGGTGGCCCTGCTCCCTTCCCAGGAACCCGAGCAGGGGGGAAGGGACCTTAAAACCCATCTCATCCCAGCACTGCCCCAGGCAAGGCCACCTTCCCCCATCCCAGGGTGCTCCAAACCCCGTCCAACCTTGGGCTGGGCACTCCCAGAGCCTGGGCAGCCACAGCTGCTCTGGGCAGCAATCCCAGCCTTTATTTGCTCAGGCCTTGAACAGGAGCTTTGGGAGGGGAGCCAGGAGAGCCCCAAGCCAGCCCAAACCTGGGGAGTTCAGGCACCTTCGAGATTCCCCTCTTGGGATAAAAAGAACCACAGAGGAGGGAACTGCTCCCTCTGACCCAGACTGTGGATCATTCCACACCCAGAGCCTCCCCTCACCATGATGTTGCCCATGGGGCCGCTTTCTCCCTCTCCGTAGGTGGAGATGATGACGTTGACGTTCTCCACGATGCGCTGGAAGGTCTGGTACAGCTCCTCTGGCTCCAGCTGCAGCTCCAGCAGCGCCCGGTCCATCTTGTTCATCATCAGCACAGGCTTGATCCTCTCAGCGATGGCCTGACGCAGCACAGTCTCTGTCTGCACACACACGCCTGCCAAACACAGGGAATTAGTGAGGAATTTGTTCTCATTCTCTCCCAATTCCCAAAAAATACACTCCAGCTGTGAAAAATCTTACCAGAGACACAGTCCACGACGACCAGGGCACCGTCAGTGACCCGCAGAGCTGCAGTGACCTCTGAGGAGAAGTCCACGTGCCCAGGGGAGTCAATGAGGTTGATCAAGAAACCAGAACCATCCTTGCTCTGCTTGATGAAGGCCAAGTCGTTCTCGGAGAGCTCATAAAACAGAGAAATAGCTCTGAAAGAAAGGGAAAACTTGAAATTATCATCTGTTTTGCCCCACACGAAACACTGGACGTGGCACCCAGGGCTCTGGTCTGGTTGACACAGTGGTGATGGGTCACAGGTTGGAGTCAATGGCCTTGGAGATATTTTCCAGCCTAAATGCTGGGCTTAAGGATTTCTTAAAGTGTGCTCCTGGGAAGCCAGTGTGGGAGATCTGCTCTTCTAAACCATAATCTGCTCTTCTAAACCATAACCTCCTCCAGAATCCCAACCTCCTCTGATTCCTTGCAGTTCTCAAACACCCAAAGAGGGTTCCATTCCAAATCCAGAATTTAGGTTTTTCCTAAAAATCCAAACCATGTTCTCCACCCCTTTTCAGGCCCCAGGTGCATCCCCAGAGATGCTCCCAAGAGTCTCCACAGGACATCCAATAATCCTGGTGCTAAACTGGGACAGTGAAGCTCCTGCTTCCCCAATGCCCACCAAGAAATTGCTCAATGATGGACCAGAAGCCAACCAACATTTGATGCATCATTCAAAACCTTCACATGCAGGAGATGAGCTTCTGGACTAGACCAGAGCCCAACAGCATTTTCTTCCACCTCACGGAGGACCCAAATCCCCCAGGGAACAGCAGGAGCCTGAAGAGAGGGCACTCACGTGGATTTGATGGTGATGCACCGTTCCTGCTCGTCCTTGCGGGTGTCAGTGAACCGGGTCTCCCCGGCGCGGGCCGAGGCGATGATCCCGGCCTTGCACACCAGGGAATCCGTCAGCGTGGATTTGCCGTGGTCCACGTGGGCGATCACGGACATGTTCCTGATGTTGGCCTTTTTGTCCATGATGGCCCGTATCTGGTCTACTGTGAAGTTCACCTTGAGAGAGGAAACAAGGGGGACTCAGTGCGGACGGAAACAGTTTGGGCAATTCTGAGGAATCCCAATCTCCGTAAATACCTTCCATAGTCACGGTGACACCAACTTTGCCTGGCTGACAACACAACCCACAGCAAGGGCACAGCAGGGCTGCAGCACCAACCCCTCCCTGCCCCGGTGTCCCTCAAGCCGCGATGTCAGCGGGTGCTGGGCTCAAAACGTCCCCAAAAGCGAGCCCGGGCAGGTGCCGGTGACAATGACAGCCCAGACTGCAGCGTTACATAAGGCACGACCGGCACCGCAGCGCCCCGTCCCCGGCGCCACCACCGCGCTGCCACATCAGCGCAGCTGCTCCCGCACCCCCCGGGGCAGCGGCAACCCCGGCACCGACACCGGCGGCTCCTGCCGGGGCTGGGGGTGACACGGCAGCCGGGCGAGCCCCTCCCGCCGCCCCACCCTCTCCCCGCAGCCGCGGCCCAGCCCGGCAGCACAGGCCGCAGCCGCACCGTGCGATCCGCGGCGCTCGCGGAACCGCCATCCCCGGCGATACGGGAAGCGCGACGGCCGCTCATCCCCCCGGGAGGGGCGGCGGGCGGCGAGGGCTCACCATGGTGGCGGATGGCGGCGGATGCTGCGGGGCGGGGGGATCGCGGCAATGGCGGCGGCTCGGCCCTGTCTCGCTGGCGAGCGCAGAGCGGGCGGAAGAGAGCGCTGACGTCAGCCGGTGCGTTCTTATAGGGCGGCGCCGCCGGGGGGCGGGGCCTGCGCTGAGCGCGTGCGCGGCCGCGCCGTTCTATCCCCCGGACTCTATGGTTGGGAGGTTGTTCCGCCTCGCCGGCACCACGTGGGTGTCACCGGGGCTGGACCGGGACTACAGCGACGCGACACCGGGGGAACAGCGACCGGCAGCGACAGCCCCGGGCTGCAGCGTGGGGAAAGTCCGCCCCTTCCGCTGCCGGGGCACCGGGCTCGGTGAAGCCGCTGCAGACGGGGCTCCCCGGGCCGCTCTGGGAGCGGTGTCACCGGGAGAAGGCGGTAGGGCTGAGCCCGGTGTCCGCGTCGGTGACGGGCACCGGTGAGTCCGCCCCGCCCCGGTCCCGCAGGGTCCCCGCACTGCGCATGCTCCGGGCGCACCGGGGGTGCGGGGCTGCAGCGCCCCCTGCGGGCGGGGAGGAGCGCGGGGGCACCGAGCGCTCTCATCGCCGTTAAAACCCAAAAAATCACGGAATCACGGAATGGTTTGGGTTGGAAGGACGACAGGGAATATCCAGTGCCACCCCTGCATGGCAGGGACACTTTTCACTGTCCCAGGGTGCTCCAGCCTGGCCTTGGACACTTTCATTGATCCAGGGGCAGCCACAGCTGCTCTGGGCACCCTGTGCCAGGGCCTCCCCACCCTCCCAGGGAATAATTCCTTCCCAAAACCTCATCTAACCCTGCCCTCTGGCAGAGGAAGCCATTCCCCGTATCCTGTCTCTCCATCCTTTGTCCAAAATATCTCTCCGTATTTCTTCAGAGCCACAAATAGGTGACCCCAAAGTTTCTCTTCTCCCGGCTGAGCAATCCTAATTCAGACTTAACCCAAGCCACTGTCCCCACACCGCCTCACCAGCAGCTCCCAAATTCCCAGCACATTCCCAGTCATTCCCTGTCGGTGTCAGGGCACCCATGGAGCTGCACCCAGGATGGATTTGGCCCTTGGGCTCTCCCAGGGTGACAGGATAAATTATCAGCCTTTGGTGTTTCCATAGCAATCCGGTGGAATTTTAGCACCAACCCTGGCTTGTGCCAGCCTAGAAGGGAAAACTGGGAAACCTGATTAACATCCTGGTCTTCCTGAGAAACTGTTAATTGCCTTTTTGTTTAATTAGTATGTGAAGTTGATGATGAGGAGGGGAAAGTGCTGGAAAAGCTTTTCACCCCAAACACTGGAGTTACCCCCAGGATCATCCAGTGCCACCCCTGGCCCCGCACAGACACCCCAAAAATCCAACCCTGGGCATCCCTGGCAGCGCTGTCCAAACGCTCCTGCAGCTCTGGGACCATTCCCTGGGCAGCCTGGGCAGTGCCAGCATCCTCTGGGGACAGAAGAACCTTTTCCTGATGTCCATTCCAATCCTGACCCAGCTCCCAGCGAGCAGAGATCAGAGCTGCTCCTCAGGAGGAAGCTGCAGACTGCAACACATAATTATTGTTATCGTTATGATTGTTATTATTATTGTTATTATGACTATTACTCTTACATAAAAGGTGTTTCTAGTAACTGCTGTGTTCAGTTGCAGAGGGGGCCACAAACACTGATGGGGACAGGAGGGTTGGGGGGTCTCTGGGATGTTGCTGCTATGGGGCAATATGGGGCAATTTTGGCCAAGAGATTCCCTTCCCCAGCCCGTTCTTCTCGGGGAATGGGGACACTGGGACCCATCCCCATCCCCTTCCCCATCACCATCCCATCCCCATCTCCATCCCATGCCAACCCATCCTCCCCATCCCCATCCCAATCCCATCCCATCCATCCCATCCAATCCCATCCCCATCCCCTTCACTTTCGCAATCCCCATCCCAATCCCATTCCCATCCCCTTCCCCATCCCATCACATCCCCATCCTATCCCCATCCCCATCCCCATCCCCATCCCCACAGCCTCCTCCAGGAGACCCCCAGCTCTTCCCCCCTCCACGGAGCCGGCCCGCAGAGCTCCGGGGCGGCGGCGCAGCCTCGGACCGATCCCACCGGCCCTGCCCTGCCCCGGGGCACCCACCTGCCGCCATCTTGGGGGCAGCACCCACCGCCTGCCCGCTCACTCCTTCTCCCGTAGCGCCTGCGGGGCCGCCCCATCCCCTCCGCGCTGTCCCCCCGGTGCCCCTCCCCCCGCCCCCCATTTACGGAGCGCGGCCCCTTTAAGAGTGCCCGGTGAGGGCGTGGCCTGCGGGGCGTGGCCCGGAGGTTCACGTCATCTTACCCGTTTTATGGAAGTCTAAACCAAAGAACATAATGAAATGCCCCATTACATAATAATAAAGCTATGGGTGGATGAAAAATTCTACAAACAAAATTGACAAGAAGGCCAATTCTCTTTCAGTTTTCTGATGTTTCAAGTCAGAAATTCAATTTCCGTTTACAGAGGACTCCTTTGACCCTAATCTAGAATTTGTTCTTTATGTAGTTTGAGGGCAAGGACTTGGAGGCAGAAGGGCATACTGAGGAAAATTAATTCTCCTCCCTTTCATAAAAAAGGAGTTGATTGTTGACATAATGTGATTGTCACATAAATAGATAATTTCACATTATGGTTGCAAAATCCCACTATTGTGCCCTCCTGTTAAATAAGGCTAGAACTTGAGCCCATGTTCTACTATAAGCATTGAAATACAGATGTCTAATCTAGTGACTGTACTTATCCTTGTATTATCCTACACCAGAGTTTAATAACCTGTTTCAGAAAAGCTCTGCCACTTGTGTAAAAGCATGTTTATTTAGGCCTTCTGTAGATGTATTATCTAACTATTGCTTCATATGGTGGAGGCCATGGATTATTAATTGCGAAAACAGTTAAAATAAGCAATCATCTTGTTGCCATAGCAAACGAAGATACCCAAATATAGTTGCTGAGAAACCATACTGAGAACTATACACAATATATAACCTAATAATATTGATATGCAACTTTCAAGGGCTACGGAAGACATAAACATACCTGTGCTCTGTGTTGGAGATTAAAATTGAATCTGATTCATGTTTATTGATTTCTTTTTGAAGTCCTGTGTTGCATATTAAAAGATAAGAGGCTTACTGTAAGACTATCAATATTGCTATATGTCCGCATACATGGATCTAAGGACCTACTGTCATGATGTTTTTAAAACATCTTTCTTCATTTAAGAGAAGAAATATTACTTTGCAGCAGAACGGATCGTAAAATGAGCAGTGACAATTAAAGCAAATCATCATCGTGATAAAATGACTGCTTTTTGTCGGTGATCAAATAAAAAACTGCAATTACAAGAACAAAATAATCAAAATTATGATTTTTCCTTGCCAGCATCTGTGGTAATTTATGTCTTAACATTTGGAAAGGCTAGAATGACCTTCCCCCATCCTGTATGGGCATTGAATATCATATCACTATGTCTTTCTGACAAAAAGCATTTGTTATGAAAAATTTTTTTATATGCTTCTAGTACCAGTAAGACTTCAATTATCCCCTAACCCAGAATTATCCCCTTCAGGAATTATCCCTAACTGTTCAGGGGCTTTTCTCCTCCTTCTGTTTGTAAGATTTTCCCAGTGTCTACCATGAATTATTTATTGCGCAGCATAAGCCATTTTAACTTCATCCTCTTATGTTTAGAGTTGCTACCACTTTTTAAATCCTGTGTCCTGGATCCCTTCATTGCTCTGAAACTTAATCCATGGTAGGACAGAGGGCAAGGGAGACTATTTCACTTGTTTTACATATTTCCTAATTATTAAATTGTGGCATTGCTGGATTGTTTATATCTTGTGGGTAGGACATTCCTTATTATTCCACTCTTGTTCAGTTTGCCATCCCACTTGTAATCCCGTAAAATTCTGTTTTTGAAGATCTTGCTATTAAATATCCTTCATCAATGCTTGTACATCACCTGGATTTGTTGGTAGTCCAATTATTGCTAAGAATAGGAACCCGCATTATTATGGTGAATCTATTTCGCTGTTCTTCAGTAGATCAATTTATCTGTTTGTTAAGGAATACTTGGCCTCCTTGATATTAACTGTTGTTATGTGCAGCCCCCTTTTCAGTGTTCTCTTCCGTAAATACAATCCACTTTGAAATGTGGCATGATAAAAAGGCCATGTGAGCAAGGTTTCATTCAGGACATTCTCAGACCCTGGCCCCTCTAGCATCTCTATATTGGCGTGCCACAGAAATAAATTTGATTAGTTTTCACTTCTTATAACTAGGTAAACCAGGCACAAGATTAAGGAGGAGTGGGTTCTCTGTCTATAGAGGAACTGATCATTAGCAAGACCATGGTGTGACGTGTTTAAACAGTGGGTAACATCTAGCGCTGACATGCTTAGAAGAATGTGGTTTTTTATCGTGAGCGCATAGCTTCGCAGCGATTGGTTCCGGAATAACCGTTTGTGGTGCAGACAAAGATGCTCGCCAGTACAGGATGGCCATACCACCCTACTGCTTCAGTGCCATACTGGTTGTCTCGCTAGGACTTTAATTTCCATTAAGATTTTTGGAATCTCATCAACAGATCTCATGTGGGGCTTCTGGTGCTTGCATCTCAGCAGAGGATCAAGAGACACAAGAACTGCAAGTTCTAAGCACACAACAGCGGTTAAAAAACTCCTGCGGAAGTAGTCTAACCTGCCATTCCAGGATGGTCGGTTTGTGATTCTCTTAGCTCACATATATATCTCTAGTGTAATGAACTGTAGATTCGTTAAAATAAACTAAAGCTTGTTTCTTATTTCTGGTTGCGAGGCTGATTCGAACAACAATTTTCTACGACTATATGTATGTGAATACTATAATCATTACTAATCGAGATATCCTCATAGAGAGGCCTCTCTCAGGTCCCCTCCAGAACCATCACGCAAGAAGATTAGCTGTATACGTTGGACCTCGTCACGTGCAATGCGAGTCACAAAGGCTCTAAATAATCATCTGTGAGTTATACTTAGACTACAAGTTTTCTTAATCCATAACGTCCGTTACTTGGTCTGAATTAGCTGCTCAATCCAACTTTAGTGCAAAATCTGCACCTATATAGCAGCAGCAAAAGAGTAACGATCGACGCAGCATAGTACTACTCTCTCTGTGATGACAGAGAGTAATTTCACATCGTTGTGCTTGCATACCTTATCCTACTCCATACATCATATTTCGTAAGGTAGAGACACATTTCGCACAGCAAATAAACATGTTAGACCAGTTTTTATGAGATCAATCATGCAGACACTCTCACCTGATTCATTAACCTTACCAACATATCTCACCATAGTCTGTGTTCTTCTCTGTCTATATGTCATGTCGCATCAATGCCCTCCTTGGATTAAGAAGACTTAGTTGTGTTTGTACAGTATTTATCATACAGTCATCTGATGGCAACTGCTTTAGTGACGCACAAAAGGTTGCGCATAGATTCTTTCCTGGATACCAATTATAATATAGGGCATGGTTTTGCGACGAGACGTATTCTTTGCAACCGATAGTGTATAATAACGACTGCCGAAGTTACTAGTCGATACCTATTGTTCGTGCTCGCTCTATCGTGATTGGTATAGCTGTCTGGCATAGAGTAGCTACGAATCTTCAGTCCTTTGACACTTTAAGGAGCACTTAGGACCGCCATCATTGTGGCTCGCTAGTAGGACATGATTTGGATGAATGCTTGCCGAAACATTACTCATTACGATCTACTTACTCCACAAAGAGAAGCGACATTATATCTTAGAAGAGACAAAATAAGTGTGTAATCAGTTTTAGGAGTAACCATGCAACTAAGGCTGTGTTCAATCAGCCTATCCTAGTGCGTCATCAGTCATGCCTTAGAGATTTAGCGTGAACGGATTTGAGTCGCCGCGCGGGGGGGCGGGGGGGTGCCGTTTTCAGGGCTCAGCTACAACAGCATGAACTGCGTGCTAGGCCAAAATCTGAGCAGAAGTTGAATGTAAGGCTATTGGAGAAGCTGTGGAAAAAGAGCAGCAATTTTGTCAAGTCAGTGATAGCCGAGTTGGCCGGCTTCCTAAGCCTTGCATGTTATTTATGGCAGTATCCTTAGTGTTCTTGGCAATGACAAATAAGGGGCATAAAATCCTTTGGGCACCTTTTAAAGTTACTTCCGGAAAGGTGACACAGTTGTCGGTAACTCGAGAGGTGCTTACGGCATTCAGAGGTTACGTTGATGGCAGCATGTACTTTAAAAGCAAGTTACTTCACATCTAAGAGAGCTGGTTCACTCCACTAGACTGGTCAATACATTACAAGCTGGAAAGAAATTCAATACAAATTTTTAAGAGCGCTGATTTAGGTTCTCTACAGGTTACTGTCTTAATTCGTCCCCTAAGCCACAGGCCTGAGTACTCTGAGATGCGTTCTGAATTGGCCTGTCATACAGTCAATACATAAGCATTGCCTAGGTTACTGTGTTGCGAGAAAAGCAACCACGACTGGACCTAAATGCTCCTTGAAAAGCTGTTCTTGGTTTTATTGTTGTCAGTGATCCATTAGAATCATAAGTCCCTGGGGGACTTTTGAACCAGGGCTTCTCAATTCATGAAGCGATGTTCAGATTTGGCCAGATCTAGGGAAATTTTGGCGATATCCTGAAGTATATGTGAAGGGCTTTGAAGCCGATGTCTCCCGTAACTCTGGTTCACATGGCCAGTGGTGGGTGTGAGGTGAGAGAGCCGCGACTTTCAGGGTGGCATCTGTGAGGAAAGGCTGCCAGCAAGCTTTCCCTAATGCCAGCCGAGCGCTCTAAGATAGACCCGCTCTGGTTGAAGGCCTAACCAACTCTAAAATGGTGCACCCGCGCCTCTGTTCGATAACATCATTTAAGAGAAAAAAAACCCCTCACCCGAAATCGACTGTACCAGATGTAATTGAGGCCCAGAGAGTGAGCAGTTATGTTTCTGGCCACAGTGTCTCCTGCAGACACCCAAGTCGAGTGGAGGGGGACGTGCGCGCGAAGAGGCTGCTCTGGTCGCAGCACCAGGGTCTGA
>VKON01000187.1:0-25067 GCA_009741485.1 Malurus cyaneus samueli | reverse complement strand
CCCCCCTTTTCAGGCCCCTCAGGATCTTTAATATTCCCTGTGGGAGCACAGGCACCAGGTGCATTCCCCAGAGATGCTCCCAAGAGTCTCCACAGGACATCCAATAATCCTGGTGCTAAACTGGGACAGTGAAGCTCCTGCTTCCCCAATGCCCACCAAGAAATTGCTCAATGATGGACCAGAAGCCAACCACATTTGATGCATCATTCAAAACCCTCAATGCAGGAGATGAGCTTCTGGACTAGACCAGAGCCCAACAGCATTTTCTTCACCTCACGGAGGACCCAAATCCCCCAGGGAACAGCAGGAGCTTGAAGAGAGGGCACTCACGTGGATTTGATGGTGATGCACCGTTCCTGCTCGTCCTTGCGGGTGTCTGAACCGGTCGGTCCCCGGCGCGGGCCGAGGCGATGATCCCGGCCTTGCACACCAGGGAATCCGTCAGCGTGGATTTGCCGTGGTCCACGTGGGCGATCACGGACATGTTCCTGTGTTGCCTTTTTGTCCATGATGCCCGTATCTGGTCTACTGTGAAGTTCACCTTGGAGAGGAAACAAGGGGGACTCAGTGCGGACGGAAACAGTTTGGGCAATTCTGAGGAATCCCAATCTCCGTAAATACCTTCCATAGTCACGGTGACACCAACTTTGCCTGGCTGACAACACAACCCACAGCAAGGGCACAGCAGGGCTGCAGCACCAACCCCTCCCTGCCCCGGTGTCCCTCAAGCCTTTCGCGGGTGCTGGGCTCAGAAACGTCCCCAAAAGCGAGCCCGGGCAGGTGCCGGTGACAATGACAGCCCAGACCGCAGCGTTACATAAGGCACGACCGGCACCGCAGCGCCCCGTCCCCGGCGCCACCACCGCGCTGCCACATCAGCGCAGCTGCTCCCGCACCCCCCGGGGCAGCGGCAACCCCGGCACCGACACCGGCGGCTCCTGCCGGGGCTGGGGGTGACACCGGCAGCCCGGGCCGGCCCCTCCCGCCGCCCCACCCTCTCCCGCCAGCCGCGGCCCAGCCCGCAGCACAGGCCGCAGCCGCCACCGTGCGATCCGCGGCGCTCGCGGAACCGCCATCCCCGGCGATACGGGAAGCGCGACGGCCGCTCATCCCCCCGGGAGGGGCGGCGGGCGGCGGGGCTCACCATGGTGGCGGATGGCGGCGGATGCTGCGGGGCGGGGGGATCGCGGCAATGGCGGCGGCTCGGCCCTGTCTCGCTGGCGAGCGCAGAGCGGGCGGAAGAGAGCGCTGACGTCAGCCGGTGCGTTCTTATAGGGCGGCGCCGCCGGGGGCGGGGCCTGCGCTGAGCGCGTGCGCGGCCGCGCCGTTCTATCCCCCGGACTCTATGGTTGGGAGGTTGTTCCGCCTCGCCGGCACCACGTGGGTGTCACCGGGGCTGGACCGGGACTACAGCGACGCGACACCGGGGGAACAGCGACCGGCAGCGACAGCCCCGGGCTGCAGCGTGGGGAAAGTCCGCCCCTTCCGCTCCGGGGCACCGGGCTCGGTGAAGCCGCTGCAGGGGGCTCCCGGGCCGCTCTGGGAGCGGTGTCACCGAGCGGCAGGCGAGCCCGGAGGCTCGAGCACCGGGAGAAGGCGTAGGGCTGAGCCCGGTGTCCGCGTCGGTGACGGGCACCGGTGAGTCCGCCCCGCCCCGGTCCCGCAGGGTCCCCGCACTGCGCATGCTCCGGGCGCACCGGGGGTGCGGGGCTGCACGCCCCCTGCGGCGGGGAGGGAGGCGGGGGCACCGAGCGCTCTCATCGCCGTTAAAACCCAAAAAATCCGGAATCGTGGAAAGGTTTGGGTTGGAAGGACGACAGGGAATATCCAGTGCCACCCCTGCATGGCAGGGACACTTTTCACTGTCCCAGGGTGCTCCAGCCTGGCCTTGGACACTTTCATTGATCCAGGGGCAGCCACAGCTGCTCTGGGCACCCTGTGCCAGGGCCTCCCCACCCTCCAGGAATAATTCCTTCCCAAAACCTCATCTAACCCTGCCCTCTTGCAGAGGAAGCCATTCCCCGTATCCTGTCTCTCCATCCTTTGTCCAAAATATCTCTCCGTATTTCTTCAGAGCCACAAATAGGTGACCCCAAAGTTTCTCTTCTCCCGCTAGCAATCCTAATTCAGACTTAACCCAAGCCACTGTCCCCACACCGCCTCACCAGCAGCTCCCAAATTCCCAGCACATTCCCAGTCATTCCCTGTCGGTGTCAGGGCACCCATGGAGCTGCACCCAGGATGGATTTGGCCCTTGGGCTCTCCCAGGGTGACAGGATAAATTATCAGCCTTTGGTGTTTCCATAGCAATCCGGTGGAATTTTAGCACCAACCCTGGCTTGTGCCAGCCTAGAAGGGAAAACTGGGAAACCTGATTAACATCCTGGTCTTCCTGAGAAACTGTTAATTGCCTTTTTGTTTAATTAGTATGTGAAGTTGATGATGAGGAGGGGAAAGTGCTGGAAAAGCTTTTCACCCCAAACACTGGAGTTACCCCCAGGATCATCCGTGCCACCCCTGGCCCCGCACAGACACCCAAAAATCCAACCCTGGCATCCCTGCAGCGCTGTCCAAACGCTCCTGCAGCTCTGGGACCATTCCCTGGGCAGCCTGGGCAGTGCCAGCATCCTCTGGGGACAGAAGAACCTTTTCCTGATGTCCTTCCAATCCTGACCCAGCTCCCAGCGAGCAGAGATCAGAGCTGCTCCTCAGGAGGAAGCTGCAGACTGCAACACATAATTATTGTTATCGTTATGATTGTTATTATTATTGTTATTAATGACTATTACTCTTACATAAAAGGTGTTTCTAGTAACTGCTGTGTTCAGTTGCAGAGGGGGCCACAAACACTGATGGGGACAGGGGGTTGGGGGGTCTCTGGGATGTTGCTGCTATGGGGCAAATTTTGGCCAAGAGATTCCCTTCCCCAGCCCGTTCTTCTGGGGAATGGGGACACTGGGACCCATCCCCATCCCCTTCCCCATCACCATCCCATCCCCATCTCCATCCCATGCCCAACCCATCCCATCCCCATCCCCATCCTAATCCCATCCCCATCCCCTTCACTTTCGCAATCCCCATCCCAATCCCTTCCCATCCCCTTCCCATCCCCATCACATCCCCATCCCTATCCCCCATCCCCATCCCCATCCCCACCCCACAGCCTCCTCCAGGAGACCCCCAGCTCTTCCCCCCTCCACGGAGCCGGCCCGCAGAGCTCCGGGGCGGCGGCGCAGCCTCGGACCGATCCCACCGGCCCTGCCCTGCCCCGGGGCACCCACCTGCCGCCATCTTGGGGCAGCACCCACCGCCTGCCCGCTCACTCCTTCTCCCGTAGCGCCTGCGGGCCGCTCCCTCCCGCTCCCGCGCTGTCCCCCCGGTGCGCCCCTCCCCCGCCCCCATTTACGGAGCGCGGTCCCTTTAAGAGTGCCGGGAGGGCGGCTGGCGGGGCGTGGCCAGGAGGCGTGGCCAGGGCGCGAGGAGCGCGCGCGCCGGATGGGCAGCGCTCGCGCCCGCCGCCCCGCC
Source organism: Malurus cyaneus samueli (assembly GCA_009741485.1). Classification (NCBI taxonomy): domain Eukaryota; kingdom Metazoa; phylum Chordata; class Aves; order Passeriformes; family Maluridae; genus Malurus; species Malurus cyaneus. The sequence goes on along the minus strand of VKON01000187.1, from coordinate 21,542 downwards.
CTTCGGCGCGGGAGCGTCACGTGACCCGGCGGCGGCGCCGGCGCGGTGGACGCTGGAGGCCCAAGATGGCGGCGGAGTTGGTGGACGAAGGTGAGGGAAGCGGCGCCGCCGCCCGCCCGCGGGGCCGGCCGCCACGGGCGGCTCCCGGCACGGTGGGACGGCGGGGGGGCGGCGCGGCGAACCGCGGGGGCGGTGCTCCGGGCCGCCCCCTCCCTTTTTACCTCAGGAACTGCCCCGCCCCGGCCTCAGGCGCAGCCCCCGCCGGACCTCCCGGGGCCGAACGAGCCGGGCCCACCAGCGGCGCTGCCCGCCCTCTCGGGGCCGCCCCCGCTAATTGCCGGCATTAAGGATCGCCGGTGCTGCCCCGGTGCCCTCGCCCAGCCCGGGGCGGGGTGGTGCGGAGCTGTCCGGCGGGCGGGGTCGGGGGAGGCGCTGGACGGCAGTGCCCGGGGCTGAGGCGGCCCCCGGGGCTCCTCTGGGATGGGGGAAGCAAATCCATCTTTGCAGTTGTGTTTCCGAGGCGGTTAATGCCTCACTTCAGGCGCGGGGGAAGGCGGCACCGGAAGGTTTTCGGGACCCCGCTTCTCTGAGGGAGAGCCGGGGTTCCCCGCGTCCCGCTGCCGGTGGGGCCCGGCCGGTGTCACCGGGCCAGGCGGTGCCCAGGGCGGTTAAGGAGCAACGGCAGCGGCCGGGGAGCGTTCCCTGGGAAGCGCTCCCTGCCTGCAGCACCAGCTCCTCGGCAGGGATCTGCCTGGGTGGCTGCGGGGATCCCATTTGGGGGTTCCCACAGGTTTTTGGTGGGGTCTGAGCCCTGGTTTGGGGGTTCCCACAGGTTTTCGGTGGGGTCTGAGCCCTGGTTTGGGGTTCCCACAGGTTTTCGGTGCAGTTGAGCCCTGTTTGGGGGTTCCCACAGGTTTTTGGTGCACTCTGAGCCCTGGTTTGGGGGTTCCCACAGTTTTTGGGGGTCTGAGCCCTGGTTTGGGGTTCCCACAGGTTTCGGTGGGGTCTGAGCCCTGGGTTTGGGGTTCCACAGGTTTTCGGTGGGGTCTGAGCCCTGGTTTGGGGGTTCCCACAGGTTTTTGGTGGGGTCTGAGTCCTGGTTTGGGGTTCCCACAGGTTTTTGGTGGGTCTGAGCCTGGTTTGGGGTTCCCACAGGTTTTTGGTGGGGTTTGAGCCCTGTTTCGGGGGTTCCCACAGGTTTTCGGTGGGGTCTGAGCCCTGGTTTGGGGTTCCCACAGGTTTTTGGTGGGGTCTGAGCCCTGGTTTAGGGGTTCCCACAGGTTTTCGGTGCAGTCTGAGCCCTGTTTTGGGGTTCCCACAGGTTTTTGGTGCACTCTGAGCCCTGGTTTGGGGGTTCCCACAGGTTTTTGGTGGGGTCTGAGCCCTGATTTGGAGGTTCCCACAGGTTTTCAATGCGGTCTGAGCCCTGGTTTTGGGGTTCCCACAGGTTTTCGGTGGGGTCTGAGCCCTGGTTTGGGGGTTCCCACAGGTTTTTGGTGGGTCTGAGCCCTGGTTTGGGGTTCCCACAGTTTTTGGTGCATCTGAGCCCTGGTTTGGGGTTCTCACAGGTTTTCAGTGGGGTCTGAGGCCTGGTTTTGGGGGTTCCCACAGGTTTTCAGTGGGTCTGAGCCCTGTTTTGGGGGTTCCCACAGGTTTTCTGTGGGTCTGAGCCCTGGTTTGGGGTTCCGACAGGTTTTCAGGGGTCTGAGCCCTGTTTTAGGGGTTCCCACAGATTTTCGGTGCGGTCTGAGCCCTGGTTTGGGGTTCCCACAGTTTTCGGTGCGGTCTGAGCCCTGGTTTGGGGTTCCCACAGGTTTTCAGTGGGTCTGAGCCCTGGTTTGGGGTTCCCACAGGTTTTCGGTGCGGTCTTAGCCCTGTTTTGGGTTCCCACAGGTTTTCAGTGCGGTCTGAGCCCTGGTTTGGGGTTCCCACAGGTTTTTCGGTGGGTCTGAGCCTGGTTTGGGGTTCCACAGGTTTTCGGCGGGTCTGAGCCCTGGTTTGGGGTTCCCACAGGTTTCGGTGGGGTCTGAACCCTGGTTTGGGGTTCCCACAGGTTTTCAGTGGGATCTGAGCCCTGTTTTGGGGGTTCCCACAGGTTTTTGGTGGGGTCTGAGCCCTGGTTTGGGGTTCCCACAGGTTTTCGGTGCAGTCTGAGCCCTGGTTTGGAGGTTCCTACAGGTTTTTGGTGAGGTCTGAGCCGTCCCACACGAGGTTTCCCCTGGGAGGAACACCCAGGAGTGTCAGGAATCTCAGCAATCCATCCATGTGCTCTCTCTGCTCACACCGGGCAGGTCGAGCCCTCGGTGACACGATTGTTTTGTCTGAGGTTGTGCTGCTGCTTAAATCTCATCCTCCTGCTGGGCCTTAATTCCTTCAAAATGGAAACTTTTGGCTCCAACTCCGCTTTCCACCCCATGAGACCTGGGTGAAGTGCTCTAGGAGCAATTCCTGCAGGAGGAATTCCTGTCTCCTTTGCTCCTGGTACCTCCTGCTGCTGTGTCTTGGTGGATTTATCTTTCCAAATGCACCTTTTATCCTCAAATCCCTCAGGGAGAACAACACGCTCTCCATTTGCTAGCACAGTTTAATGATCCTGGTGAGATTCTATCAGACTTGATGATCTTGGAGGCCTTTTCCAACCTTAACCATCCTTATTCTATTTTTTAGTTGAAGAAAACTGAGGCACAAACCAGATTTCTCCAGGATTTCACAGATGGTGTCTAGTGGAGCAGCACCATAAATCCAGAGCTCTAAAATCCTGACTTTCTGGCAATTAAACATCTTTTCTCTCCTCTTTAGTCATCAGTCTTTTTTTCCCCTCATCAGAGATATTTTGGGACACATCACGACTCCCAGAAGTTCCAACTACAGACAGTGACATAACAGCTTTTGGGTTTTCAGATTAAATGACATATGTAAGGGAAAAGGAGAAAATCAAATGGCATTTTCACTCTCATCTAATTCCCACACATCCAAACGTGGCTGTGAAATGTTTCTGGAAACAGTTGTAGCTTTCTTAATTTAAAAAAAAAAATCATCTCTAGCTGTTTTATTCCAGGAAATTATGATTGTTAGATTCCAGAGCAACCTGCTTTTTATGCTTTCTTTTCAATTAGTATTTAATTCAAGAGTGGGGATAGAGGTTGGGGAAGAGAGACCTGCTGGATTCTTTTTACTGGGGTTTCTTCTTGAATTCCTATATTTCCATAAACCAGGAAGGATATGGAGTGAATATATGTGAATATCTAGCAAATTTATTTCCAGGAAGACTTGAATTTTCAAAACCATGTACTTTATTAGCTGTTCTTTTTTTCAATTTTAAGGCTGTTTGGTGTTTCAGGAACTGAAATACCGACTTGACCAGGCTGGGGATTTGGGTTTAACAACAAGAATTCCTGGTTTCTGATGGGAAGTTGCCTTGTGGCCTTTGAATCTGCTGACAGTTACAGGCCTGAAGTGCCACAGAGAGGCAATTTTGGAAAGCTGAGATGGGTTTTGTTGCTTATCAAGCACTGACACTGATAATTCCAGTGCAACACCAAGGCTGCGATCGCAGGGGAGTGCTTGGCATTGTTCTCCTGGGAACACACTGCTCTCTTTAATAATCTGAATATCCTTCTATACTCTGAAATGTGTGGTGTTTTTAAAGCTCCTGTGGATGTGGGGGTGATTCTGGAGGGGTTTTCCCATTCAGGTGCACTGGAATCCAGGATTGGCAGCCCCAGTTCACTTTAGCCTCACTCATGTTGATTTTTTTCCTGTTTGATGAAGTTTTCCATGTTTTCCTGGGATCTTTGGATGCCTTGGGCTGGTGGAGTTCATGGGTTCTTTTCACAAATGAGGACTCTTGGTTTACATCTTTGTGGCCACTCCTGCTTCCAGCTGACCTGTCCTGAGGACGCTTAGCATCTATCAAAGGGATTTTGGAGTCATTTGATGACTGTCCTGGTGTTTTTCTAATTTAGGTGATATTTCAGTGGGTGATCTTTGTGTTGCTCAGACAAGAAATGGGAAACCAAATCAGGTGACAGCAGCGGGTCTGAACAGGTTTGGGGTCATTCTTTGAGGGGGAATTTTTAATTCTAGTTGAAAAAGTGAGAACTGAACCTTTGCCTTTGATAACTATGAGAACATCTTTTAATTTTTTATCCCCTAGAACATGGTGATGAGTTTCCGAGTCTCAGATCTTCAGATGTTGCTGGGTTTTGTTGGCAGGAGTAAAAGCGGACTAAAACACGAACTAGTGACCCGAGCTTTGCAGCTGGTCCAGTTTGACTGCAGCCCTGAGGTGTTCAAGAAGATCAAGGAGCTCTACGAGACCCGTTACAACAAGAAGGGCTCGGACGTGGCGCAGCCGCCGCCGCCGCCGCAGCACCGGGCGGAATCGCTGCCCCTTCACTCGTCCTACGAGCGCGGCAGCGCCGTGCCCCGGACTCTGCCCACCACCAACATTGACTATCCTGCCCTCTATGGCAAATACCTGAACGGACTGGGCAGGTTGCCCCCCAAAGTGGCCAAGCCCGAGGTTCGCTTGGTGAAGTTGCCCTTTTATACCACCCTGGACGAGCTGTTGAAGCCGACAGAATTAGGTGAGTTTGGTCTCGGTGAAAAATCTGCATTTTGGAGGACATATGGCAGGAGAGGATGATGGATATGGTGGTGAGACCCCTCCTCTGCCCCTTCTGTCTCCCCTCACACTCAGAATTTACAGAATATTGATCTCACCAGTGCTTAAATGAGGTTGATGAAAAAGGGAGAGCAGCTTTTTACATGGAGAAAGAGTGATGGGAAATAAAAGAGGAGAGATTTAGATGGGATATTGGGAAGGAATTCTTCCCTGGAGGGTGGTGAGGCCCTGGCCTGTGGCTGCCCCTGGATCCTGAAGTGTCCAAGCCAGGCTGGATGGGGATTGGAGCACCCTGGGGTGGGGGAAGCTGTCCCTTGCCCAAAGTGGCCAAGCCCAAGGTTCGCTTGGTGAAGTTGCCCTTTTATACCACCCTGGACGAGCTGTTGAAGCCGACAGAATTAGGTGAGTTTGGTCTCATCTAATGGTGAAGTGGTTGGTGAAAAATCTGCGTTTTCGAGGATCTCTGAATTGTGTTGTGTGGCAGGAGAGGATGATGGATGTGGTGGTGAGACCCCTCCTCTGCCCCTTCTGCCTCCCCTCACGCTCAGAATTTACAGAATATTGATCTCACCAATGCTTAAAGGAGGTTGATGAAAACAGGAGAGCAGCTTTTTATGTGGAGAGAGAGTGATGGGAAAGGTGTTTAAATAGAAGAGGAGAGATTTAGATGGGATATTGGGAAGGAATTCTTCCCTGGAGGGTGGTGAGGCCCTGGCCTGTGGCTGCCCCTGGATCCCTGGAAGTGTCCAAGCCAGGCTGGACAGGGATTGGAGCACCCTGGGATGGGGGAAGGTGTCCCTGCCCATGGGATGGAATGGGATGATCCTTCAGGTCCCTTCCAATCCCAACCATCCCGTGCTCCTGGGATTTTTTCTCCTCACACCTCGACTGTGATCACTTTGGGATGTAACTTGGATGCCCACCTTGTTTGGCTCCAGTGGAATGCTGCCATGTTCTACACTAATGCTGCTTTCCAGCACTAAAAATACCTGACCTGAAGCATCCTATGGATGAAAGAGGCTGGAAACACCTCAAACTGTGGTTTTGACTATTTTTTTGTGCTTTTCACAGTTATTTGTGGGTGGTGCTGTGTATTTTGAGGGGTATCCAGTAAAACTGGAGGAAGAGATTTTCTCTGGAGTGTGGAAACTGAATTTTCAGTATTTTAGTTTGGAGAAACAAAGAGCATTGTGACTGATGTTAAATAGAATGTTCTGGAAGCAAATCCAGTGTGTCCAGAGGAAAAATCGTGTTCTGCTGAGTGTCCCATAAATTCATGTGGTAATGTCAGAATTCTCTGCTAAATGATTCTACAACTTGAGCTGGTCTGGCTTTACTGAAAAGAAAAAGGACTAATTAATCAGATTTTATATAATTTCTTCTTAATTTGGAGGCGTTAATGCTGTGACGAAAGAGCTGAGTGATGACAGAGTAAAGCTGAAACATTATAATTGTTTGGGGAATGGGTTTGTTCAGTGCTGAATGTGTGTTAGTCAGCAATTCTAAGATGGGATTTGGAAGGAAAACCAATTTCCAAGAGGTGGAATCATCCAGAGACAGAAGAGCCTGGATTTGCTCGCTGTGGTTGTCAGATTTTGTTCAGAGTTGCCATTAAATCTCCCCTCCATCAGCTCAGAATTGAGGGCTCATTAACTGTGTCCTGTGTCCCTGGTAGGTGACACCTCCCCTGGGTCCCTGGGATGTTTCTGGCTGCTTTTTCCTGCTTTTTTCCTGCTTTTTTCCTGCTTTTTTCCTGCTTTTTTCCTGCTTTTTTCCTGCTTTTTTCCTGCTTTTTTCCTGCTTTTTTCCTGCTTTTTCCTGCTTTTTCCTGCTTTTTCCTGCTTTTCCCTGCTGCTGAGAGTGGTTTCTGTGGAGCCACGAGGAGCTGGGCACAGCCACACATTCAGGTCCCAAAACCCAATGCCTCTTCCAGACACTTCTTTTATTTTCCCAGCTTCTCTCCTGCAGCTCTCATTCCATCTGGAACACCGATGGGAATGAAGAACCCTTTCCTTGAGCTATAAAAGGGATTTTTTTAAGCAAAAAATGGCCATGGTTGGGAGTAGAGGAAGCTTAATTTATGTGTTCCAGGCTTCAACTGGAAGCACATTCCTTAATGAAAAGGCTCTCCTGCCTCTGGAGATGATTGCTTTGGGATCAAAGGTGAGCTGGGCGCTGCCTCCTCTGGGCTGTAGGGAAGCAAATTCCCTCATCAGTTCTCAAATGTCTGTTATTCCTGGAGACAGAGGGGCTCCAGTTAAAAACAGAGAAATGAGGTCCGTTGTGGGCCAGCTGAAATCCCAGATTTGGGCGGTGCACACCCAGTTTGAGGGAATTGAAGGATGGATTTAATACCTGAGTTATGGCTGTGAACGCTCTCTGGTTGAGCTGAGGATGGCAACGTGAAAGAATTGTAATTTAGTGAAATCTTGCTGTTCTCTGGGGTGGATAATTCTTAAAATGAAGTTTGATCCGATCGCTTTGAGAGGGAATGAACCCTGAAGTGTCTCCTGTGCTGTGTTTTGGGTTCAGGGGAGTGTTTGTGTGAGCTCTGTGGTGATCTCTGTGCTCTCCTCTGGCACTTTTTGGGGTAAAACACAGTGAATACAGTGGTTTTGACAGCAATTGTGTGCTCTGAGGAATTCTGAATGAGTTTTGCCCCAAATATTCGCTGTGACAGCCTCTGTTTGCTGTCAAATCCCCATCTCTGGAGGTGTCCAAGGAAGGACAGGACAGAAACCTTAAAACCCTGAAAAAAAACCCTAAAACCCTGAAATCAATCCTTTTTCCTGCCTGCTGGAGCATGAATCCATTACAATTACAATGGGATAAGGTTTGCCAGTTCCTGGTGGGTTCTAGTAGTTCTGAGCCTTGGCTCAGTCTGAGCTTGGTGATAAAACTCAGGTTTAAAAATTGATCTCCTGCTTTTGGCAACTTTTCAATTCAATTGATCCCAGCAGCCCTTGTACAAGCCAAGGAGCTGAGTGGCATCTGCCCTGGAAAACGGGTAAAATTGAGTTATCTTAAAACATTTAGCTTTAAATAAAAATATTTAAATGAAAATATTTAAATAAATAGTTTTTCCTGCCTGCTCAGTAATAGCTGAATACCTGCTCATGTACCCTGAGGTTGCACTTCCCAGATTTTGGGCTTCTTTTCCAGCAGCAATTTTATGTTTTTTGTAACGGAAGAATGAGCTGATAGAAATGCAGAATAAAACATGAGCAGCTTCTCACTTTTCCTAATCAGGTTTGCTTTGTCTTTGTGTGGCTGAACAATCAGCAGGACACTATTTATGGGGCAATTTCTTAATCAGAAACATTAAAATGACGTTTTGTTATTGTCCTTGTCAATCATCACTTTCTAAAAATAATTCATGAAATGCTTTCTTTTCTGCTGATTGTTTTGGTCAGGAGATATTTTTGAAACTGGAATTAAAGATATCAGAATTAATACTTTTAAAATTTACTTTAGAAAGCTTCATTTGCATTTTTAAAGCAGAATGACCAAAGGGAAGCACCTGGAGTGACTCAAATTGTCACCAGTTCTTCCAAGAGCTGAGGTTTTATCCTCCATCTCCTTTTTTTTTCATACAAAAGTGCACTTTCCTACTTTGGAAATTCTGTTGGCTTTGAATGGCCTTGCAATGGAAGTGATGTGAAGCAAAACACCCAATTCTTGCTACATAATTTTTAAAAAGCTGTTTTAGCACTTCCTCTTTGTGTTCCTCCCATGACTTTGACCACCTCAGGGTCAGAACTTTGCTTGGGAGACCCAAAACTGAAAATAAAACGAGGAATTTACGCAAAGGCGTAAAGTTTTCCACGTCTCAAGCTTCATTTTCACCACATTAAATGCACTTGATCTTAAAATTATCAGCGTGCAAAAGGCCACAGTTAATGCTGGGTTCTGGTTAAGCCTCTCTGAGGGTGAGCTGCTGTCCCACCCTCAAGGTCAGGGGGTTTGAAGTTGTGTTTTGTCTCTTCCAGCTGCTTTTTGTGCTGCCTTTTTATTATCTGAGCTAATCTTTTTTGTCGCTGGGGTTGTTTTCTTTCTTTTCCAGAACCCGCCTGCTCAGTCCGGTGGTTTCAGGCTTTTGTGTCAGGCTTGGATCTCCTTTTGGGCTTCTTGGGGTTGTGGTCACCCTGTGACACCAATGATGTGGTGAACTGATGGCTCTTTAATTATTTGAGGGGAGGAAAAGAATTAAAAAATAGAAAAAGCAAATTCAAAGACTTTGCTGGTTGTACTCAGCAGTGAGCAATAAATGAGCGAATCTCTAATCCAAGCAGAATTACCAAAACGGGTGAAAACTGGAATTCTGGGAGTGTGGGAGCAAACAAAATTTGGAGATAAACAGAGCATTAAAATCACCTTGTGCTCAGAGCTGGTGTTATCAATTTGATGGACACTTTTTTCCTTCCCTCCTCAGTTCCACAGAATAATGAGAAGCTTCAGGAAAGTCCGTGCATTTTTGCATTAACACCAAGACAAGTGGAGCTGATCAGAAATTCCAGGTACTGCTCGCTGGGTATTAACAGTTGAGGACAATCCAGCTGCATAATTCCATAATTCCTGCGTGTTCCCTCCCTGTGGAAGCTTTTGTTCTCTGCGAGGAAGCAGAATTTGTTTGAGGACAAAGCAAAGAGCTTTGAGGGGAGTGGGAGATACAAATTCATTTGAGTTTCACTTGTGCCTCTCTAAAGTCCCTCTGGAATGGTGCATTTGGGCAGGAGGAACGGGATGAAATCATCAATGACCTGAATTCTCCGGTGGTGGGAAGCTCTGCTGGCTTTCCTTTGCTCCCGAGTTCAAACTGCACAGTTCGAGGCTTTTTGCATCTGAAAGGAAACTTCCTCGATGGGAAGGGTGTAGGAACTGCCCCAGGAAACAGGATTTACCCTGACCTCTGCTGAGATGCAATTTTGGACTCAAACAAAGCCTCTCCTCAGAGGGCAGTGCGGGCAGGGAGCTTTCCTCTTGGCTGACCTGCTCCCTTGCTCTTTGATGCAGAAGAATTCCTCCGAAAATTCAGCGTAAAACCTTTAAACATTTCTCTTTATGGTAAAACAAAAGAGCTGGAGAAAGAATATCTTGGTTATTTTGCCTCTTGTTAAAATACCCTTGTTCTGTCTTCCCTTTCTTTTCTGATTCCAGTTAAAATCCTGCCCTGTTGAAGGTTGCAATATTCACAGGGGTGCCTTAATACTCAGTCCCTTGGTTTGCATGAACAGCTTTAGCTGAATAATTAAACACGGAGAGTCTTGAACACTGTCAGGTAAACCTGACCTTAAAACCCAGTTTTTAGAAATTCTCACAAATCACCAGAAGGCACCTGAACAGTTTTAAAAATCCAGACAAAAGCTGGGGGTTGGTGCATCAGGAAGAAAAAAAATAATAATTACAGGACCACTGATATTTGCAGGGGGAATTGTACCATTTAAATAAGGATCTGTGAGGTAATTTTTTTAAGGTCTATTAAAAAAAAAATAGGAACAACTACAGTTCTTGAGTCTGGCAGCTGGTTTGAGTGATTTTTTGGGGTAGGTTGGGTTTTTTTTTGCATAATTAATCAGAAGTTTCTGTTCTTTAATTTCCCAGGGAGTTGCAACCCGGTGTGAAATCGGTTCAGGTGGTGCTAAGGTAGGTCTGGTGTGGGTTCATTGAACATCAGGGGCAGAGCAGGGGAGGAGGGAACATTCCAGCAAAACCCAGCAAGTTTCAACACGGATTTCATGGCTCCAGAGATAATTTCCAGTGAACTGTTTGTTCCTGGGCCTCGCAGAAGCTTCTGAAACTCCGCTTTTGAACCTGGAGCGGAAACAGCAGAGTCACACCTGGATGGGCTTTGCTGGGGGAGTGGGGATTGGGATTGGGATGGGGCCCATGGGAGTGGGGATGTGCAGAGTGCTGGGATGTTGAGGAGGTGTTTTTTGCCCCCAGAATCTGCTACACAGACACCAGTTCCCCTCAGGAGGATCAGTACCCTCCCAACATCGCCGTCAAGGTGAACCACAGCTACTGCTCCGTGCCGGTAAGGACCTGGCGGGGTTGGGAGGAAAATCTGGGGGATATGGGAGGAAATTTGGGCAATTTGGAAGGAAATTCTGGTGAATTCCAGAGTATGGAAGTGCAGTGCTGGGTTCAAAGGATTAGCTGTGTTGTTAATGAACTGTTCTGTATAAAGACTCAACCCTGTTTGCTGTGAATTGTGTTCAGCTCCTTCTCCCCCCATCCTCAACACTTGGGGCTGAGTGGAATTTAACAGAGCTGATCCACCTGGAGTAAAAACTAAGTATCTGCCTTGAATCTCTCTGCTTTAGGGCTACTACCCATCCAACAAACCCGGGGTGGAGCCCAAGAGGCCCTGCAGACCCATCAACCTCACCCACCTCATGTACCTGTCAGCAGCCACCAACCGCATCACGGTCACTTGGGGCAACTACGGCAAGGTGAGAACCCAAAAAACCCCCAGAGCTGCCCAGGCAGCCCTGCAGAGCAGCCTGCTCACCCTGTGCCTTCCTTCTCCTCAGAGCTACTCGGTGGGGCTGTACCTGGTGCGGCAGATGACCTCAGCAGAGCTGCTGCAAAGGTTGAAAACCATCGGCATCAAACACCCGGAGCTCTGCAAAGCGCTCGGTGAGTGCAGCCTGAGCAACAACCACCACCATTTGTATTTTTGCTTTCCTCCAGCTCACTTTTTATCTGAACAGATTTGCTGAGCTGTGTGTGTGAAGTCCCTCCCAAATCTGTGGTTCTGCAGCAGCTCTGTAGTTGAATTTAGGATTTGTCCCAGGTCGTGCCGAGCCGCTGTCGTTGTGACTGGAAGGGCTTCATGCCTTCACCTGAGTCAGTGTGAGCTGCAAATTGACCCTCGTGATTCCCAAAGGAGGTTTCTGGAGCCAGGGATCCTGGTGACAATGTCCTGCTGCCCCAGTGCCCAGGGGATCCTCGGGGCTGGCACTGACATTTCACCTGCAGCACTTTGATATGCCTTGAGAGCTTCAGAGAAGAGATGGTCCCCAGAGATGCTTATCCCAAACCACTCAGGTAAATCATCCTGGTATGAGGGTGTAAAACAGTTCTGGAAATTGAGGGGAAATTACCTTTCCAAGGTGGAGCTCGTCAGTCTGGAAGATTCCCAGTTTTTCATGTTGCTGGACAAAACCTTCTCACTGTTCAGTTCTGCCTGGGAGAGCTGACCCCGTGGATCCTGATGGTCTTTAGAACTGTCCAGATCCTGGAAAACTCCTGCCAAGGATAAAAAATCAGGGAATCCCAGATTGGTTTGTGTTGGAAAGGACCTTAAAGCCCGTCCAGTGCCACCCCTGCAGTTGCAGTTCCCAAGGAAGGTGATCCAGGTGTATTCAGCCTTCAAACACCTGGATTTCAGGGCAGAGATCAGTTCTATTCGGTGACTTTAAATAAAACCAAATAAGAGCAATGTCTTATTTCATCTCCATGGGGTTTTACTGCTTGGAATTTGTTTGGATATCCAGAACTGGCCAACCTGAGGAGCTCCTAAACTTTGCTTTTCTAGCTCTGGTCTGTTCTGCAAATAATTCCCTGTCACTGAAACTGCCCTTTGGCTTCGGTCACATCTCGCTGCTGACTCATCTTCCTTTGCATAAAATTCTGCAGAATTTAATACAGGAACATTGTCTGAGGACAGATTATGGCTTTGGATGCCAAAGAAAGATCTTTGGATCTCAGTCCTGATCAGAAGAGCCCAGAAAATTCTCCTGCCCGCATCTCCCAGTAATTGATGCACAGAGAAGGCTCTTACAAAGAACTTCATGAAAAATTAAGCTTGGATGAAAAGGCTCCTAATGTGAGGAAAACAAGCCCAAATCTTGTAATCTCCTGGGAATTTCACATCTGAGAAGTCACTCTCTAATTAAAGCTGGGTGTTGCAGAGCTGCGTGTAGCCTCATTGTCTGGAGACATCTTGTTATGATCTGAAAAGGTCAAAAGAAATGGTTGATTTGCTCCAAAGAAAAATGGTGATGGAAGTGTCAGAGGCCGTTGCAGACAGCAGTGGGAGCAGCAGCTCCTCCTCAGGAGTTGGGGAGCAGTTCAAAGCTCATTTGGTTGATTTTTTTCACCTCGGTGTGGAACCTGCACACGTGGGACCTGCCCATCTGCTGCTTGCTTTGATTTCCCTGCAGCTCCTCTGGGTTTTCCTCTCAGGCTGCAGCAGCAGGGTTGGGATTGCTCCTTCCCTACCATCTGATTGTTCCCAAACCTGTGCTGGGTGGCTGCTGTGGTTGGTTTTGCGTGGCTGCATTGCTCTGAGCTGGGTACCTGTGGCTCTGTTTGTGGCTCCTGTGGAATGTCCTGCTGCAATAAAGGAGCTGGCCAGAGTAGAAACCCAAAGTGAGAGCCCAGCAGTGCTACGAGGAGGTTGGATAACGTGATGGAAGAAGGATAGGATGTGTTTGCCCTCTCAATTTGGTTGTTGGCTCATTTTTGGGGGAACTTGCTGCAAATTTAAAGTGCCAGGAGGAGACTGAGGAGGGAATAAACCCCACTGTGCTTAGGCTGGAGCTGAATCCATCTGCTCATTCCCTCCCTGGCTGGGAAAATGATCCATACACAGCCAGGGGCTGGGGTTGAGCTGTTTCTCCATCAGTGCCAAGGCTGAGCTGTGGTAAATGTTGTGCCCTCTGCTCTCCCTGCAGTGAAAGAGAAGCTACGCCTGGACCCCGACAGCGAAATCGCCACCACGGGCGTTCGAGTGTCCCTCATCTGTCCGGTGCGTCCCTGCAGGGATCATGGAATCCCAGCTGGGTTGGGAGGGAGCTTCAAACCATCTAGGGTCACCCTTTGAGCTTCAAACCATCCAGGGCCACCCTTGGAACTTCAAACCATCCAGGGCCACCACCCCTGCCATGGCAGGGCCACCTTCCACTGCCCCAGGGTGCTCCAGCCTGGCCTTGGGCACTGCCAGGCCAGCCACAGCTGCTCTGGGCACAGCTGCCAGGGCCTCCCACCCTTCCAGGGAGGGATTCCTTCCAATATCCCATCCATCTTTTCCCTGTGGCAGTGGGGAGCCATTCCCTGTGTCCCTCCATCCCTTGTCCCCAGTCCTTTTCCCACTCTCCTGGAGCCCCTTTAGGCCCTGGTATGGCTGAACCCCCCCAGCTCTCCCACTTTGCTCCAGAGCTGAGGGGCTCCAGCTCTTGGATGGTCAAGAACCCAAACTCTGCTCCCAGAGCAGCTTTTCAAACCCACAAATGTTTTCCTTCAGAGGGGATTTGGGGGTTCCTTGCCTGGGTGTCCTGGCTGATGCTCTCTCTCTGTCCCACAGCTGGTGAAGATGCGCCTGTCGGTGCCGTGCCGGGCCGAGACCTGTGCACACCTGCAGTGCTTTGATGCCGTCTTCTACCTACAGATGAATGAGAAAAAACCCACATGGATGTGCCCTGTGTGTGACAAACCTGCCCCCTACGACCAGCTCATCATTGATGGGTGAGTTTGTACCTCTGAGCCTTTCCCTTTCCCCGCTGGGTGCAGCTCTCAGTCCATCCATCTGGTTAAATTCACCTCGAAGCTGTTGGAAGTTCATTCTGCTGGTGCATGAAATTTTGCTTTCAGAGTTTTGGTGTGCTGGGAATGTTCTGGGAGGGAGCAGAACACTTCTGGGGTGTGTTTGGATGCAGTTTGGTTGCCCCCAAATGCTGGGAGCTTTTTGTGTGCTGGGACCACCGACGTTCTCGTGATGCTGCCAAGGACCAGTGGAACAACACAGACAATTCCTGCCTGCTGGGAAACAATCCCCACCCTCCTGGCTGTGGGATTGGCCTCTCCTGCAGGTTCCCTCAGCAGCAGAGAGAGTTTGGGGCCATCCAGCTCCCCTGGCACAGGGAAGTGAGCAGACCAGTCTGTTGCTGAGGGCTCCTGGAGCCCTTTGTGAGCCCTGTGTTGGTGCAGGAGCTGTGGCTTTCCAGGCAGCCTGAGCACAGATAACCTGTTTGCTTTGTCCCCTGGCCAACCCCGACAAGAAAATCCAGTTCCTTGGAGATCTCTAACGAGGGAGAGACTGAAAGGGAAGGTGCAGGGGTTGGATTGAGGAACCCCCATGGATCAGCAATGCCCGTGTCCCGTGTGAGGAGGAGCAGGATGTCACTGGGGATGGCTCAGCAGGTTTTTGTCCCTGCTCAGGGCTGGGGTTGGTGCCAGTTCTGTTGGGTGAAAGTCCTTCCCAGTTTCCTGGAAGTGAGAGAGGGAAGCTGGCACTCAGCTGGGTGCTGGGAGTCAGGAAAGAGCTGGAGGCTGCCGAGCAGGGAGGGAGGTGGTTGGTCAGGTCTGGCATCCTCAGGGCCTTGGCAGCTTTTTGGGAACTGCAGCTCGGTGGTTGCTGTGCTGCTGTTGGGATTGGCTGTGGAAACAATTCCTACAGGAGCTGGGGAAAACTGCAATTCTCCCACTGAGGTGCCACAAAGCTCTCCTGAGCTTGGGAGACTCTGCCAAGAGTTCTCCTTCCTCCTGAAGGAAAATGCTCAAGTCCAGGAGGGGATGAGGCATTTCCAAATAACCATGCCAGGCAAACAGTGGGACACAGGGAATAAAGCAAATCCCCAGTTCCTCTGGAATCAGGGCCTCATTCCAGGTGTATTTTCATGGTTTCCTGGTTCTCCTGTCACAGGAGGCTCCATTTGTTGTTTCGGTGGCTTCTGTGGAGATTTGGGAAATAAAACCAGGAAGGAAAGGAAGGGTTGGATTGTTGGAAAGGATTTCTCACCTTTTGCTGGAGCCTCTTTGGGAATGTCCTGGGAATGTCTCTGGGATGGAGCAGCAGCCTGGCAGCAGTGCCTGGGAAAGTGGGTGAAGAGGCAAACCCCTGTTTAATTGCATCTCATTAAACTGGAGCTGCCAGGAGGGGCTGGGATGGATCTGCACCGTCAGAACCTGCACTGCTTTTATGGGGAATAAAGTCTGTGAGAGCTCTGAGCTCAGTCAGCACCAGGTTCCTGTTCAGTCCTGTTCACTGCACACATCCTGCTGAGTGCCAGGGGTGTGACAGCCCCTCCTGTCCCCTCTGCAGCCTCCTGTCCAAGATCCTGACAGAATGTGAAGATGCTGATGAAATCGAGTACCTGGTGGACGGCTCCTGGTGCCCCATCCGAGCCGAGAAGGAGCGGAGCTGCAGCCCTCAGTGTCCAATCCTGGTTCTAGGTGAGTGTCCCTGGGGAGAAGGGCTGGAAATCCCTGCAGGAAATCATGGAATTACAGACTGGTTTGGATTAAAGAACCTGCAGGATCATCCAGTGCCATGGGATACCTTCCACCATCCCATCCAGCCTGGCCTTGGGCACTGCCAGGGATCCAGGGGCAGCCACAGCAGCTCTGGGCACCCTGTGCCAGGGCCTCCCCACCCTCCCAGGGACCAATTCCTCCCCAATATCCCATCCATTCCTGCCATTCCCTGTGTCCTGTCCCTCCATCCCTTGTCCCAAGCCCCTCATCTGGAGCTCCTTTAGTCCTTGGTCAGGAGGCTCTGAGCTCTCCCTGGATCCTTCCCTGGTCCAGGCTGAGCAGCCAGGAGAGTTGGATCGCCCCTGAACAGGACATGAGGGGTTTCACCTCATCCTTTTCACCCCTTGAGGGGTTTCACCTCATCCTTTTCACCTCTTGAGGGGTTTCACCTCATCCTTTTCACCCCAGAGCAGGACTTGAGTGGTTTCAGCTCATCCTTTTCACCCCTGAACAGGACTCGAGGGGTTCCAGCTCATCCTTTTCACCCCTGAACAGGACACGAGGGGTTTCACCTCATCCTTTTCACCCAGAGCAGGACTAGAGGGGTTCCATCTCATCCTTTTCACCCCTGAACAGGACACGAGGGGTTTCAGCTCATCCTTTTCACCCCTTGAGAGGTTCCAGCTCATCCTTGTCACCCCAGAGCAGGCCTCAAGGGGTTTCAGCTCATCCTTTTCACCCCTAAACTGGACTCAAGGGATTTCAGCTCACCCTTTTCCTCCCTGCCCAGGTTCCTCGGATGTGAACGGGCTGCTGGCCGCTCCCAACAGCAACGGCGAGAACGGCAAAGCCCCGGCGGACGTTGTGGATTTAACACTGGACAGCTCATCCTCGGAGGAGGACGAGGAGGAGGATGAGGAGGAGGATGATGATGATGAGGGACCCCAGCCCAAACGACGCTGCTCTTATGAGAAAGGTTTAGTCTCTGCCTGCTGACTGCAGCCACGGTTTGGAATTCCCAACGGACAGACTTGAATACTCTGGTGCTTATTAAACTGGAGGAGGGGGAGAATGTCCTCTCCCACCTCATCTCCCACCCTCCCTCATCTCCTGTGACTTTCCTATTCCAAATTACTCATTAAAACGAGAGAGAAAAAAAGAAAAAAAAAACAAAAACAAAAAACGACACAAACAACAAAACAAAAAACCATTGAGCTGCTTCTTGGTTGGAAAACAACCCCACTCAGAGCCTGACCCTGAACTGGAGCCTGAAGTAAGGAAAGTGTCTTAAGCCAGGCAGGATCTTCCCTCCCCTGGATCCCGGGATCGGGGGAGCTCCCCTGCACACCTCCAGGACACCCACCCCTGCATCTCCAAAGCCGTGTGCAGTTCGATCCTCTTGTTAATTAACCATTCCTTAATTAATCTAAAGTTTGGCTGGACATTGTGAGTCCGGGGGGGGGTGGGGGGGAGGGGGAGGGGTTTGGGGGGGGTTGTATAAACCCAGCAAGGATTAGAGGGGGGTTTTTAGGGGTGGGTGTGGGCATGGGGTGCCGGGGGTGAGATGTCCGGTTGGAAGCGCACTGTTCTAGCTCGGAGCTCAGCAGCTCGCACCTCATGTAAAGAGAACACGTTTGGAATTTTAACCTAATCCCAAGGGAAATGTAGAGATTTGTGCAGTAGTGACTCGTTTTAGTTGAGCAGAAGCCATGCGGGGTGGGGGTGGGAAGGGGGCTCGAACCACAAATCTGTTGTATTTTTGAAGTGCAATAACTTTGGTGTTTTTGAAGACTGACAAGGGCTGCGCATTCCCTTTTCGTTGAGGTTGGTTCTGGAGGCGGCGGCCGTGACCTGCAGGACACCCCAGGGATGGGACAGTGACAGTGTGAGGAGGTTTGGGGACAGTGCAGTGACCTGCAGGACACCCCCAGGTTTGGGGTCAGTGATCTGCAGGACACCCCCATCCCAGGTTTGGGGACAGTGACAGTGACCTGCAGGACACCCCCAGGGATGGGGTCAGTGATCTGCAGGACACCCCCATCCCAGGTTTGGGGACAGTCACGGTGCCCTGCAGGCCACCCCCATCCCAGGTTTGGGGACAGTGACAGTGCCCTGCAGGCCATCCCCAGGTTTGGGACAGTCACGTGACTGCAGGCACCCAGGTTGGGGACATACGTGCCTGCAGGACACCCCCAGGTTTGGGACATCACTGCCTGCAGGACACCCCCAGGTTTGGGGACAGTGACAGTGCCCTGCAGGCCACCCCCACCCCAGGTTTGGGGACAGTGACAGTGACCTGCAGGACACCCCCAGGATGGGTCAGTGATTGAGACCCCCAGGTTTGGGGACAGTGACAGTGACCTGCAGGACACCCCCATCCCAGGTTTGGGGACAGTGACAGTGACCTGCAGGACACCCCAGGGATGGGTCATCTGCAGACCCCCAGGTTTGGGGAGTGACAGTGACCTGCAGGACACCCCCAGGTTTGGGGACAGTGACAGTGCCCTGCAGGACACCCCCAGGTTTGGGGACAGTGACAGTGCCCTGCAGGCCACCCCCACCCCTGGGCACAGCTGGCACACGAGCAGGAGCAGGGCAGGGGGTCCTTGCAGAAGGTGCCGGCTGGGGGAATCTCAGTTTTTAGCCAACTACCTCGGTAACTCCAATTCAGGTTTCTTTGAGTCCCGAGCCCGTCGCGGGCGGGTGCGAGGGCAGGGCCCGGGCGCTGCCGCCGCTCCGGCCCCTCCATTTCTCTGTCCCAGCCTTTGGCCCCGCAGCCAAAGCTCCTCCTGTGCTCTTCGGTGGCAAAACGTTGTTGCTTTTGAGTTTGCAAAGCGTCGCCTTTTTGACTTTGTCTTAGAGAGTTTCTGTCCCGCCGCTGTTCCCGCTGGCTCCTCCCGCCCCGGCTGCCTCTGGACCCCGCTGGCTTTTGTCCCCTGGAGGTGGGGACAGCCCCGGGGGTGACAGGGACGAGGGATGGCCCTGTGCCCCGTGCTGGGCTGAGACCCCACAGGTCGTGGTGTTGCTGGGCATTGCCAGATCCCAAACCCTCCATCCTCCCCTCAGGGTACCCCAAACTTTCTGTCCTTCCTCTGTCCTCCCTTCTGAGTACCCCAAACCCTCCATCCTTCCTTCATCCCCTCCCTTGTGAGTACCCCAAACCCTTTGTCTATCCTCCCCTTAGGGTACCCCAAACCCTCCATCCTCCCCTTAGGGTACCCCAAACCCTCCATCCTCTCCTTTAGGGTACCCCAAACCCTCCACCCTTCCCCTCAGTGTACCCCAAACCCCCCTCCTCCCTTCCAACCTTTACCCCCAGCACTCCAAACCCTCCCTGCTCCCTTCAGCCCCTGCTCTGGGCACCCCAAATCCCCCAAACTCCCTCCCTCCCTCACCCCAGCAGCCAGGGGGGCACAGAGAGGGGTTGTTGGTGCCTTTCCCAGCACTTCCCTCTCACTCCAGAAAATTCCACTCACTGCCAATCCCACCCGGAGGGAAAAGCCACCGAGGCACAGCTCCATCCTCGTTCGCCACTTGCCCCAAAGCAAAGACCCCTGTCCAGCCTGAGGAGGGGTCCCCGCAGCTTTTGGGGTTTCTCTCCCAGCTTTTGGGCTGCTCCCAGCCCTTCCTGCCCGGCTGGCTTTGTCCCCAGCCCTGGGATGTGCAGGCAGGAGGGGTTGGGGGTCAAACCCCCCCATTTCCCCGGGTCTGCTCCCGACCCCACAGGGGAACCCGCACTGTTGGCCCCAGGCTTTGCTTTTCCTTCTCTGTTCCCTGGCTGTAAGCAATATGTTTTCAGGTTGAAACGGGGGTGGGGTGTGGGAAAAGGGGGATTAAAACAACTGAGAAAAAAAAAAAAAACCCGGGTAGAGCTCCCAAATGAATTTTACTGTACAAAGTTCTGTGCTCGCGGCCCCGGCTGCACAGTAGCTTTAGAGTCCAGTTGTTTTCCTAATATTTTTATTCTAATTTAATTGCTTTTCAACTTTCCAGGCCAAGCAACTGTTTGGAAACACCATGCTTGTTTTAGTGCTTTCTGTTGGAGTTGGCCAGCTCTTCCTGTACATATTTGTTTTGTTTTTTTTCTTATAACCGTTGGGTTTTTTTTTTTTTTTCGTTTGTTAAAGAGAAAAAAAAAAACAAAAAAAAAAAAAAGAAAATTATTTTTCTTCCCTCAGTACACATTCTTCAAAATTCAAATTATAGTGTTTGTTAAATAAAATGAAAGATTTACATTTAATTTTGTGTCAGCTTGTTGGGATTTCTGACCCCAAGGTTTTTAGGATTTTTCCAAAGAGATGTGGGGATACCCGCCTGTGGCAGGAGGGTCCTGGGGCAGCCCTGAGGACATCCCAGGATCTCACAGCATCCCCAGGATCACCCCAAAAGGAGCCCAGAATGTCCTCAGGTGATCCCCGACCCCTTCCCCGTTCTCCCTCGGGGTTTGGGGGCACCCGAACCCCCGGGCACCCCCAAACCCCATCCCCACGGGCACCTCCTCGGTGCCACTTTGAATTCCTCCACCTCCAGCGGATTAATCATTTTATTTATGAGGCTTAAGGTCCCAAATCCCGCTAAAGCCGGGGCTTTGCCAGATAAACAGCCCGCTTTGGGGGCAGCGCGTTTGTGAAAACACAATTAGCAAACCTGTAATCTGCACTAATTACCGGCCCCGAGCGCCGGCGGCTGCCGGTGGCGACACGCTGACACGGGGACACGGGGGACGCGGGGATGAGCGGGGACACAGCAGCGCAGCGCCCGCCCGGAGCTTCCTTCACCATCGAATCGCTGCTGTGGGACCGGGGCAGCGCCGCCCCCAGCCCGGGTCCACCCGCCGCCACGCCCCCCCCGAACCACCCCCGGCTCCCTCCGGAATCCCCCCGGCCGCAGCTCCGCGAATGTTCCCCGTTTCCCCCCGCCGCACTCCGCGACCGCCCCCAGCCCGGATCCCCCGGCCCACAACCCCCGAACATCCCGGTTCCCTCCGGATCCCCCTGCCACAACCCCCCGAACACCCCCGTTCCCTCCGGATCCCCCGGCCGCAGCTCCCCCGAACACCCCGTTCCCTCCGGATCCCCCGGCATCCCCGAACACCCCCCGGTTCCCTCCGGATCCCCCGGCGCAGCTCCGCGTCCGCCCAGCCGGATCCCCCGGCCGCAGCCCCGGGACATCCCCGGTTCCCTCCGATCCCCGGCCGCAGCTCCCCGACCGCCCCCCGGCCCCTCCGGACAAACCCGCCCAGTCCTACATCGCCCTCATCTCCACCGCCATCCTGTCCTCCCCCGACAAGAAACTGCTGCTGTCCGACATCTACCAGTGGATCATGGACAACTACCCCTACTTCAAAAACAAGGTGAGTGACGGGGACAGGGGGTGTCCCTGTGGGTTCGGTGGGTGGGTGAGTTCAGCCCTGGTTTGGGAGCGAGCTGAGCCCTGTTTTAGGATGAGCTGAGCCCTGGTTTAGGGTCTGGTGAGCTCAGCCCTGGTTTGGGACAGCAGAGCCCTGGTTTGGGGTCGGGTGAGCCCTGATTTGGGCTTGAGTGAGTTCAGCCCTGGTTTGGAGCGAATTCACCCTGCGTTTGGGGTTCCAGTGGAGCCCCCCCCTTTGAAATTTTTAGCCGGGCATTTTTGAGAGTGGGGGGGAGCGCGTGGCAGCGGTTATCAATGTGTGATTCTTCGCAAGCACTGGCTATGCACTGGCCTGACCTCTCATCTC
>VKON01000186.1:13930-95199 GCA_009741485.1 Malurus cyaneus samueli | reverse complement strand
CGTTTGCTGCTGGAACGCAAGAAATTAGCGAGTCATTTAATTGGTAATTAAGAGTAATGATCGCTTCCCATTGCTCCAGGAATTACTCAGCATTTCTGGGGTTGTTTGCACACACAAGCAGAAACACCCTCCCTGGTTTTTCAGGCTGTTTTCCTGGGAATTTGTGCCCGGATTTGTGCTGAGGGAATCCTCGTGGTCGCTTTTTTTAACGGGAAATTTGGGAAAAATGCGGAATCTGAGCCAAAATTTAGGCGCGTTCCTGGGAGGATCCGAGGCGGTGTTGGACGGGGTTTGGGGACAGGGAAGCCCAAATTCAGCCCAAATTCAGCCCAAATTCTGCCCAATTCCTGCCCAATTCCAGCCCAATTCGCCAATTCCTGGCCAGTTCCAGGCCCATTCCTGCCAATTCACTGCCCATCCTGCCATTCCAGCCCAATTCCAGCCCAATTCCTGCTCGATTCCTGCCCGATTTCTGCTCAATTCCAGCCCATTTCCAGCCGGGAGCCGCTCCAGGCTCCGCGATCGCGATCTCCTTGCGGGAAATGTCAAGCAGCGCTGGCGAACATCCCGGTTGCCATGGCAACCTGAGCGGCCACCGGCAGCCGCGGCGGCGACTGTGGCTGGGATGGACTGGGATGGACTGGATGCCGGGAGGGGACTGGGATGGACTGGGTGACGAGGTGCACTGGGATGGACTGGGAGCAGCACTGGGATAGACTGGGACAGCAGCACTGGGATTAGACGGCGGGAGCAACATGGGATAAACGGCGGGATGGATCTGGGAGTAGGATTGGGATGGACTGGATGGACTGGGATGGACTGGAGCGCCAGTAGTGACCATGGGAAAGGGCGGAATGGGATGGGAAGTCTGGGAGCAATTGGGACTTGGGATGGACTGGGACGGGACTGGGATGGACTGGATGGACTTGGAGCGCAGTGGACACGGGAAGGGGTCGGGAGTGGGAGTGGGATGGGACTGGAGCGGGACTGGAATCGAGCCGCAAACAATGCCAAGCAAATCGGGTCTTTAGCATTTAATTACCGGGCTCTGCCATTAATTATTGAGCAATTGGGCAAATCCTCCGCTCCGGAGAGCTGCGCTGCTGCAATTAAGGGGTTTTTAATCATTCTTTGGTCGGAGTGACGGTTTGGAGCACGGAGCTGAATTCGGAAATAATCCGGGTTGGAAAAGCGCCAGAGCGGGATTGGCCATTCCGGATTATCCGGGAATGGTTTGGGTTGGAAAGGGTTTAAATCCCGCTCCAGGATCATCTCCCGCTGTCCCGGGGTGCTCCAAGCTCCGTCCAGCCTGGCTTTGGACTCTCCCAGGGATCCAGGAAGGAATTCCATCCCAAAATCCCATCATCCCCGCCCTCTGCCCGGTGTGACCCCATTCCCTTGTGTCGTTCCTCCCATCCCCTGTCCCCATCCCTCTCCAGCTCTCCTGGAGCCCCTTGAGGCCCCAATAAGGGGCTCTGGGAAAAGCTCTCCCTGGATCCTTCTCCTCTCCATGTGAGCACCCCCAGCTCTCCCAGCCCGGCCCCAAAGCGGCTCCAGCCCTCAGAGCATCCCCAGAGCCTCCTCTGGACTCTCCCCAGCAGCTCAAAAAAATTCCCAAATCCCTCCATCCCTGAATCCTGATTCCTGAATTTCTGAATTCCTGAAATCCTAATGCCCTCCATCCCTGAATGCCTGAATCCATTAATCCCTGAATCTCTGTATGCCTGAGTCCCTGAATCACTGAATTCCCAAATCCCTGAATTCCTGAATCCCTCCATCCCTGAATCCCTTGAATTCCTAAATCCCTCCATCCCTGAATCCCTGAATTCTCGAATCCCTGAATTCCTGAATCCCTCCTTCCTTCTATCCCTGAATCCCTCTATTCCTGAATCCCTGAATTCCCGAATCCCTCCATCCCCTGAAAACCCTACCATCCCTGAATCCCTGCATCCTTCCATCCTTTCATTCCTCCATCCCTCCTTCCTTCTATCCCCGAAACCCTGAATCCCTCTATTCCTGAATCCCTGAATCCCTGAATTCCTGAATCCCTGAATTCCTGAATTCCCTCAACCCCTCCATTCTCTTCTCAGGACCCTGTGGATATTCCAGACCGGGGCAGGATCCCCGAGAGCTGCCGGGGACCCCCGGGCAGGATCTGCTTCCCCGCTCCTCCTCCTCCTCCTCTCCTCCCTTCTCCTCCTCCTCCTCTTCCCTCCCCCGCAGTGCCGAGGCCTCTCCCGTCACTGAGATGAGCTGAGCTGATAAAAATGCGGATCGATGGCCGGGCCGGGGCTCAGCTCCCGCAAATCGATGCCGTTCCCGGGCTGAGAACTCGCGGTCATTTCAGCCCCGGAACCCGCGGGATCGCATTTCTGTTCCCTTGGAGAGAGTCGGGATCAAACCCGGATCAAACCCCGATCAAACCCCGATCAAACCCGGATCAAACCCGGATCAAACCCCGATCAAACCCGGATCAAACCTGAATCAAGCCTGATCAAACCCGGATCAAACCCGGATCAAACCCGGATCAAACCCGGATAAAACCCGGATCAAACCCCGATCAAACCCGGATCAAACCCCGATCAAACCCGGATCAAACCCCGATCAAACCCCGATCAAACCCCGATCAAACCCGGATCAAACCCCGGATCTAAAACCCGGGATCAAACCCGGGATCCAACAGGGATCAAACCCGGGATCAAACCCGGGATCCAACAGGGATCAAACCCGGTCAAACCCGGATCAAACCCCGGATCAAATCCGAATCAAACCCGGATCAACCCATCAAACCCGATCAAACCCGGTCAAACCCGGATCAAACCCGGATTCAAACGACACCGGATCAACCCAAACCATCACCGGATCAAACCCGGATCAAACCCGCAAACCGATAATCAAACCCCAAAAAGCCAATAAACCCCAAACCCGATCAAGCACTTCCCACATCACCCCCAAAGCATTCCCTGCGCTTCCAGGAGCAGAAAACTGGGACAAAAAAAGCAGGAACGGCCACAGAGCCGGCAGTGTCCGGATCCCAGTATGGTCTGGGTTCCCAGTAATGTGCTGGATCCATCCCAGTATGGCCCTGGATCCATCCAGTATGGCCCTGGATCCATCCCAGTGCGGTCCTGGATCCCAGTGATGCCTTGGATCCATCCCAGTACAGTCCTGGATCCATCCCAGTATAGTCCTGGATCCCAGTATGGTACTGGATCCCTCCCAGTAATCCAGGAAATCCTGCTCTGCCTTTTTGGGGGATCCCAGGAGCTCTTTGTTCCTCTCCGTGACCCCAATTGGGCTCGGGGGTCTCTGCTCCGACCCCTCTGCTCCCAAACCCTTCCAGAAATTCCAGCAGGAGCCAGAGGAAGGTTTGGATTCCCAAAATCCTCCCTGGAGGAGGTTCTGCCCGGGATGTGGAGACCCAGCGGGCACCAGGGCAGGAGGGGAAATCAAAAAAAGGGTTGGGAAAATGTGAAAATCCACGGATTCACCGGGGCTGCTTCATCCTGGGGGCTCCCCCGGCCCCAGCTCTGCCCCCCAGCCCGGTCCCAACCTCCCAGCAGAGCCCAGAGCGGGTGTGGGATGCTCTGGTGGGTTCTTCATTCGACATTCCTGGAGTTTTCCAGGCGATTTTTTTCCCTTTCCAGACTGCCAGGCACGGTTGGGATGGGAATAGACAGGATTTGGGATTTGGGATTGCTCCTTCCCGATAATTCCAGACGCTTTTTGGGTCCCCTCAGCCCTGTCCCACCCTCCCGGCAGAACCCAGAGCGGGTGTGGGATGCTCTGGTGGGTTCTCCACTCGATATTCCCAGGCTTTTCCAGGGATTTTCCCTTTCCAGACCTCGGGAAGGCAGATCCAGCACCAGGCACAGTTGGGATGGGAACAGGCAGGGTTTGGGATCTGCGATCGCTCCTTCCCGATAATTCCCGACCCTTTTCGGGTCCCCACAGCTCTGCCCCGCCGGTTCCAGCCCCAAATCCCAATTTTCCACGCTCTGGATGGGAGCAGCCCCATCCCGCACATCCATCCGGCCTTAATCCCGATTCAGCCTCCGCCTGATGGCCCCGAAATTCCCTGCAGGGAGCTCGGATCCATCGATTCGGCTTTGCCGGGAATTGCTCTCAGCCCCGGCGGCGCCGCCCCGGCGGGAGCTGCTGCTCCCAGAGCGCGGCTCGGGATTCACCGACAGCGACAGCGGGGAGCGAGAGCCGCGAGCCAGACGGTGTCACCCGCTGCTGTCACCCGCTGCTGTCACCCGCTGCTGTCACTGCTCCTGTCACTGCTCCTGTCACCATTCCTGCCACCCTCTGCTGTCACCCGCTCCTGCCACCTGCTCTCGCCACCCGTTTCTGCCACCCGGTGCTGCCACCCATTCCTGCCACCGCTCCTGCACCTCTCCTGTCACCCTCTAGAGTCACTCTCTCCTGTCACCCGCTCCTGCCACCCTCTCCTGTCACCCTCTAGAGTCAATCCCTCCTGTCACTGCTCCTGCCACCTCCCTGCACCCGCTCCTGTCACCCGTTTCTACCACCAGCTCCTGTCACCCGCTCCTGTCACCCGTGCCAGGCGGCGGGAGGGGCGCGGAGCCGCCCAAACGCCGCTGCTGCTCCAACCTCCGGTTTTTGCGGCGGCCGCCCACGGCCCTGCTGCCGCTCCATCCCCGAGCCGGGCTGCGGAGGGGCTGGGCACCACCCGCTCCATCCCCGAGCTGGCCTGCGGAGCTCTGGGCACTGCCCGCTCCATCCCCGGGCTGGCCTGCGGAGCTCTGGGCACCGCCCGCTCCATCCCCGGGCCGGCCTGCGGAGCTCTGGGCACCACCAGCTGCATCCCAGCACTGCCCGCTCCATCCCCGGGCTGGCCTGCGGAGCTCCGGGCACCGCCCTCTCCATCCCTTGCACTGCCCGCTCCATCCCTGGGCCGGCCTGCGGAGCTCTGGGCACTGCCCGCTCCATCCCCGGGCCGGCCTGCGGAGCTCTGGGCACCGCCCGCTCGGTCCCGCTGAGCTCCGGGAACGCTGCCCCGGCCCCGGCGGCTGCGGGAGCGCCGAGCAGATTTTCCTGGCAGCGGGAGAACCGCGGGGGCGGCGGGACCAGACCCGGCCGGTGCCACCTGCAACAGGTGGACGGCGCCTTGGGGACAGCAGGAGCGGCGGGGGGGACTGGAATTGTCCCAAATCGTGGAATCGGGGCTTTGTTTACATCGCAAAAACCCCCCGAGATTACCGAGTCTGTTCCCAGCGTTGCCAAGGCCACCCACGTCCCCGAGTGCCACATCCCCGCGGCTTTCAACCCCTCCGGGGGTGGCGGCTCCAGCAGAGCCGCTGTGCAAGGGCCTGATCGCCCTTTCCGTGAAGAAATTATCCCAAAATCCAACCGAAACCTGTCCGGCACACCCTGAGGCCTCTGCTCTCGTCCCATCCATCGTTTCTCGGGGGTTTTGCATCTCGGGGGTTTCGCCCGCGCGGTTTTCAGGGCTGATTCCACCTCTCCCCCTTCCCCTCCTGACACCGCGGGGAGAAGATCCCGAGCTCATTTTCAGAGAAAAACAGAGCCTCGCCCAAAGATCTGGGCACTGCCAGCAGCTGGGAACCAGGCAGATCCTGCTCCCACCGCATCCCTTCGCCAGGGAAACCATTCCCCGCTCCTGTCCCACGCACAGCCCTGCCCGGGCACCGCCAGAAGCACCGCGGAGGCGCCTCCTCAGCTCCGGGACAAATTCCTGCCCAAAAAAACAGCAGCTGGGAGGAGGCAGAACCGCCCTGGGGATGGCAGGAAGGATCTGGGGAGTCCCAAATCCTCGCCGATCGCACACCTGGCGCTGCTGGAGCTTTCATCGCATGTTTAACACGAGGCTCTGCACCAAAAGCTGCCTCCGGCGGGCTCGGACTCGCCCAATTCCCCGGGCCACGGGCTGGGCTCGCCGGTGCTCCCGGAGAGCTCCGGCAGCTCCGAGGGGCCGGCAGTGAAGCGGCCCCGGTTCCTCCGAGGGGCAGCTCCGTGGTTCGGCTCCTTCGTGCCGCGGTTCTGGGGGATCCCCCCGGCTCCAGCAGCTCCGTTTCATCCCAAAGTTTCCCGAAGCCGCCGCTCCCCGTCTCCCAGACCCAGGGAGGGTACCCCGAATCCTCTCCCGACTCCAAAATCAGCAGCTTTGCAGCAGCTGCGGGAATTCTTTGTTTTTCACTTCTTCTCCTCCCAAAACGCCCATCCCAGATTTTATCGAACAGCGATATTTCTTCCAAAATTCTCTGGTTTTTCCCTTTTCCTCCACAGCCCAGGCTGTCACAGCCTCCCGGGCGCACCCCGATCCCGGGGATACCGCACCCCTCCGGACACCCATCCCTGCGGGGAGCTCAGGCGGGGCCGGGAGCGGCACCAGGAGCGGCACCGGGATCGGAACCGGGAACGGAACCGGGAACGGCACCGGGAATGGAACCGGGATGGAACCGGGAACCGCACGGGAATGGAACCCGGGAAAAACGCCCGGAATGGAACGGTCGGCACCGGGGAGCGGCACCGGGATGGGCACCGGGAACGGAACCGGGAGCGGCACCGGGATCGGAACCGGGAATGGAACCGGGAACGGAACCGGGAATGGAACCGGGAACGGCACCGGGGAGCGGGCCACCGAACGGCACCGGGAGCGGGCACCGGGAACGGCACCGGGATCGACACCGGGATTGGCACCGGGATCGGAACCGGGAACGGAACCGGGATCGGCACTGGGAACGGAACCGGGATCGGCACCGGGATTGGCACCGGGATCGGAACCGGGATCGGCACTGGGAACGGAACCGGGATCGGAACCGGGAACGGCACCGGGAACGGCACCGAAGCAGCACCGGGAGCGGACCGGGATCGGCACGGCAGCGAGTCCCCGCGCATCCCGCACCGCCCCTGCGGAGCCGCGGGCGGGCGGTGCCCGGTGCAGCCCCGGAGCTCCGCCA
This sequence comes from Malurus cyaneus samueli, assembly GCA_009741485.1. NCBI lineage: Eukaryota > Metazoa > Chordata > Aves > Passeriformes > Maluridae > Malurus > Malurus cyaneus. Next base: position 88,252 of record VKON01000186.1, on the reverse strand, counting down.
CCAAACTTTCCCCGTTCCCCCCGTTCCCCCCGGTTCCTCCCCGGTCTCCGGTTCCCCCCGGTTTCCCCCGGTTGCCCCCGGTTCTCCCCCGGTTTCCCCGGTTTCCCCGCTTCACCTGCGCTCCGGCGGCAGCGGGGGCCGCGCCCGCCCCGCCGCTCCCGAGCCCATCCGGACCGGCGCCTCTCCCGGTCCGCTGCCGCTGCCGGCGCCGTTCGCGCCGCTCCCGGCTCAACCTTCCGGCCGGGAGCGGAGCGGGGCCGGGGTTTGAATTCCTCCGAGCGGCCCGATTGGGCTGCGGAAAGGGGAGGGGGGAGCGGGGTGTGGATCGGGGTGTGGAGAGATGGGGTGTGGAGAGAGAGGGATGCGCGGGGTGCGGGATGCGGGGGCGGGCGAGGGTGCGGGGGTGATGGAAGAGGCGGCGGATGGGTGGAGGGTGCGGGATGGGGAGGATGCGGGGAGGGTGCGGGGATATGTGGAGGGTAGGGGATGGGCGGTAGATGCGGAGGTGATGGAGGGTGCGGGGATGGATGGAGGGTGCGGAGGTGATGGGGGAAAGATCGGGCGGGGATGTGGATGGAGGAGTGCGGGGTGTGAATGGATTATCTGGGGGTTGAATGGAAGATGCGGGGATGGATAAAGGATGCGGGGGTTGTGGTACCCCTGGCCGCCGCTAGGGAGGCGGGATGGGTTGGAAGCGTGCGGGCTCGCGCGGGAGGATGGGGTGGGATGGAGAACGCGGGGGTGCGGGAAGGTGCGCGGGATGGAACGCGAAGGATGCGGCTGCGAATTTTCGCAATGTGGTACCTCGAGAGATTTTTGATGCAGGAATGGTACCTCAGAGGGATTTTGGGACAGGGAGTTGGTACTCAGAGAGATTTTGGGATGCAGGGATGTTGGTACCTCAGAGAGATTTTGGGTGCAGGATGTGGTACCTCAGAGATTTTGGGATGCAGGGATGTGGTACCTCAGAGAGATTTTGGGATGCAGGGATGTGGTACCTCAGAGAGATTTTGGGATGCAGGGATGTGGTGTTTTGGTGGTTTATGGATGCAGGATGTGGTTACCTCAGAGAGATTTTGGGATGCAGGGATGTGGTACCTCGGAGAGATTTTGGGATGCAGGGATGTGGGGTGTTGGGTGGTTTTAGATGCAGGATTGTGTACCTCGGAGGATTTTGGGGCAGGGATGTGGTACCTCGGAGGGATTTTGGGGTGCAGGGATAGATTCCCTGGGGATTCGGGGTCTGTGGTCGTGGGGGGATGCAGAGGAAGGTGGGGAGGGGACACCGGGGAGGGGACCAGCACAGGGACTTGGGGCGGGCAGGGGTCTGCAGTGGGTGTGGCCCTGCAGAAGGACCCTGGAGTGGCATGTTGTTGAAAATTATGGGATGGTGTTGGGGTTCAAGGTGGCTTGCAGGGGCATCCGTGGGGGTGGACACTGGGGGTGACAGGGAGGATTTCTCTGTCAAGATCCCCGGAAAACTCCGACTTGGGATTCCAAAAACGCTGCTGCTCATGTCAGCACCCTGTTCATCCATTCCCATCCCATCCCATCCCATTCCCATTCCCATCCCATCCCATCCCATCCCATCCCAAATCCACCTCCCTAATCCCATCCCAATCCCATCCCATCCCAAATCCAAATCCCATCCCATCCCAAATCCCATATCCATTCCCTTTGGGAATTTCTGGGACCATTCCCTTAAATTGATCAGCCCTTGTCAGGGTGCTGCAGTTCACAAGGACCGAGGGTCGTTGAAGGGGAAAAAAAAATATGAAAAAAAAAAGGAAAAAAAAGGCAAAAAGGGCCTGGCAAAGTGTTGCTGTGCGCGGCTTCGGGGTCTCCATGGCTACCGGAGCTCGTGGCAGACGTTACCGGGAACTCAGACGTGCCGGTGCCCAATTGGAGACCGGCGGGAGCCTCATCCCCGCCAGGCGGTCACCGGCTCACCTCCCCCGGGACCGAAACAACCCCGGGGGAAGGGAGGGATCCATCCCATCCCATCCCATCCATATCCCATCCCATCCATCCCATCCATTCCCATCCCATCCATCCCATCCATCCATCCCATCCATTCCCATCCCATCCCATCCCTCCCATCCATCCCATCCCATTCCCTCCAGCCCATCCCACGGGCCGGGGCCGGTGTGGGCACGTTAAACGGGGGAAACTAGGTCAGCGTTCCCGGGAAAACCGAGCCTCTGTCCGGGAAAAGCGAGCGGGTGAACCTGGGAAAATCGAGCCCGTATTCCCGGGAAAACTCAACACATATTCCCGGGAAAACCGAGCCCGTATTCCCGGGAAAACTGAACACAGTCCCGGGAAAACTGAGCCCGCGTTCCCGGGAAAACCGAGCGTGTGTTCCCGGGAAAACTGAGCCCACGTTCCTGGGAAAACTGAACCCGTATTCCCGGGAAAACTGAACCCGTATTCCCGGGAAAACCGAGCCCGTGCTCCTGGGAAAACTGAAGCCGTATTCTCGGGAAAGCAGAGCCTGTATTCCTGGGAAAACGGAGCGCATGTTCCCGGGAAAACTGAACCCATATTCCCGGGAAAACCGAGCCTCTGTTCCCACAAAGCTGAGCTCATATTCCCGGGAAAACTGAGCTCGTGTTCCCAGGAAAATGGAACCCATATTCCCGGGAAATCCGAGCCTGTATTCCCGGGAATGCTGAGCCTGTGTTCCCGGGAAAACCGAGCCCGTGCTCCTGGGAAAACTGAACCCATATTCTCGGGAAAGCAGAGCCTGTATTCCTGGGAAAACGGAGCGCACGTTGCCGGGAAAACTGAGCCTCTATTCCCGGGAAAACTGAACCCATATTCCCGGGAAAATTGAGCTCGTGTTCCCGCTCGTTCCCGGGAAAACGGAGCCCCTGCTCCCGCAAACCTGAGCTCATATTCCCGGGAAAACTGAACCCATATTCCCGGGAAATCTGAGCCCGAATTCCCAGGAAGCTGAGCCCGTATTCCCGGGAAAACTGGACCTGTTCGCAAGCGACCATATTCCCGGGAAAACAGGGCCCGTATTCCCGGGAAAACGGAGCCCAAATTCCCGGGAAGCTGAGCCCGCATACCAGGGAATGCTGAGCCCATATTCCCGGGAAAACTGAGCCTCTATTCCCGGGAAAACTGAACCCATATTCCCGGGAAAAACTGAGCTCTATTCCCGGGAAAACTGAACCCATATTCCCGGAAAAACTGAGCCCGAATTCCCGGGAAAACTGAGCCTGTATTCCTGGGAAAACTGAGCTCATATTCCCGGGAAAACCGAGCCCGAATTCCCGGGAAAACCGAGCTCGAATTCCCGGGAAAACTGAACCCATATTCCCGGGAAAACCGAGTCTGTATTCCCAGGAAAACCCGGGCATGCGCGGTCGCGGATCCTCCATCCCATCCTTCCCCAGAACACGAAGGATCCGTCCAAAACCCTTCCTGGATTTCAGGGTATTTTAAGCAAACGGCTCCGCGAAGTTTCTGCTGCATTTGCGTTGAAAAAAAGGGGAGGGGAGGTATTTTTGGAAGTGATTCCTCTCCCCGTTTCCAAATCTATGTAAATCCTGTCAGAAAAGTCGCAGTTCCCAATTAGCAGCACTGCAGCAGCGCAGGGAAAATGAATTAAAGGGTTTTTTTTTTTTTTTTTTTTTAAAAAAAATCACCTCGGCCCAAAGGAAAGATCGAGATCAAGGATAAAACCGAATCGATGGATCCATCCCTTAAACCGAGGTTGTTTTGAAATTCAGCCCTGGGATGGTTTTTTGGGGATAAACCCAATTGCCGGGTCCAATTTCCCCACAGGATTCAGGGATTTTTAATTTTAGGGATTATTTATTCTCATTCAGGGATTTTTAAGAAGTTTTTCATTTAAGGATTTTTTTTCATTTAATTTTAAGGATTTTTCATTCTCATTTGGGGATTTTTCATTCTCATTTGGGGGATTTTTCACTTTGGTGATTTTCCATTTTGGCGATTTTTCATTCTCATTTTGATGATTTTTCACTTTGGTGATTTTTCATTCTCATTCTGGGATTTTTCACTTTGGTGATTTTCATTCTCATTTTGATGATTTTCCATTTTGGTGATTTTTCATTCTCATTTTGATGATTTTTCACTTTGGTGATTTTTCATCCTCATTTCGATGATTTTTCAGCACCGCTCCCGGGCTCCTGCCGAGGCCACGCCCCAATCCCAGCAGTGACCCCACACTTTGAGGGACCCAAAAAAGGAAAAATCAGGGAATGGGGTGGTTTGGAAAACCTCAAACCCCACCCAGTCTCGATCCCATCCCATTTCCCCCACCCCAGGGTGCTCCACAGCCAAAACCTCTCCCAGTGGAATTTTTTTCCCCAAGCTCTGTGGAATTTCTCTCTCCAAACCTTGCCCTTAATTAAGCTTGATTTTATTTTAATCAGGAGGAATAAATAATCAGAGCCACAAAGAATCCCACACCCCCTCAGGAACTCAGCCCAGCCTAACAAAGCCCAGCTCTTAGAGGGAGAAGAATCATCCTGGAATCATCCACCAAAAACAAAAACATCTCCGAGGTTTTGGCACAGGAGCTGAGCTCGGAACGTTTGGGATCTGTCCCAGATGAAAAACACCTCATTCAAAAAAAAAAAAAAAAATCAAAAAAAACATTCCTTGTCTGATGAATTTTCTTAAACGAGGTTGGTGCTCCGGGTTTGGCAGCGATTTTTGTGCGCTGGAGGTTGGGAAGGAGAGCCCTGGTGCCAGGAAAGGGAAGGGAGGAGGATTTTACCTGGCAGCGGGGGTTGAAACCCTAAAAAAATTCACTGAGGGAGGGATGGAGGAGCAGAGAGAGCTGTGGGAGCGCAGAGGAATCCTGAATATCACATTCTGTTCAAATGGGGTGGGAAAAGGGAAAGGGATGAATAAAAATGGGGAAGGGATGAAAGAAAAAAATGGGGAAGGGATGAAAAAAAACTGGGAAAGGGCTGAAAAAAAATGGGAAAGGGTTGAATAAAAAATGGGAAAGGGATGAACAAAAAACAGGGAAAGAGCTGGACAAAAAAATGGGAGAAGGCTGGAAAAAAAAAAGCCAGGAAAGGGCTGAACAAACCCAAATCCTGTCCCAGAATACTCAACCCAAATCCACCCAGGATAATCAACCAAATCCATCCTGGGAATTGAATGCAAATCCCATCCCAGGATATTCGAATCAAATCCTGCCCCAGGATACCCAAACCCAAATCTTCCCAGGATAATCAAACAAATCCCATCCCAGGATATTCGAATCAAAATCCCATCCCAGGATAATCAAACTCAAATCTTGCCCCAGGATATCCAAACCCAAATCCTGTCCCACGACAATCAAACCCAAATCTTGTCCCAGGATAATTAAATCCAAATCCTGTCCTTGATATTCAAACCCAAATCCCACCCCAGGATATTTGAATCAAAAATCTGCCCCAGGATACCCAACCCAAATCCCGTCCGAGGATATCCAAACCCAAATCCTTCCCCAGGATACCAAATCCCATTCCATGATACCCAAACCCAAATTCTGTCCAGGATACTCAAACCCAAATCCTTCCCCATGATACCCAAACCCAAATCCCATCCCATGATACTCAAACCCAAATCCCATTCCAGGATACTCAAAACCCTAAATTCCTTCCATGATCCCAAACCCAATCCATTCCAGATACTCAAACCCAAATCCCATTCCATGATACCCAAACCCAAATCCCATTCCAGGATATCCAAACCCAAATCCCATTCCAGGATACTCAAACCCAAATCCATCCCACAATACCCAAACCCAAATCCATCCCACAATACCCAAACCCCAATCCCCCAGGCTCTCCCCTCCTCCCTCCCCAGCGGAGCACCGACACCTCTCTCTCTCACTCTCTGTGCAAAGTCCTGCCTGTATTTGCTTTGGGGAACCCCAAAAGGCGGCGCCGAGCGATCCCAAACTCGGCCAGGAGCAAACTCAGCCCCCGCGTGGCTTCCTGGGGTTCTCTCCGCTTGCCCACGGGGGCAACGAGGGCTCCCTGGCACTGGTGGCAGTGCCAGCATCCTCCTGGAGGCACGGGGAAAGCAGCACCGCCGCCAGCTCCGCGAGGGAGGATCCCCCGGGGCATTGGGATTGGGATCGGGATCGGGATCGCTGGGAAGCTGCGGTCCCATAAAAATCCCGGTTTTCTTCACGGAGTTTGGGGTCAGAGCACCTGCTCCGTGCTGGAGGAGGAAATGTCCAGCAGCCTCCAGGCCATGTAGGGGTTCAGCTCGTCCTGGTCCCGGCACAGCGCCCACACGTAGAGCATCCGTAGGACTTTGTCCTGGAAAACACCACAAAATGTTTAGGATCTTCCCGACACCCAAATCCCATCCCAGAGTATCCAAATACAAATCCCATCCCAGGGTATCCAAACCCGGATCCCAGCCCAGGATATCCAACCCAAATATCCTTGTTTCCAGGATATCCGAACCACCCATCCCAGGATATTCAAATCTAAATCATATTCCAGGATATAGTAAATCTCAATCCAGGATGACAATCCAGTACCAAACCCAATTATACAGGATATCCAAACCCAAATCCTCCCAGATATAATCATTCCAGATCACCAAACCCAAATCCTGCCCCAGGATATCTGAACCCAAATCTATTCAGAATATTCAGATCCAAATCCCATCCCAGGGTATACCGCAAACCCAAAATCCCATCCAGGGATCCAACACAGAAATCCATTTCCAGAATATTCAGATCCAATCCCATCCAGGGTTAATCCAAACCCAAATCCTGCCCGCAATATTAAAATCCTGTCCAAGGATATTCAAGCTGCAGGGGGAGATCCCAAAAGTGCCCCAGATCCCAAAAATGTCCCAGACCAAAGTTGACCCAAACGTGTCCCAGACTCCATGGTCCGCCCAAATGTTTCCGACCAGGTGCCCCAGATCCAAAGTGTCCAGCCCCAAGGTGCCCCCAGACACAAGGTCAGATCCCAAATATTTCCAGCCTAAGGTCCCAGCCCCCAAAGGTGCGGCACTCACCGGGTCCCCCTCCACCACGTCCCCTTTGTGGTTTTTGATCACCATCACCACCTGCGCCTGGAAGGTGATGATCAGCACCGGGCCCTGCTCCATCATCTTCCCCATGGCCAACTGTGGGGTCAAGAGCACGTGGACACGGCCTCGTGTTCGTCACCGTTCATGAAACAGCCGATCCCTTATTTCGTCCATCCTCCATGGACAAAGGCCGGCCCATTCCCATTCCTGTTCCATTACTTCATGGAGCGCCAGCCTCGTTCCTGTTCCCATTCCCGTTCCCATCCCATGGAGAACGGCTTGGCCCCGTTCTCGTTCTCGTTCCTGTTCCCATTCCCATTCCCATTCCCATTCCCATCCCATAGAAAACAGCTCATCCCCTCCATTCTAAGAGCATTTACCATCATTCCCATTCCCATTCCCATTCTATCCCATCACATTCCCATTCCCATTCCCATCCATGAAAAGTATCCCCATTCCATTCATGGAAATAGCCCGTTCCATTCCTATTCCCATTCCATTCCATCCTGAATGGCCTTCGCCCATTCCTTTCTTATTCCCATTCCCATGAAGAACCGTTCCCTTCCCGTTTCCCATTCCCATTTCCATTCCACTTCCCATTTTCCTGTTCCTTTCCCATCCCATCCCATTCATCCCATTCCATTTCCCATTCAATTCCATCCTCATTCCCTTCCCTCCATTTCCCATTCCATTCCTTTCCAACATTCCATTCCATTCCCCATTTCCATTCCTTTCCCATCCCCATTCCCATTTCCCCATTCACCCATCCCATCCCATCCCTTCCCATTCCCGTTTCCCATTCCCACCCCATATTCCCACTCCCCTACGCATCCCATTTCCCCAGATCCCCCCCGCCTGTTTTAATCCCATTAATCCATCACCGACACGCTTCAGACATTCTGAAAAAAAAAACCCAAAAAATTCAGGTAAAAAACCACCTGGAAACCCGGGATTCAAAGCTTTTCCTGAATTATTTTCTTCCCAAATCCATCAATCTGGGAAATGGGAACATTTCTCTGCCCCGTTATTTCCATTAAGAAACAAAACCCAAAGGCACACCCTGCTCTCCAAAAAAAATGGGATTTTCTGTAGGAAAAGGAACCCAAAAGGATCAATCAAAGCCTTTTCTCTCCCTTCCAAATCCATTTTTGCCCTGAAGTTGTTCCGAACCAGACACAAAATCATCAATTCCAGGTGAGAACCTTTTGTCTGCCTGGATTTTTTTTTCCCCCTCTATTCCCAAATAATTCCGTTAAATATTTAAAGATCCTATTCAGCGGAACAGAAAAGGAACGGAGAATTCTGCTTTTTTTTTTTTTTTAAAAAACCATTTCTGCCTTTTGAGGGAAATCTTTTGCATCCCTTTTTTTTTTTTTTAATGGGAACACTTTGCTGCTTTTTAGCTTTTGGGATTCCTGGCCCTAAAAGGAATCACAGGGAGCGAGGACAGCGGGATTTTTCCTCTTTTTAAACGTTCCCAAAGGTTGTTTGATCCCCTAAAAAAGGGAGCAGCAGCAGGACCGGGGCACAAAGGAATAAATTTATTATTTAATTGATTTATTTATAGGGAGATTTTCCATCCCCTGAGGGAATTTCAGCGCTTCTGTAACGTTCCTGTGCCTGATCCTAAAGATTCAGTTCCCTGTAATCCCTCAAACCCATCTATGGATCATCCATCCACCCCATAAATCATCCCTTAAATTCCATCCCATAAATCCCTTAATCATCCCATCATCCCACCCCATAAATTCCCATTATCCCATCCCATCCCATGATCCATTTCCCATACCATAAATTCCACCTTAAATCACCAATCATCCATCCCCACCTGGAGCTGACTCACCAATCCATCAAAAAACCCCATTTTTCACCCCAAACCCAGTATTTTAGACCCAATTTTGATTCCAATGAGGTGATCCCGTCACTCCCTAAATGAGGCAATGGGATTTCCCTTTTCTGCAATGGGATTCACCCTTCAGCAATGGGATTTCCCTTCCAAGAGCAAGATTTCCCTTCCAACAATGGGATTTCCCTTCCATCAATGGGATTTTCCCATCCATCAATGGGATTTTCCCATCCATCAATGGATCCTCCCTTCATCAATGGGATTTTCCCTTCCAGCAATGGGATTTTCCCTTCCAGCAATGGGATTCTTCTGGTTCCCTTCTTCAATGGATCTTCAATGGGATCCTCCCTTCACCAGTGGGATTTCCCTTCCAGCAATGGGATTTCCCATCCATCAATAGGATTTTCCCTTCCATCAATGGGATTTCCCATCCATCAATGGGATTTCCCATCCATCAATAGGATTTTCCCTTCAGCAATGGGATTCCTGCCCCAATGGGATCGGGGATGGGAACTCACGTCGATGTTGTCGATGTCCAGGATCCTGGAATGGAACTGGAGCCCCAGGGCCTTGGCTGCTGGATGGGATGGGCCAGCTGGCTGTAGGTCTGCAGGGAAAACCAGTTTGGGACTGGGAACTGAGCGGGATTGGGATTGGGAATGGACTGGGAATTGTGCGGGATTGGGGAATTGTGCAGGATTGGGAATGATTCGGGATGGGGAATGGTTTGGGAATGGGAATGGTTTGGAATGGAATGGTTTGGGAATGGGAATGGTTTGGGATTGGGAATGGTTTGGTTGGATGGATGTTGGAATGTGGAATAGATTTGGATTGGAAATGATTTGGGATTGGGAACAGTTTGGGAATGTTGTGGTTTGGGAATTGTTTGGGATTGGGAATTGTTTGGGATTGGGATTTGGTTTGGAGTGGGAATGGTTTGGGGCTGGTTTGGGGTTGGGAATGGTTTGGAATTGGGAATTGGCCAGGATTGGGAATGGATTGGGAATGGATTTGGAATGGTTGGAATGGGGAATGTTGGGATGGGAATTGGTTTGGGATTGGGAATTGGGAATAGGGAAAACCAGGGAAAACCAGGGAAAAACTGGGAAAAACGGAAAATAGGGAAAAACACAGAAAACCTGAGAAAAATGGGGAAAACCAGGGAAAAACAGGGAAAAACTGGGAAAAACAGGGAAAATAGGGAAAAATACGGAAAACCTGACAAAAATGGGGAAAACCAGGGAAAATCAGAAGATTCTCTGTTTTCAGATTGGGTTATTGGTATAAAAAAGGGTTTATTAGGGTTTATTAAATAGGAAAAAACGGCCTCTCCCGGCCCTCTGGTGGTGGGGAACAGCACTGGGAATTCACTGGGAAAAAATGCAGCTTTTGGAATGGAACAGCAGAATTATTTGGGATTTTAGACCAGAACTATTTGGGATTTTACAGCAGAATTATTTGGGGTTTTATACCACAATTATTTGGGATTTTACACCATAGTTATCTGGGATTTTACACCACAATTATTTGGGATTTTGGGGAGCTGCACACTTCACAAAGCAGAAAAAACCCCTCAAAACAGCTCCGTTTTCCAGGGAAAATCCCAATTTTGGGGCCGTTTCGGGAGCTGCACTCACCGCCTCGTAGCACCAATCCTTGAGGATGTCGAGCTCCCCGCAGATCAGAGCCTGCAGAGGAAATCAAACCACATTTTCAAGCTGTTCCCATATCAAAGTGGGAAAATCCACAGGAAAACCCTTCAAATCCTACATTTTGTGGGATATTTTTTGTGACCGGGATCTGTCACATGCATTGGCATCAATCACTTCCCTCCAAAACCCCAAAAACATCAAATTCCAGAGAGCACTGAACCATTTCCCAAATCCCAGTTTAGATTGGGAATTGTTTGGGATTGGGAACGGGTAGTGGGAATTCTTTTCCCAATTCCTTCCCCAGTTCCTTCCCCAATTCCATTCCCAATTCCTCCAATTCCTTCCCCAATTCCTTTCCCAATTTTGTTCCCAATTCCATTCCCAATTCCGTTCCCAATTCCTTTCCCAATTCTGTTCTCAATTCCATTCCCAGTTTTATTCCCAATTCTTTTCCCAATTCCTGTCCCAACTCCTTTCCCAGTTCCATTCCCATTCCCCATTTCCCATTCCCAATTCCGTTCCTAAATCCTTCCCCAATTCCTCCCCAATTCCTTTCCCAATTCATTCCCCAATTCTTTTCCCAATTCCTTTTGCAATTCTGTTCCCAATTCCGTTCCCCAATTCCCTCCCCAATTCTGTTCCCAATTCCTCTCCCAATTCCTTCCCCAATTCCCTCCCCAATTCCTCTCCAATTCCATTCCCAATTCCTCCCCCAATTCTCTCTGCGGAGCTGGAGAACCCAATCCTTTCCCAACCTTTCATTTCAGCCCCAGACAAATAAAACCCCAACATTCCAGGGGCTCAAAAAGGGAAAAAAGGCAGGAGAGGAAGGGATCCCCCACTACCTCGAGGACGTTGGGGATGATGTCGCGCTCGCACTGCTTCAGGAAGCGATCCTTGTCAAAAGATGGATCCACCTTGAGGATCTCGGTCAGAACCTCGGACATCTCTGTCTTGGAGAACAGTCCCCCTAAAAAACAGAAACGTGGGATGGGGCATGGCAGGGATAGGGACAGCCCCCCTAAAAAACAGCTCAGTGGGATGGGGGCACGGCAGGGACAGGGACAGCCCCCCTAAAAAATAGAAACGTGTGGGATGGGGGCATGGCAGGGATAGGGACAGCCCCCTAAAAACAGCAACGTTGGGATGGGGCATGGCAAGGGACAGGAAAGGGACAGCCCCCCTAAAAAACAGCTCAATGTGGGGTGATGGCACAGACCCAGGGACGGGTAGAGCCCCGGTAAAACCAGCTCCAAGGATGGGGACAGTCCTGATAAAACGAGCTCCGTGGGACAGGGACAGCCTCGGTAAAACCAGCTCCAGAGATGGGGAGCTCAGAGCAGCTCCAGGAGCTCAGGGCAGAGATGGAGCAGCTCCAGGGGCTCAGGGAGCAGCTCCAGGGGGAGCTCAGAGCAGCTCCAGGAGGAGCTCAGAGCAGCTCCAGGAGGAGCTCAGAGCAGCTCCAGGAGCTCAGGGCAGAGATGGAGCAGCTTCAGGGGCTCAGAGCAGCTCCAAGGGCTCAGAGCAGCTCGCAGAGCAGCTCCAGGGGCTCAGGGCAGAGTTGGAGCAGCTCCAGGGGCTCAGGGCAGTTCCAGGGCCTCAGAGCAGCTCCAGAAGGGTCTCCGAGCAGCACCGGGGGGGGCTCAGGGTGAGCTGGAGCAGCTCCAAGGGCTCAGGGCAGAGATGGAGCAGCCCAGGCTCAGGCAGAATGGAGCAGCTCAAGGCTCGGGCAGAGATGGAGCAGCTCCAGGGGCTCAGGGCAGAAGATGGAGAGCTCAGGGGCTCAGGGCAGAGATGGAGCAGCTCCAGGGGCTCAGGGAGCAGCTCCAGGGGCTCAGAGCGCTCCAAGGGCTCAGACAGTCCAGAGCAGCTCCAGGGGCTCAGGGCAGAGATGGAGCACTCCAGGGGTCAGGGCAGAGATGGAGCAGCTCCAGGGGCTCAGAACAGCTCCAGAGGGGGCTCAGGGCAGAGGTGGAGCAGCTCCAGGAGGGTCTCAGAGCAGCTCCAAGGGCTCAGAGCAGCTCCAGGAGCACAACTCCAGGGCCAGCAGAGATGGAGCAGCTCCAGGGCTCAGAGCAGCTCCAGAGGGGCTCAGGCAGAGGTGGAGCAGCTCCAGGAGGGTCTCAGAGCAGCTCCAGGAGCAACTCCAGGGGCTCAGCAGAGATGGAGCAGCTCCAGGGGCTCAGAGCAGCTCCAGAGGGGGCTCAGGCAGAGTTGGAGCAGCTCCAGGAGGGTCTCAGAGCAGCTCCAAGGGCTCAGAGCAGCTCCAGGAGCAACTCCAGGGCTCAGCAGAGATGGAGCAGCTCCAGGGGCTCAGGGCAGAGCTGGAGCAGCTTCAGGGCTCAGAGCAGTTCCAGAGGGGTCTCAGAGCAGCTCCAGGGGGCTAAGGGCAGAGTTGGAGCAGCTCCAGGGGCTCGGCAGAGCTCCAGGAGCAGCTCCAGGGCTCAGGCACATCAAGGAGCAGTCTCAGGAGGGCCAGAGCAGCTCCAAGGGGCTCAGAGCAGCTCCAGGACAGCTCCAGGGGGCTCAGGCAAGAGATGGAGCAGCTCCAGGGCTCAGGGCAGAGATGGAGCAGCTCCAGTGGGCTCAGAACAGCTCCAGAGAGGGCTCAGGGCAGAGTTGGAGCAGCTCCAGGAGGGTCTCAGAGCAGCTCCAAGGGCTCAGAGCAGCTCCAGGAGCAACTCCAGGGGCTCAGCAGAGATGGAGCAGCTCCAGGGTCTCAGAGCAGCTCCAGGGTCTCTGCACCCCAGCCATGGCCGTACCGATGAGGTCGGTGACGCGGTCGGTGACAGCGCGTGACGCTCGGATGAAGGCGTTGTCGCTCTCGTCGTATTTCATCTTCATCTCAAAGAACCCTGCAAGGGGAGAAATAGCACCTCAGGGTGCTGCTTTTCCCTGCTTTTCCCAGTTTTCTCCCCATTTTTCTCCCAATTTTCTCCATTTTTCTCCCAATTTTCTCAGTTTTTCTCCCCATTTTTTCTCCCCATTTTTCTCCCCATTTTTCTCTGTGTTTCTCGCTCATTTTCCTCCCTGTTTTCCTCTCCATTTTTCTTCCTGTTTTCTTCTCCATTTTTCTCTCCATTTTCCTCGCGGTTTTCCTCCATTTTTCTCTCAATTTTTCTCCCCATTTTTCTCCCTTCTTGTGGCTCCATTTTTCTCCCCTTTTTTATCCCCTTTTCCTCTCAATTTTCCTCCCAATTTCTCCCCATTTTCCATTTTTCTCCCCGTTTTTCTCCCCCTTTTTCTTCATTTTTCTCTGCTTTTCTCCCCATTTTTCTCCATTTCCCCCCATTTTTCTCCCCCATTTTTCTCTGTATTTCTCCCCTATTTTTCTCCATTTTTCTCCCCACTTTTCTCCGTTTTTCTCCCAATTTTTTTCCCTTTCCCCCATTTTTCTCCCCTATTTTTCTCTATGTTTCTCCCAATTTTTCTCCCCATTTTCCAAGCACTCACTGTTAAAAACCACGTTGTTGTCCTTGAAATCTTTCCACTGCTGGTACCACTTGGAGTCTTTATGCAGCACCATGCCCATGGCTTCCCTGGAGAAGGAAAAAAAAAATGGGATAAAATCTGAATATTTGGGAAAAATGAACTTGGAATGAAAAAAGAGAACATCCCTGCCGAGGCTGAGCCAGCATAAAAAAGAGGAGATAAATTAGAGGTTTAATAAATAAATGATGAGATAAATTATAGCCCTGTAAATGATCCAGATAAATAAAAAGCGATAAATTAAAAAAAAAAAAACAGGTATGAAACATCAAATCAAAAAAAGTTCAGATAAATAAAAGCCCAGATAAATGAAATATCAGATAAATAAAATTCCAGATGAATAAAAACCCAGATAAATAAAAGCCCAGAGAAATAAAACTTGACCTAAAGGAGAAAAGCAGCAAAGAGAAAAAAAAACGAGCTCAGGCTCAGCCCAGCCCAGCAATTCTGCAACAAAAAATTAAAACTGAAGAGCACAAAACAAAAAGAAATTTAAACTGAGAGCACAAAACAAAGCTCAGCTCCAAATTTCACCTCTGAACAGTAAACCTGAACTATAAAATTTGAAATTTCTGGAAGATTCGGGATCGTCTGCAACCACTCCACAGCTCCTGGATTTTAACCTATTCTGAATTTTTTTTTTTAATGTTCTATTTTTTTTTAATTTTTTTAGACCTATTTGATTTTTCCATCAAATCAGAACACAAAATTAACCCCACCAAAAAAACCCCAGACGCACTCGTTGGCCTCGAACACTCGCTGCTCTTTGCTCCTTTCTCCGGAATATTCCGTGCGTTTCCGCAGCCGCTCCGGCCGCTTGTACGGCCCCGTCTGACCCAAAACGCTCTCATCGAGTTCCTTCTTCACTGTTTCCACTCCCTGGAAAGAAAAAACCCATTAGTTTTTTTGTAAAAATGTGAAAATCCCTTCGGAGATGGTTTTGGGAAAGCAAAAATTGTCCTGGATGGACAAAAATATTGGATTTTTCCTGTATTTCCTGCAAGAAAAGGGATTTCAGGAAGCCCAAATCCCATTGCAGAGACAACAAAATATTGGATATTTTCTGTATTTCCTGCAAGAAGAGGGATTCCAGGAGCAGAGACAAAAAAAAAGGATTTTTTTCTGTGTTTCCTGCAAGAAAAGGGATTTCAGGAAGGCAAAATCCCCAATTTTTGGCCCAAAACGCTCTCATCGATTTCCTTCTTCACTGTTTCTACTCCCTGGAAAGGAAAAAACCCGTTAGTTTTTTTCTAAAAATGTGAAAATCCCTCCTGAGATGGTTTTGGGAGAGCAAAAAGTGTCCTGGATGCTCCCAGGGAAAAAAAAAAATTGGATTTTTTTCTGAATTTCCTACAAGAAAAGGGATTTCAGGAACCCAAAATCCCATTGCAGAGACAAGAATATGATTTTTTTTTCTGAATTTCCTGCAAGAAAAGGGATTTCAGACAGCCAAAATCCCATTGCAGAGACAAGAAAACTTTGGATTTTTTTGTATTTTCAGGAAGGCAAAATCCCCAATTTTTGGCCCAAAATGCTCTCATTGATTTCCTTCTTCACCGTTTCCACTCCCTGGAAAGAAAAAAACCCGTTAGTTTTTTTCTAAAAATGTGAAAATCCCTCCTGAGATGGTTTGGGAGAGCAAAAATTGTCCTGGATGGACAAAAATATTGATTTTTCCTGTATTTTTCTCGCAAGAAAGGATTTAGGAACCCAAATCCATTGCAGAGACAACAAAATATTGGAATTTTCTGTATTTCCTGCAAGAAGAGGGATTCCAGGAGCAGAGACAAAAAAAAAAGGATTTTTTTCTGTGTTTCCTGCAAGAAAAGGGATTTCAGGAAGGCAAAATCCCCAATTTTTGGCCCAAAACGCTCTCATCGATTTCCTTCTTCACTGTTTCTACTCCCTGGAAAGGAAAAAACCCGTTAGTTTTTTTCTAAAAATGTGAAAATCCCTCCTGAGATGGTTTTGGGAGACCAAAAATTGTCCTGGATGGACAAAAATATTGGATTTTTCCTGAATTTCCTGTAAGAAAAAGGATTTCAGGAAGCCAAAATCCCATTGCAGAGACAAAACATTGGATATTTTCTGTATTCCCTGTAAGAAAAGGGATTTCAGGAAGCCCAAATCCCACTGCAATAAAACAGTGGATATTTTCTGAATTCCAATTTCAGGAAGCCAAAATCCCACCGCATAGGCAACAAAATACTGGATATTTTCTGTATTCCCTGTAAAAAATGGATTTCAGGAAACCCAAAACCCCACTGCAGAGACAACAAAACATTGGATATTTTCTGCATTCCAATTTCAGGAAGCCAAAACTCCACTGAAGAGACAAAACATTGGATATTTTCTGAATTCCCTGTAAAAAAAAGGGATTTCAGGAAACCCAAAATCCCACAAACCATTGGATATTTCCAAATTTCCTCCATTCTCACCCTCCCCGCACCCTCAATCCCCATGGGTGCTGGGTGTCATTTTCACAGCCAGGAGTGTCCCCAAAGGTGTCCCAAAGGTGTCCCCAGGGTGTCCCCAGGGTGTCCCCAGGTGTCCCAAGAAATGTTTTTTTCCCCCAAGGTGTCCCCGAGGGTCCCCAAGATGTTCACCAGGTGTCCGGTCCCCAAGGTGTCCCAAGGTGTCCCAAGGTGTCCCCGAGGTGTCCCCGAGGGTGTCCCCGAGGTGTCCCAAGGTGTCGCCCAAGATGGTCCCCAGGGTGTCCCCAAGGTGTTCCCCCAGTGTCCCCGAGGTGTCCCCAGGGTGTCCCCAAGTGTCTCCAGGGTGGTCCCCAAGATGTGTCCCCAGGGTGTCCCCAAGGTGTCCCCAAGATGTCCCCAAGTGTCCCCAAAGTGTCTCAGGGTTGTCCCCAAGGTGGTCCCCAAGATGTCCCAAGTGTCCCCAAGGTGTCCCCAGGGTGTCCCCTCGATGTTCCCCAAGGTGTCCCCAAGTGTCCCAGGGTGTCCCTTCCAAGGCCCAGGTGTTCCCCAAGATGTCCGGGTTGTCCCCGAGGTGTCCCCGAGGTGTCCCCAAGGTGTCCCCAAGATGTCCCCGAGGTGTCCCTGAGGTGTCCCCAAGATGTTCCCAGGGATGTCCCCGAGGTGTCCCCGAGGTGTCCCCAAGATGTCCCCGAGATGTCCCGAGGTGTCACCTGGGAGATGGCTTTGAAGGCTGCGGTCCTGCCCAGTTTTTCACCACCTTTGGTCACCGACTCCGCCGACTGTTTGGCCGTTTTGGCCGCTTCCTCCACCCCTTCCTTGATCTTCCTGCCCAAATCGCTGCGGCTCACCTCGTCCAGACTCTGGGAAAATCAGGGGAAAAATCAGAGAAATTGGGGGAGAATCAGGGAAATTGGGAAAATTGGGGAAATTGGGAAAATTGGGGAAATCAGGAAAAATCAGGGGAAAATTGGGGGAATCAGAGAAAATCAGGGAAATCAGGGGAAATCAGGGAAAATTGGAGAAATCAGGGAAAATCAGGAAAAATCAGGGAAATCAGGGAAATTAGGGAAAGCTCATTCCAGACCCACAGCCTCGGCCCCAAGCCCTCCCCAGCTCTCATGGAGCTCATTCAGGCTCTGGACGGAGCTCTGAGGTGTCTCCTGGAGCTCATTCAGGCTCTGGACGGAGCTCTGAGGTTCCCCTGGAGCTCATTGAGGCTCTGGACAGAGCTCTGAGGTGTCTCCTGGAGCTCATTCAGGCCCTGGACGGAGCTCTGAGGTGTCTCCTGGAGCTCATTCAGGCCCTGGATGGAGCTCTGAGGTGCCCCTGGAGCTCATTCAGGCTCTGGACGGAGCTCTGAGGTGTCCTGGAGCTCATTGAGGCTCTGGACGGAGCTCTGAGGTGCCTCCTGGAGCTCAATTCAGGCTCTGGACGAGCTCTGAGGTGCTCCTGGAGCTCATTGAGGCTCTGGACGGAGCTCTGAGGTGTCCCTGGAGCTCATTGAGGCTCTGGACGGAGCTCTGAGGTGCTCCTGGAGCTCATTCAGGCTCTGGACGGAGCTCTGAAGTGTCTCCTGGAGCATTCTCCAGCTCTCTTGGAGCTCATTCAGGCTCTGGACGGAGCTCTGAGGTGTCTCATGGAGCTCATTGAGGCTCTGGATGGAGCTCTGAGGTGCCCCTGGAGCTCATTCAGGCCCTGGACGGAGCTCCAGGATGGGAATCACCTCTGGAATTTGCCACCAAATAATAAAAATTCCAGCCCTCCAAAAAGCTCAACTTTTACCTCTTTCACCGTCCCCGTTATTTCTTCAAATTTCTTTTTAATCACTTCTGAGGTCTTCACTGTTTCAGACTCGATGGTTTTCTGAGGGGGGAAAAAACATTAATCAAGAGAAAAAAATTTCAAAACTGATGGATGGGGAACATCCATTCATTTCTCCATTTTTCTCCCCGTTTTTCTCCCTATTTTCCCCCTATTTTCTTCCCATTTTCTCCATTTTTCCCCTATTTTCTTCCCATTCTCCTCCCCATTTTCTCCATTTTTCTCCCCATTTTTCTCCCTATTTTCCCCCTATTTTCTTCCCATTTTCTCAATTTTTTCCCTGTTTTGTCCCCAATTGAGGGCAAAAAATAAAACATTTCAGGAGTTCACTGCCTCTGTCAGCTCAGCTTTGCAAATAACGATGTTTAGACCTCTCTGAACAACACAAAACCAACATTTGATGTTTAATTTAATGCCTCATTATTTGATTTGCTCAGGAAGGCAGCCAAGTGTTGGCTGGAATGATTTTCCACTTTAAAAAAAACAAAAAACCCCAAAATACCCCAAAAAACACAAAAAAACCCAAATAAAACTTTCCAAGGCATCAATTTAGCAATGAGTTGCTTCCAGCCAAGCAGAGCTTCTCCAAAATTCAACTGTGGATTGAAATTTATAATTAGAGAAAGAAAAAAAAAGAAAATAAAACCACAAAACACTCACATATTTCCTCCTGGCTTCCCGGAGCGCGTCCGATTCCTCGAGTTTTTTCGCTTCATCCCGGAATTTTTTGATGCTTTCCTTCATTTCTTTGTTTTTGGCTAATTCCTGTTTGATGTTTTCCACAAAACCTGAGATAAATCCTTTCCTGCCTCCCGAGGAGTAACATCTGGACTGGAAAAAAATATTCCATGTTGGAAAATGGAGAGGAATTGGAGAGAAAAAGAGTGAAAGGATGTGAGTTTGGATTGATTTTGGTGGATTTGATTAAGGTGAGATTAAATTGGGTTGATTGAATTAATTGGGGTGTTTTTAAAATAGGTGGAAAAGCAGCGGTTGGTTCTTCAGAGAGAAAAATTCCGAGGTTTTTTATGGAATTTCAGGGTGGATTGGGTTGTAGGGATTTTAAATCCCATTCAGCTGCACCCTCTGCTATCCCAGGTGGGTCTAAATCCAATTAAACCCCAAAATTCCTCATCCAACCCCAAAATTCCCACATCCAATCCCAAAATTCCTCATCCAACTCCGAAATCCCCCATCCAACCCCAAGATTTATCCATCCAACCCCAAAATGCCCTCATCCAAACCCAATATTTCCCTCATCCAACCCCAAAATTCCCCATTATATCCCAAAATTCCTCATCCAACCCAAAATTCCCTCATTCAACCCCAAAATTCCCTCATCCAACCCCAAAATGCCCTCATTCAACCCCAAAATTCCTCATTCAACCATGAAATTCTCTCATCCACCCCAAATTCCCAATCCCAAAATCTCACATCCCCAAATTTAGCATCCAACCCCAAAATTCCCACATCCAACCCAAAATTTCCCATCCAACCCCAAAATTTCCCATCCAACCCCAAAATCCCACATGACAACCCCAAAATTCCTCACCCAAACCCGAAATTCTCTCATTCAACCCCAAAATTCCCCAATCCCAAAATCTCCCAACAACCCCAAAATTTATCCATCCAACCCCAAAATTCCCACATCCAATCCCAAATTCCTCATCCAACCCAAAATTTCCCATCCACCCCAAAATTCCTCATCCAACCCCAAAATTCCTCATCCACCCAAAATTCCCCATCAAACCCAAATATTTCACGCATCCAACCCTGAAATTCCCGTTAAATCCCAAATTCCCTCATACAACCCCAAAATTCTCCATCCAACCCAAAAATCCCACATAATACCCAAAATTCCCTCATCCTCCCAAAATCCCACATAACAACCCCAAAATTCCTCACCCAAACCCGAAATTCCTCATCCAACCCAAATTTCCCATCCAACCCCAAAATTCTCATCAAACCCAAATATTTCACTCATTCAACCCTGACATTCCCCATTAAATCCTAAAATTTCCCCCATCCAACCCCAAAATTCCCTCATCCAACTCCAAAATTCCCATCAAACCCAAATACTTCACTCATTCAACCCCAAAATTCCCCATTAAATCCCAAAATTCCCCTCCAACTCCATATTTCCCTCATCCAACCCAAAATCCCTCATAAAACCCAAAATTCCTCATCCAACCCCAATATTCCCTCATTCAACCAAAATCCTTCATAAAACCCCAAATTTCTCAACCAACCACAAAATTCCCCCATCCAACCCCAAAATTCCCCATCCAACCCCAAAATTTCCCCATCCAACCCCAAAATCCCTCGAGTTCTGCTAAAAAATGGAAATTTCCACTCTAAAATTGGCACTTCCTTCGCCACCCAGCTCAGAACTCTGCCTGGAAAACATTTTTGGGGTAAAAATGGAAAAAATGAGATGGGACCAACCTGGGGGGGAGCCAAGGCAGAGCTGCTGATCCCGTCCAGGGCATTCCTGGGGAAGGAAGGATGGGAAAAACGTCTGGAAAGGAGCCAGAGACCACCCAGGAGACATTTCTGGAAAAAAACAGCACAGGAGGGGATCAGGGAAATATCCAGAATGAGGATTTGGGATGCAAAAAATCTCAGGGAAAGATCCAGAACACCCAAAACCTGGATTTGGGATGTTCAGATCTCCAGAATGTGGATTTGGGATGCAGGAATCTCAGGAAAACATCCAGAAAACTCCAGAATGTGGATTTGGGATGCAGGAATCTCAGGGAAAGATCCAGAAAACCCAGATTTGGGATGCAGAAAACTCCAGAACCTGGATTTGGGATACGAAAATCTCAGGGAAAGATCAGAACAGCCAGAACATGGATTTGGGATGCTGAATATCCAGAATGTGGATTTGGGATGCAAAATCTCAGAATGTGGATTTGGATGCAAAAATCTAGGAAGATCCAGAATGTGGATTTGGGATATGAAAATCTCAGGGAAAGATCCATAAAACCCAGAACCCAGATTTGGGATGCACAAATATCAGGGAAAGATCCAAAACCCAGATTTGGGATGCAAAAATCTCCAAGAAAGATCCAGAACACCCAAAAGTTGGATTTGGGATGAAACAATCTCAGAACGTGGATTTGGGATGCGAAAATCTCCAAGACCAGGATTTGGGATGCAAAAAAATCTCATGGAAACATTCAGAACCTGGATTTGGGATGCAGGAATCTCAGGGAAAGATCCAGAACAGCCAGAAAATGGATTTGGGATGCTGAAATATCCAGAAACCTGATTTGGGATGCACAAATCTCCGGGAAGCATCCAGAAAACCCAAAAGTTGGATTTGGGATGCACAAATCTCAGGGAAACCACCAGAACTCAGATTTGGGAATGCAAAATATCTCAGGGAAGGATCCAGAAATCCCAGAACCAAGATTTGGGATGCAAAAATCTCCAAGAAAGATCCAGAACACCCAAAAGTTGGATTTGGGATGAACAAATCTCCAGATTTGCGGATTCGGGATGCAAAAAATCTCATGGAAACATTCAGAACCTGGATTTGGGATGCAGAAAACTCCAGAACCTGGATTTGGGATGCACGAATCTCAGGGAAAGATCCAGAATGTGGATTTGGGATGTGAAAAATCTCAGGGAAAGATCCAGAACAGCCAGAACTGGATTTGGGATGCTGAAATATCCAGAATGTGGATTTGGGATGCAAAATCTCCAGAACCTGGATTTGGGATGCAAAAATCTCCAGAATGTGGATTTGGGATGCAAAAATCTCCAGAACCTGGATTTGGGATGCAAAAATCTCAGGGAAAGATCCAGAATGTGGATTTGGGATATGAAAATCTCAGGGAAGCATCCATAAACCCAGAACCCAGATTTGGGATGCACCAATCTCAGGGAAGGATCCAGAAAAACCAGAACCAGGATTTGGGATGCAAAAATCTCCAAGAAAGATCCAAGAACACCCAAAAGTTGGATTGGGGATGAACAAATCTCCAGATTTGCGGATTCGGGATGCAAAAAATCTCATGGAAACATTCAGAACGTGGATTTGGGATGCAGAAAACTCCAGAACCTGGATTTGGGATGCAGGAATCTCAGGGAAAGATCCAGAATGTGGATTTGGGATGTGAAAAATCTCAGGGAAAGATCCAGAACAGCCAGAACGTGGATTTGGGATGCTGAAATCTCCAGAATGTGGATTTGGGATGCAAAAATCTCCAGAACTGGATTTGGGATGCAAAAATCTCTCAGAACCTGGATTTGGGATGCAAAAATCTCAGGGAAAGATCCAGAATGTGGATTTGGGATATGAAAATCTCAGGGAAGCATCCATAAAACCCAGAACCCAGATTTGGGATGCACAAATATCAGGGAAAGATCCCAAAACCCAGATTTGGGATGCAAAAAATCTCCAAGAAAGATCCAGAACACCCAAAAGTTGGATTTGGGATGAACAAATCTCCAGAACGTGGATTTGGGATGCGAAAATCTCCAGAACCAGGATTTGGGATGCAAAAAAATCTCATGGAAACATTCAGAACCTGGATTTGGGATGCAGGAATCTCAGGGAAAGATCCAGAACAGCCAGAACGGATTTGGGATGCTGAAAATCCAAAACCTGATTTGGGACGCACAAATCTCCGGGAAGCATCCAGAAAACCCAAAAGTTGGATTTGGGATGCAAAAATCTCAGGGAAACACCCAGAACTCAGATTTGGGATGCAAAATATCTGCGGAAGGATCCAGAAATCCAGAACCAAGATTTGGGATGCAAAAATCTCCAAGAAAGATCCAGAACACCCAAAAGTTGGATTTGGGATGAACAAATCTCCAGATTTGCGGATTTGGGATGCAAAAAAATCTCATGGAAACATTCAGAACCTGGGATTTGGATGCAGAAAACTCCAGAACCTGGATTTGGGATGCACGAATCTCAGGGAAAGATCCAGAATGTGGATTTGGGATGTGAAAAATCTCAGGGAAAGATCCAGAACAGCCAGAACATGGATTTGGGATGCTGAAATATCCAGAATGTGGATTTGGGATGCAAAAATCTCCAGAATGTGGATTTGGGATCAAAAATCTCCAGAACCCAGATTTGGGATGCAAAAAATCTCAGGGAAAGATCCAGAATGTGGATTTGGGATATGAAATCTCAGGGAAAGATCCAGAATGTGGATTTGGGATATGAAAATCTCAGGGAAGCATCCATAAAACCCAGAACCCAGATTTGGGATGCACAAATCTCAGGGAAAGATCCAGAACCCAGATTTGGGATGCAAAAAAATCTCCAAGAAAGATCCAGAACACCCAAAAGTTGGATTTGGGATGAACAAATCTCCAGATTTGCGGATTCGGGATGCAAAAAATCTCATGGAAACATTCAGAACATGGATTTGGGATGCAGAAAACTCCAGATCGTGGATTTGGGATGCCAAAAAAATCTCAGGGAATCACCCAGAATGAGGATTTGGGATGAACAAATCTCCAGAATGAGGATTTGGGATCCAAAATCCACCCCAGAGCGATGCAGAAATCAATCCTGGAGGTGGAACAGGAGAAAATCCCAGATTTTTTCTGGGAAAACTCTCCAAACACAACTTTTTGCCATCTGGGAAGGAAACTGAGGATGTTTTTAAATGTTTTGAAGACAAAAGAGGAAAGATCAGTTTGGGTGTCAGAACAATCCCTGCACGATTCTGCTGCCCTGACCGAGGTCAAACCTGCGAGTTCCTGCCCTGGATGGGGTCACTGCTGAGTTTGGGGTGAGAATCAGGGAAAAAAAACCAAAAAAACCACCCAAAAAAAAAAAAAAATTTAATTTTCTCAGAAAAACCTCGGGGCAGGAGCACAAGGGCACAAACCGAGCGGAAAAATCCTCAACCCCGCGCTTGATTTTGGGCACACAAAAAAAAAATCGCCCGAGCGGGAATTAAAGGTGAAGCTCCCGGTGTAAATCCCGCTTTTTTAACGGGAAAACGCGCTGGACCGGAGACCGAGAGAGACCCGGGAGTGGCGGGGACAGGGAGGGGACACGGAGGGAACCGGGAGCGGCACCGGGAGCCCCGGAACGCGGCAATGCTGGGCCTGCAGCAGCACCAGGCACGGACACGGCCCGCTGGAGGCTCCGGTACCGATCCAGCGCGGAGCAGAGAGCGGGGTGAGGAGATGGAACCGGGCCCGGTCCGTCCCGGTGTCCCCGGTGGGGCTGACGGCGCCGGGGCCCGCGGGCTGTGAGGGAACGGCGGCTCCGGTGCTGGGCCCCGCTCCCCGTGCTGCCCCTCCCGGCCCCGGTGCGGTTTTATCCCGGTTTTGTCCCGGTTTTGTCCATTCCCGCGGTCCCCCCGCTCACCCGGCACCCTCCGGCCGCCGCCATCGCCCCGTGACCTTCGCCGGGCGCCGCGAGATGACGTCATTGCCGCGCGACAACCGCGCCACGTGGCCGCGAACGGCGGGAGATGGAGGGGGGAGCGCGGGAAATGTCCCGAACCCACCGGGACCCCATCGGGAATGTCCCGGAGCCTTCCCGAACCCACCGGGAGCGTCCCGGAGCCTTCTCGGACCCACCGGGAGTGTCCCGAACCCACCGGAGTGTCCCGAACCCACCGGGGAACATCCCGGGAATGTCCCGAACCCACCGGGAAATGTCCCGAACCCACCGGGAAACGTCCCGAACCCACCGGGAGTGTCCCGGAGCCTTCCCGAGCCCACCGGGGAAATGTCCCGAACCCACCGGGAGTGTCCCGAACCCACCGGGAAATGTCCCGAACCCACCGGGAGTGTCCCGGAGCCTTTCCGGACCCCCTGGGAACGTCCCGGAGCCTCCCCGAACCTACCCGGACCCTCTCGGGAATGTCCCAAACCCACCGGGAACATCCCGGGAATGTCCCGAACCTACCGGAAACGTCCCGGAGCCTTCCCGAGCCCACCGGGAGTGCCCCAAACCCACCAGGACCCTCTCGGGAATGTCCCGGAGCCTTCCCGAACCCACCAAGACGCCCCCGGGACTGTCCCAGACCCACCGGGACCCCTGGGAATGGCCCGGACCCTTCCTGAACCACCGGGACCCCCTCGGGAATGTCCCAGAGCCTTCCCGAACCCCCTGGCATTGTCCCAAACCCGACGGGACCCTTGGAAATGTCCCGGGTCCTTTCCCTGAACCCACCGGGACCCCCTCAGCAATGTCCAGTTGCAGCTCAGGCCTTCCCAGTGGCACTGAAATTCTTTATTTAAAAGCAGCGTTGGCACTGGAGAAAAACCACTGGAGAAAAACCTTGAGCTGGGAGTGGCCATGGTGAGGTGGGCACAGGAAAGGCCAGATCTGCACCCTGGAAACATTTCCAAAACAGATTCTGCCAGAAAACCCAAAAGGTTTTTGGACACATCACAGGACAGAAATCGGAGCTGGCTGAGCTGAGCTTGGAGGGGTTTTAAACCAAGTAAAGGATGCTGTGACTGAAATATTGAACTTGCATTTATTATCAAAGTCAGACTGTTTACATCTGTCAGGTCAACGAGATGCCACAACTACAAAAAAAGATTGTGCACATGGCAATTCCAATGCAAAAAACCAGTAAAATGGGGCTCCCTCGGTTAAAAAAAGGACTTAAAATTACTCCAGAAAGCAACCGGCTCAGGCTGAACACCTTTACATCCAGTCAAAAGAAGATGGTTAACAAGAGAAATACAAACGGCAGGGCTCGGTTGGGCTGGGCTGGGCCTGGCTAGACTGGGCCTGGCTGAGCCCGGCTCTACGCGTTGCGGTCGATCCGCACGTCGATCTCGCGGCCCCGCAGTTGGATCCCGTTCATCATGCGGCACGCGCGCTCCGCCACCTCGGGGGACTCGAAGCGCACCACCCCGCAGCCCTTGGACTTGCCGTTCTCCATCTTGATGTCGGCGTAGAGCACGTGCCCTGCGGGGAGACACGGGTGAGATGGGGATGCTCCAATCACTCATTGTCCATTTATTGTCCATCCCTTCTCCATCCATCTACTGTCCATCCATTGTCCATCCACTCTCCATCCCTGTCCATCCATCCACTGTCCATCCATGCTCCATCCATTGTCTATTCATTGTCCATTCATCCATTATCCATCTCTTCTCCATCCATCCATTGTCCATTCATTATCCATCCATCCCTTGTCCATCCATTCTCCATCCATGCTCCATCCATCCATAAAAAAAAACCCCCAAGGGAAGGAAAAGGGGGAGGGAAATTTCCCATCCAACCCCAAAATCCCTCGAGTTCTGCTAAAAAATGGAAATTTCCACTCTAAAATTGGCACTTCCTTCGCCCCAGCTCAGAACTCCTGCCTGGAAAACCATTTTTGGGTAAAAATGGAAAAAATGAGATGGGACCAACCTGGGGGGGAGCCAAGGCAGAGCTGCTGATCCCGTCCAGGGCATTCCTGGGGAAGGAAAGGATGGGAAAACGTCTGGAAAGGAGCCAGAGACCACCCAGGAGACATTTCTGGAAAAAAAACAGCACAGGAGGGGATCAGGGAAATATCCAGAATGAGGATTTGGGATGCAAAAATTCTCAGGGAAGGATCCAGAACACCCAAAACCTGGATTTGGGATGTTCAGATCTCCAGAATGTGGATTTGGGATGCAGGAATCTCAGGGAAACATCCAGAAAACTCCAGAATGTGGATTTGGGATGCAGGAATCTCAGGGAAAGATCCAGAAAACCCAGATTTGGGATGCAGAAAACTCCAGAACCTGGATTTGGGATACGAAAATCTCAGGGAAAGATCCAGAACAGCCAGAACGGATTTGGGATCTGATCGAGTGATTTGATATGAAAATCTCAGGAAGATCCAGAATGGGATTTGGGATGCAAAAATCTAGGGAAAGATCCAGAATGTGGATTTGGGATAGAAAATCTCAGGGAAAGATCCATAAAACCCAGAACCCAGATTTGGGATGCACAATATCAGGAAAGATCAGAACCCAGATTTGGGATGCAAAAATCTCAGGAAGCATCCAGAACACCCAAAAGTTGGATTTGGGATGAACAAATCTCCAGAACGTGGATTTGGGATGCGAAAATCTCCAGAACCAGGATTTGGGATGCAAAAAATCTCATGGAAACATTCAGAACGTGGATTGAGGATGCAGGAATCTCAGGGAAAGATCCAGAACAGCCAGAAAATGGATTTGGGATGCTGAAATATCCAGAAACCTGATTTGGGATGCACAAATCTCCGGGAAGCATCCAGAAAACCCAAAAGTTGGATTTGGGATGCACAAATCTCAGGGAAACACCCAGAACTCAGATTTGGGATGCAAAATATCTCAGGGAAGGATCCAGAAATCCCAGAACCAAGATTTGGGATGCAAAAATCTCCAGAAAGATCCAGAACACCCAAAAGTTGGATTTGGGATGAACAAATCTCCAGATTTGCGGATTTGGGATGCAAAAAATCTCATGGAAACATTCAGAACCTGGATTTGGGATGCAGAAAACTCCAGAACCTGGATTTGGGATGCAAAATCTCAGGGAAAGATCCAGAATGTGGATTTGGGATGTGAAAAATCTCAGGGAAAGATCCAGAACAGCCAGAACATGGATTTGGGATGCTGAAATATCCAGAATGTGGATTTGGGATGCAAAAATCTCCAGAACCTGGATTTGGGATGCAAAAATCTCCAGAATGTGGATTTGGGATGCAAAAATCTCCAGAACCTGGATTTGGATGCGAGAATCAAATCTAGGGAAAGATCCAGAATGTGGATTTGGGATATGAAAATCTCAGGGAAGCATCCATAAAACCCAGAACCCAGATTTGGGATGCACCAATCTCAGGGAAGGATCCAGAAAAACCAGAACCAGGATTTGGGATGCAAAAATCTCCAAGAAAGATCCAGAACACCCAAAAGTTGGATTTGGGATGAACAAATCTCCAGATTTGCGGATTCGGGATGCAAAAAATCTCATGGAAACATTCAGAACATGGATTTGGGATGCAGAAAACTCCAGAACCTGGATTTGGGATGCAGGAATCTCAGGGAAAGATCCAGAATGTGGATTTGGGATGTGAAAAATCTCAGGGAAAGATCCAGAACAGCCAGAACGTGGATTTGGGATGCTGAAATCTCCAGAATGTGGATTTGGGATGCAAAAATCTCCAGAACCTGGATTTGGGATGCAAAAATCTCCAGAACCTGGATTTGGGATGCAAAAATCTCAGGGAAAGATCCAGAATGTGGATTTGGGATATGAAAATCTCAGGGAAGCATCCATAAAACCCAGAACCCAGATTTGGGATGCACAAATATCAGGGAAGATCCCAAAACCCAGATTTGGGATGCAAAAAATCTCCAAGAAAGATCCAGAACACCCAAAAGTTGGATTTGGGATGAACAAATCTCCAGAACGTGGATTTGGGATGCGAAAATCTCCAGAACCAGGATTTGGGATGCAAAAAATCTCATGGAAACATTCAGAACGTGGATTTAGGATGCAGGAATCTCAGGGAAAGATCCAGAACAGCCAGAACAGGATTTGGGATGCGAAAATCCAGAACCGATTTGGGATGCACAAATCTCGGAAGCATCCAGAAACCCAAAAGTTGGATTTGGGATGCAAAAATCTCAGGGAAACACCCAGAACTCAGATTTGGGATGCAAAATATCTCAGGGAAGGATCCAGAAATCCCAGAACCAAGATTTGGGATGCAAAAATCTCCAAGAAAGATCCAGAACACCCAAAAGTTGGATTTGGGATGAACAAATCTCCAGATTTGCGGATTTGGGATGCAAAAAAATCTCATGGAAACATTCAGAACCTGGATTTGGGATGCAGAAAACTCCAGAACCTGGATTTGGGATGCACGAATCTCAGGGAAAGATCCAGAATGTGGATTTGGGATGTGAAAAATCTCAGGGAAAGATCCAGAACAGCCAGAACATGGATTTGGGATGCTGAAATATCCAGAATGTGGATTTGGGATGCAAAATCTCCAGAATGTGGATTTGGGATGCAAAAATCTCCAGAACCCAGATTTGGGATGCAAAAATCTCAGGGAAAGATCCAGAATGTGGATTTGGGATGCAAATCTCAGGGAAAGATCCAGAATGTGGATTTGGGATATGAAAATCTCAGGGAAGCATCCATAAAACCCAGAACCCAGATTTGGGATGCACAAATCTCAGGGAAAGATCCAGAACCCAGATTTGGGATGCAAAAATCTCCAAGAAAGATCCAGAACACCCAAAAGTTGGATTTGGGATGAACAAATCTCCAGATTTGCGGATTCGGGATGCAAAAAATCTCATGGAAACATTCAGAACATGGATTTGGGATGCAGAAAACTCCAGATCGTGGATTTGGGATGCCAAAAAAATCTCAGGAATCACCAGAATGAGGATTTGGCATGAACAAATCTCCAGAACGAGGATTTGGGATCCAAAATCCACCCCAGAGCGATGCAGAAATCAATCCTGGAGGTGGAACAGGAGAAAATCCCAGATTTTTTCTGGGAAAACTCTTCCAAACACAACTTTTTGCCATCTGGGAAGGAAACTGAGGATGTTTTTAAATGTTTTGAAGGGACAAAAGAGGAAAGATCTGTTTGGGTGTCAGAACAATCCCTGCACGATTCTGCTGCCCTGACCGAGGTCACCTGCAGTTCCTGCCCTGGATGGGGTCACTGCTGAGTTTGGGGTGAGAATCAGGGAAAAAAAAAACAAAAAAACCCACAAAAAAAAAAAAAATTTAATTTTCTCAAGAAAAACCTCGGGGCAGGAGCACAAGGGCACAAACCGAGCGGAAAAATCCTCAACCCCGCGCTTGATTTTGGCACACAAAAAAAAAATCGCCCGAGCGGGAATTAAAGGTGAAGCTCCCGGTGTAAATCCCGCTTTTTTAACGGAAAATCGCGCTGGACCGGAGACCGAGAGAGACCCGGGAGAGGAGGGGACAGGGAGGGGACACGGAGGGACACGGAGAGGGGCACCGGAGCCCCGGAACGCGGCAATGCTGGGCCTGCAGCAGCACCGGCACGGACACAGCCCCGTTGGAAGCTCCGGTACCGATCCAGCGCGGAGCAGAGAGCGGGTGAGGAGATGGAACCGGGCCCGGTCCGTCCCGGTGTCCCCGGTGGGGCTGACGGCGCCGGGGCCCCGCGGGCTGTGAGGGAACGGCGGCTCCGGTGCTGGGCCCCGCTCCCCGTGCTGCCCCTCCCGGCCCCGGTGCGGTTTTATCCCGGTTTTGTCCCGGTTTTGTCCATTCCCGCGGTCCCCCCGCTCACCCGGCACCCTCCGGCCGCCGCCATCGCCCCGTGACCTTCGCCGGGCGCCGCGAGATGACGTCATTGCCGCGCGACAACCGCGCCACGTGGCCGCGAACGGCGGGAGATGGAGGGGGGAGCGCGGGAAATGTCCCGAACCCACCGGGACCCATCGGGAATCCGAGCCTTCCCGAACCCACCGGAGCGTCCCGGAGCCTCCGGACCCACCGGGAGTGTCCCGAACCCACCGGGAAATGTCCCGAACCCCACCGGGAGTGTCCCGGAGCCTTCCCGACCCACCGGGAAATGTCCCGAACCCACCGGGAAACGTCCCGAACCCACCGGGAGTGTCCCGGAGCCTTCCCGAGCCCACCGGGAAATGTCCCGAACCCACCGGGAACGTCCCGAACCCACCGGGAGTGTCCCGAACCCACCGGGAAATGTCCCGAACCCACCGGGAAATGTCCGAACTCCCGAACCCACCGGGAGTGTCCCGAACCCACCGGGAGTGTCCCGGAGCCTTTCCGGACCCCCTGGGAACGTCCCGGAGCCTCCCGAACCTACCCGGACCCTCTCGGGAATGTCCCAAACCCACCGGGAACATCCCGGGAATGTCCCGAACCTACCGGGAACATCCCGGAGCCTTCCCGAGCCCACCGGGAGTGCCCCAAACCCACCAGGACCCTCTCGGGAATGTCCCGGAGCCTTCCCGAACCCACCAAGACGCCCCCGGGACTGTCCCAGACCCACCGGGACCCCTGGGAATGGCCCGGACCCTTCCTGAACCACCGGGACCCCCTCGGGAATGTCCCAGAGCCTTCCCGAACCCCCTGGCATTGTCCCAAACCCGACGGGACCCTTGGAAATGTCCCGGGTCCTTTCCCTGAACCCACCGGGACCCCCTCAGCAATGTCCAGTTGCAGCTCAGGCCTTCCCAGTGGCACTGAAATTCTTTATTTAAAAGCAGCGTTGGCACTGGAGAAAAACCACTGGAGAAAAACCTTGAGCTGGGAGTGCCCCTGGGTGAGGTGGACACAGGAAAGGCCAGATCTGCACCCTGGAAACATTTCCAAAACAGATTCTGCCAGAAAACCCAAAAGGTTTTTGGACACATCACAGGACAGAAATCGGAGCTGGCTGAGCTGAGCTTGAGGGGTTTTAAACCAAGTAAAGGATGCTGTGACTGAATATTGAACTTGCATTTATTATCAAAGTCAGACTGTTTACATCTGTCAGGTCAACGAGATGCCACAACTACAAAAAAAGATTGTGCACATGGCAATTCCAATGCAAAAAACCAGTAAAATGGGGCTCCCTCGGTTAAAAAAAGGACTTAAAATTACTCCAGAAAGCAACCGGCTCAGGCTGAACACCTTTACATCCAGTCAAAAGAAGATGGTTAACAAGAGAAATACAAACGGCAGGGCCGGTTGGGCTGGGCTGGGCCTGGCTAGACTGGGCCTGGCTGAGCCCGGCTCTACGCGTTGCGGTCGATCCGCACGTCGATCTCGCGGCCCCGCAGTTGGATCCCGTTCATCATGCGGCACGCGCGCTCCGCCACCTCGGGGGACTCGAAGCGCACCACCCCGCAGCCCTTGGACTTGCCGTTCTCCATCTTGATGTCGGCGTAGAGCACGTGCCCTGCGGGGAGAAACGGGTCAGATGGGGATGCTCCAACCATCCATTGTCCATTTATTGTCCATCCCTTCTCCAGCCATCCATTGTCCAGGCCATCCATTGTCCATTCCATTGTCCATCCATCCATTGTCCATCCACTCTCCATCCATCCATTATCCATCCACTGTTCATTGTCCATCCATCCATCCACTGTCCATCCATGCTCTATCCATCCATTGTCCATTTATTGTCCATCCCTTCTCCATCCATCCATTGTCCATCCACCATCCATTGTCCATCCACTCTCCATCCATCCACTCTCCCTCCCTGTCCATCCATCCATTGTCCATTTATTGTCCAGCCATTGTCCATCCATCCACTGTCCATCCATGCTCCATCCATTGTCTATTCATTGTCCATTCATCCATTATCCATCCCTTCTCCATCCATCCATTGTCCATTCATTATCCATCCATCCATCCATCCATCCATCCATCCATCCCTTGTCCATCCATTCTCCATCCCTTCTCCATCCATGCTCCATCCATCTCCATCCCTTCTCCATCCATCCATGGATCCCATCCATCCATCCATTGTCCATCTACTCTCCATCCATTCTCTATCCCTTCTCCATCCATTGTCCACCCATACATCGTCCATTAATCTCCATCCCTCTTCCATCCATCCATATCATCCACCTTCATTCCTTCTCCATCTTTCTCTATCCACTCTCCATCCCTTCTCCCTCCTCCATCCATTGTCCATCCATCCTCCATTGATTCTCTATCCATCCTCCATTGATTCTCCATCCATTCTCCATCCATCCCTCCATCCATTGTCCACCAATTGTCTATCCATCCATCATCCATTGATTCTCCATCCCTTTTCCATCCATCCTTCCCCTCCCTTCTCCATCCACTCTCCATCCATCCACTCTCCCTCCCTTCTCCATCCATCCATCCATCCATCCCTTCTCCACGAAATCCCCATTCTCCATCTCCAGGACTGTTCCCTACCCCGCCTCTCACACTCAAGCCCTGGGATGCCCTGGCTGAGCTGTTTTTTGAAGGAATAGCTCTGTTCAGAGGTGGATTCCAGTCTGGAATGTGACCATGTCCAGCTCACAGCTGAGGCTGGGCTTGGTTCCCATGGAATTGTCTGGGCTAGGATGGGCCTTAAAGCTCAACCCTAAAACCCTAATCACCCTAAAACCCTAATCCACCCAGGGATAACTTCCACTGTCCCATTGCACTTTAAGAACTTGGCTTTGGACACCTCCAGGGATCCAGGGGCACCCACAGCTTCTCTGAGAATTCCATCCCGGTTCCTCCCCACACTCAGAGGGAGGAATTCCTTCCCAATAATCCCATCTGCCCTTTGGGTTATTTCCTGGCCATATTTTCCTGTTCATTTCTCAGAGTGAGGGGAAAAAACACTCACCACATTCATTGAATTTATCTTTCAGCATTTTCCATGTAAAATCAAAAGGCAGCTGTGGAAAAGGAACAAGAAACCATTGCTGAGGCTCTGCTGAACAACCTGCAGGAATTCCCAGCTCCCCAAAAATGAAACCCATAAAACCATGGAATCGTGGTCAGCCAGAGTTGCTCTCCTGGTAAGGAATGGTTCCAAATCCCCCAAAAATGGAACCCATAAAACCATGGAATCGTGGTCAGCCAGGAGCTGCTCTCCTGGCCAGGAAATGGTTCCAAATCCCCCAAAAATCTGTCCAGTACTGGACACTGAGATTGGAAACCAAGAAGGGATGGGATCAACATCAATCCCAGTGAATGCCATGGGTGTGAAAGGGAATGGGGAGGTGGGGAAGAATGAGGGGAAAGAGGGGCAGGAAAAGGGGGAATTGGGAAAGAGGGGCAGGAAAAGAGGGAAAGAGGGAGGAGGGAAAAGGGGGAATCAGGGAAAGAGAGGCAGGAAAAGGGGGAATTGTGGAAAGAGGGGCAGGAAAAGGGGGAATTGGGGAAAGAGGGCCAGGAAAAGGGGGAATTGGGGAAAGAGGGAGAGGGAAAAGGAGGAGCAGGAAAAGGGCAACACTCACATTTCTCACAAATATCTGACAGGCTTTCCGGGCCACCCCGGCTGCAGGGCCTCCGGCTCCTCCCAGCGACCCTGCAAAATTCCCTGCAAAGTTGCCCCGCTCCATGTCCATGGGCCGCTCGAAGTTGCTGCCCATGGCCAGGCCCATGCGCTCGATGCCCGCCCCCATGCCCTGCCCATGGGCGGCCCCATCCTCTCCATGTTGGTGGCCCCGATGCGCTCCAGGCCCATCCTGTCCATGGGGCCGCTCCCATCCTCTCTATCCCGATCCTGTCCATGGCGGCGCCCCGATGCGCTCCAGCCCGGCCGGCATCCTCTCTATCACCTGGCCCATGCCCGTGCCCATGCCGGCGGGCACCATGCGCTCCAGGCCGATGCCCATCCTATCCATGCCCGCCCCCATGCGCTCCACGCCCGGACCCATCCTGTCCATGGCGGTGCCCACGCGGTCGATGCGCGGCCCATGCGCTCGATGCCGAAGCCCAGCCCGAGCCCATGCGCTCCATGCCCGAGCCCATCCTGTCCATGGCCGGGCCCATGCGCTCCAGGTTGGGGGCGATGTGGTCGATGCCCAGCGGCCCATGCGCTCCATGCCCGAGCCCATCCGCTCCACGTTGGAGCCCATGCGGTCCAGCACCAGCCCCATCCTGTCTATCTCCGAGCCCACCCGCTCCATCCCGTGCCCCATCCCGCTGGGATCCTCTCTATGCCCGAGCCCATCCGGTCGATGCCAGGGGCCATCCTCTCGATGCCGGGAATGCTGGCATTTCCACCTGCAACAACACAGATGGGATCATACATCAGCTGAGGGCATGGAAACATGAGCAGCTGCTCGCTGTGCTGGGATAAATTCCTGTCACTCGGAGCTCCATCCATCCAGGAGCTTTGTGGAGCAGGATTGTTCGAAATTCCCCGTCCCATTTCTCAGAGTTCCATCAAACCAGTTTTTATGGATCAGGATTGTTAGAAATTCCCTGTCCCATCTCAGAGCTCCATCAAACCAGAGGTTTTGTGGATTAGGATTGTTAGAAATTCCCTGTTCCATCTCTCAGAGCTCCATTAAACCAGAGTTTCTGTGCATTAGGATTGTTAGAAATTTCCTGTCCTTACTCAGAGTCCATCAACCAGAGGTTTTGTGGATCAGGATTGTTAGAAATTCTCTGTCCTGTGACTCAGAGCTCCTTCAAACCAGAGTTATTGTGGATTAGGATTGTTAGAAATTCCCCATCCCATCTCTCAGAGCTCCACCAATCCAGAGGTTTTGTGGATCAGGTTTAGAAATTCTCCCTCCCTTTCTCAGAGCTCCATCAAACCAGTTTTTATGGATCAGGATTGTTAGAAATTCCCCGTCCCATCTCTCAGAGCTCCAT
This sequence comes from Malurus cyaneus samueli, assembly GCA_009741485.1. NCBI lineage: Eukaryota > Metazoa > Chordata > Aves > Passeriformes > Maluridae > Malurus > Malurus cyaneus. The sequence goes on along the minus strand of VKON01000186.1, from coordinate 52,702 downwards.
CCATCCAGGGCCTTTTAGGATCAGGATTGTTAGAAATTCCCTGTCCCATCTCTCAGAGCTCCATCAATCCAGGAGCTTTGTGGATCAGGATTGTTAGAAATTCCCTGCCCAACCTCTCAGCCCCATTATTGGTGTATCCTTCTGCACTCCCTGAATATTTAGTTTTGACCAAATCCCTGCAGTAAATCTATCAAAATCCCAGATTTTATAACACCCCTGTGATGTTTATGAGCAGTTCAGGGATGAAAAGCAGCCAGGAAATGGATTTAATTCACTGCACTCACCTATTCCCCTCTCAAGGTCTCCCCAAAACTCCGGGACATTCCCATCTCATTTCTTCCAAACTCTCTCTCAAATCCCCCTCCCATGGCACGATCCATCTCTGAAAAAAAGGAAGGTTAAGTTTTTACAGTGTTAAATAACCCCAGAGAGAACATTTTACCACAGGAATCATTCTGAAGATTCACAGACAACGGGATTTTGTGATTTTCTCCTGATTATTTTATCGTGGCTCCAGAACTCAAAATCCCAAGGAAAAGCAGGATTTATCCCAAACACATGTGAATTTTGGAAAAGCCAGGGCCAGAAACTTTCTGAATTAACCTTTCGAGGTACCATCAATAAATCACTCAGTTTGTGCAGCTCAGAGCACGAGGGACTTGGGGGACAGAAAATCTGCTGGAAAAACCCCATTAAAATACCAGGATCCCAATAAAATACCAGAATCCAAAAAATATCACAACCTCAATAAAATATCAGGATCAGGAATGAGGGATCCGTCCCAGAAAACCCAGCAGGATGGACAAAAGTCAGTGCTTACCACTCATCCTGCCCATGTTCATCCCAGCTGGGAAGCGCCCGATGTTTTCCATGCCATGGAAGGGACCTTCCATTCCTAAAAAACAGATTTTCCAGGATTCCTCAGCAGAGTTTTACAACTCCAATTTATTATTATTATTATTTACAGCAATTATTATGGCAAATCCCACAGGCACAACTCGCTGCCCCAAGTTCCCAAAAAGGAGTCAGGATTTGGATATGGCATCGTAAAAATGATGGAATTGGGGAGTGGTTTGGGTTGGGATGGTGAAGGTGCAGTTCCAGCCCCAGGGATGGCATTTTCCACATCTCCCGACTAAGGAAGCGCAGGTCATGGTTTATGGATGTATCACCCTTTCCACACACTTGCACAGTTTGAATACCCGAAAAAACCCCAAATTTTGCTAAATTTGAGATTTCCCAGCCACAAATTCCTGACACACCACCACACACACAAACTCAATCTCCAGGACTTTCAGCAAAGCTAAGCTACAAACAGATCAAAAACCACAGCTTACCTCCCATTTTATTCATTCCAAAGCCATGCCTCCATTCCCATTCCTCAAAATAAAAGAGAACCTTTATATAGCAAATATCACCCAATAAATTTCAGAAATCAAACCACACCAACACCGTCCATTGGACTGAAGACTTACATGGGATAACTGAGGAGATTCCAACATTCCTGCTCAGAAAATCAAGCAGCAAAGGGAAAAACCCACTGGCATTTCGACATGGAAAGCTGAATGTGTGCTACTTTTTTTTTTTAGGTGGCTCTTTGAAACTTGTGCTATTTCAACAGATCCTCACCAAAGATTTGCAAGCCCACTAAGAAGTGTTAAAAGTGAGAGATGGTTTGGGATTTTCATGGATCTTTGCAGTGTCTGCTGCTCATGCTCAAGAGTCAGAAAATGAGAGCTGTGTCTCGACCAGAGTGAAAAAAATTAAAAAAAAAAAATATGGAGCAGTTTGGTTAAATTCATGTTTCCACCATCAAGCTGAATGAAAATCTCATTGGCTTTAACATTCCTAAGAAACTTCCAACTTTTTTTTGGGGGAGGCAAACAAAGCTAGCTACTTCTACACAGCTTAAAGCTCTCATGAAACAAAAGCATAGGAGTAATCTTCTTACCTCCAGGTCCATGTTGCCCATTCCCATGCCTTTGTTTAAATGATTTGCATCAATAGGTTGACCTCCAGGTCCTATCCCATGCCAATACCACCAAGACCATCTGAAGGAAATATTCAGATATCAAAAAAACCTTCTTTCCATAGTTTGACAAACAGCAAGTTTTATTTCTTAAGTAATTGACTTTATTCTCCAAAAAAAAAAGCTTGCTGTGTCCCCCCTTTGGGGTGAGTACTGAAAGCAGGGTGTAGAGTAAATCAAGATAAGTGTGCCTTAAAATAGGCTAAAAACTATCTCAAATTATGTTGTTTTTTTAATATTTAATTTCCATCTTACGCTCTCCAATTATGTTGTTTTTAAATATTTAATTTTCCATCTTACTGCTTTGGAGCTGACTCCTGAAAAATAACTGGCTAGAACACTGCTTGGTTTGGGCAAACTCCTCAGCTAAGGAGGATGGAGTGGCAATTTGGGAGAAAAGATCTTCTAAAACCTTTGCACAATTCTCACCCTGGATCCTCAAAAAAAAAAGCTCATTTCCACCTCTGCCAGGGCTCTGCCCCTCGCAGGGAAGAATTGAACCACCAGGGCCAACTTATGGATAAATGACAGCCACCTATGGAATTGCGAGCACACAGCCAGCCTCTCTCGAGCAAAAAAATCATGGCATTTCCCAGGCAGGATTTCAATCTGCCTTAAGGATTCCCCAGCCCAAAGAAAAGAAGAACAAAATTTAAAAAAATCTTTTTTTTTTTTTTTTCTTGAAGCAGGAAGGAAGTTCTCTGCTTTGCCTGGCAGGATTCCCTCATTTCCAGCTCAGCACTGAACACAGGAGTTTGAATCTTGTTTTAAAACAGCACAAGGTCCCCCTTCCCGCCCCAGTAAAGGTCCAAAATCCAGGCTTCCAGAGGGTTTGGGGAGTTTGACACCAAGGGAGTGCAATTGGGTTTGTCCTGAAGGAGGGGAGCATCTTACAGTGATAGGAAGTCCTGAGAGACACTGAGAGCTGAACTAGAAGGGACTAATTAATGAGACTAATTAATGATAATAGCAATGCAGCAGCACGCAACAGGTCTGGGTTCCAGGAAGAAAACAGCATCTGCCTGAATCCATAAATCCCAGAATGGCTGGTGGAAGGGACTCAAAGCTCATCCACTTCCACCCCTGCCCTGGGCAGGGACACCTCCACAGCCCAGGGTGCTCAGGACAATCCAAATTACACAAAAAAAGCCTCAAATTTGCTGCATTTAAATAAATTCAGCCTCCAGCTCTTCCCATCCCAACTCTTCTCTTCAATATTTCCAGTATCTCATCCCAGCACGGCCGAGGTTGAAGGGAATTTGGAGACCCCGGATCAATCCACAGCTTTGGAGAAGGATGGAGACTCCACAGCATCTCTGAGCAACCCAGTCCCCTTTCTGGAACGTTCCCTTAGGTCCACATGGAGTTTCTGCATTTCCACTGCTGTTCTAGACTTGAGCTTTTAATTCATTCCAACTCCCCAAGTTGGGGCAGTGAATTATTTTGAATTTCCAGTCTCCTGGGTTTTGGTTGGTGCTTTCTGCCTCTTCCATCTCCAAGAAGAGCCTGGTTCCCTCTTCTTTCCATATTTAATTCATTGATAAGATCCCCTTGGGAATTTGAAGACTCTCAGGTCCTGAATTGAAGGGACTTTCAGCCCTTTCAATTGAAGGGAAAACATCTAATCCCAAAGCACCACCCATAAAAGGAGGTGCTGATTGATTCATTAAGTTTCCATTAAATCCCACTTTAACAAAAAGCATTGGGATCTTGGAATTGCAATGGAAAGCTCTGGAACCTTGTGAAGGTGAATGTTTTAAGACAAGCTTCTAGCCATGAGCTGAAAGAAGTATCCAAAAAATGAAAAAAAAAAATCACTGAGCAGCTCTTCTTCACTATTCCCCTTCTGAAAACATTCAGGAATTTGGTTCCCAGTTTTCCAGTCTGAAGCAGAGTTTTTACTGGGGCTGGGACTGGTTCCCAGGTGCTGAACAGCCAAATTAAAAGCAGAAGATGTTGAATCATGCAGGGGACACTTACGAGGGAGTTGTTGGGGTCGCTCTGGAGGGAAGAAAATCTCCTTTGGGAAAGGCTCGTTCATCCTAAAAGGAATTCAACACAATCATGTTGGCAAGGAAAGCAGGGAATATCTCCAGATCCTTAAAATTTTTAATTCAAACACAGAAATTTCAAGTTAAAGCAGCCTTACTGTAGTTGTGATTTGTCTTTTAGCAAAATAATCTGAATTAAGTGCTCAGTAGGAATCAGGCAAATCCCAATTTCACCCTCTGTGGTTTGATCCCCCCTCAAAACCACAAATCCCCCCAAATCAGGAGTGCAATTCCCAGGTCAGGGAGCGTGGGATGGGGATGTCCTCACCATTTGACGTGCATGGGTCTGTCAAAGAGCAGCTGCCCATTGAACATGGCTGGGAATTGTTAAGGATCACAAAAACCCCTCAAAACAACCCATTTCCTCAGTTTATCGCTCACAGATCATCCCAAAATCCTTCTGCCTTCTCCAAAATGAAAAAGCTTGGAAATCCAAATATACTGAACATTCAAAAATTGCTTTTGAAATAAAAATTATAAAAACACACTTTTGGGTAAATTAAGTTCACTACGAGATTATCCAAAAACTGACTCCAAATCACCAATGTGAAATGTTTCCTCCATCACTTTATCCATGGAAAAGAGGAAAACAGGAAAAATTCCACAGCACCACCCAAATATTGGAGTGTGCCACGCCAGTGAATCCATGTCCAAGTCCAGTGCCCACAAGGTTTATGGGTGCAATGCAGAAAGGAATTAACAAATCAATTTCAAACGAAACTCTGGAGAAGAAAAAAGGGGGAATATTCCCTCCCTTCCATATCATAACCAGGAGTTGAGGGAGTATATCTGGAATTTTATCGCTGTTTGGTTTCTAGGCAGTGAATCATTGTTTGGGCAGTGGAAGGACACAGGAACAGAGAACAACGTGTTTGAAGATTTGCTCCATTCCAGACAAATCTCTTCAGAGAATTGCATTTTAATACTAATCACAACTTAGACAAAATATTATTTGGGGTAGAAGTATATTTATCCAATTTGTCCCTCGCTAAAGATCGCTAAACTGCAACAATTCTTCCAAGAGGGAATTTTTTCCTCTGTTTCATTTTTCTTCCCATTTTCCTCCACTATGACTTGCCCTTCCCTGCCATGGTGATATCCTCCTTTGGAATAAATTCCCATATCTCTCCCTCATATGGTGATATCTCCATTGGAATAAATTCCCATTCTCTCCCTCATATGGTGATATCCATTGGAATAAATTCCCATTCTCTCCCTGCTACAACGATATCCTCCATTGGAATAAATTCCCATTTTCTTCCTCATATGGCAATATCCTCCTTTGGAATAAATTCCCATTTCTCCCTCATATGGTGATATCCATTGGAATAAATTCCCATTCTTTCCCTGCCATGGTGATATCCTCCTTTGGAATAAATTCCCATTCTCTCCCTCACTGGTGATATCCTCCATTGGAATAAATTCCCATTCTCTCCCTGCCACAGCAATATCCTCCTTCGGGAATTTATTCCATCTCTCCCTGCCACAGCGATATCCTCCATTGGATAAAATTCCCATTCTCTCCCCTGCCATGGAATATCCATTGAATACAATTCCCATTCTCTCCTGCCATGGCAATATCCCTTGGATAAATTCCCTTCTCCCCCGTTTCCCAGTTCTTTGCCCCATTCCCAGTTTTCTCCCAAGGATACAGATGCCTGCACAGCCTCGATGGCCTGCTCGAAGGTGACGGTGCCAATCCCGCGGCTTTTGCCATCCTTGTCCTCCAGGATGTCAGCCCTGACCACCACTCCAGCCATGCTGAAACACCTCCTTCAGCTCTTCCAGCCCACCTTGTAGTCCAGCTGGAAAACAGGGGAGCATTGGAAATGCAAGAGAGATTTCCATGAGAAAAACAGGGCTCATGTCCTTTCCTGGGTTTGGAATTAAAGAGTCGCCACAGATAAAATTTAATCCGAGTAGAGATTTGTTCTAAAAATGACAGAAACTTAATTGAGAACCTCCCAGCACAGGGAATCAAACAGCACAACAGATGAAGTTTTCCTGGAAATGGAAACCAAGTTTTCCCCCCTCAGATCTGCCCCTTGGTGATCACAAGAAAAACCCCAATCATCAGAGGCCTTGCATCAGAATGGAGAAACAGGCACGCAGGATAGGAAAATATAACAATCAGTTGTGCTGCTGTATTAAACAGTGTTTTCTTTTTGTCTTGTAGTAGTCTTCTGAATTTTTAATTTTAGCCCGGTCATCTTATTCTGAAAAGGCAAAAATTGTGATGAAGAATAAGAAATCATCATATATGCAAAAAATCCAGATGTATTATTGCAGAACAGAGCTGATTCTGTGGAACTGTTGGTGGAATCAATTCGATTCCGATGCAGAATTCAAAGGGAAATTGGTCAAGAACCAACAACGCTCATGAGGATTCTGGGTCAAATCATCAACAAAGGAACTGCAAATAAACCCAAACTCCTGCTTTATCCTTAAATCAAGTTTAGTCGATAACCACATGTGCAGCAGAATTTAACCGTGAATTCTGAACCCAGTGAGGGGATGCCTGACTACCATTGGCACGAAGACGGTGCTGCCGAGCCTGCCGGCCTGCAGGGCGTGGATGATCTCGTTGGGATGTTGGGGTTGTCAGGATGCTGGGGGGATGTGATCATGCCAGGGCACCAGGGCCGTGCCGATGCCCATCCCTCCTACTGCATCCCTTCTGCATGGCTCTCCTGGCGTGTCTCCATCTGGATCCTGTGGGGGATACACAACACCCCCTCAGATCCTGCTGCACCTACCTTCAGTGCTGCAGCCCCCACAGAGAGAAGGGGATTTCCTTCTTATCCCATCTTATCTGCTTCCCTATCACCATCACTTATTTATTTTAGCTCAGCCAACACCTGCTCTCTTTATCATATTTCCTGCTCAGGTATTTCCATCCATCCATTCCCATTATCCATTGTTAATCCCACCATAAACCTCTCAGTCCCACCTTATCAGCCTCTTTATCAATTATTTCCTGCTCAGTATCTCCCTGGTTCCCATCCATCCCATTCCATTACCATGTTAATCCACCAATAAAACCTCTCAGTGCCACCTGTTCAAACCCTGATAAACCCCCAATGCCACGGAGACGTTGAAATCCACTCCCAGGACTGAGCAAAGCCATTAAATGGAAATAGTTTGAGGTATTCCAGACAGAGTTGGTTCTAGGAATCCACTCATTCCAGTGCAAAATCAAAGAGAAGTGGTCGAAGAATGAAACAACCACTCATGGAGGTTCCTGGTCAAATCATCAGCAAGGAAACTGTAATTAAACCCAAACTCCTGCTTTGTCCTTAAATCAAGTTTAGTCTCGATACAACAGGTGTAGCAGTGGTAAAATGATGAGAAAAGCATTGACTGGGGTTTAATCTATTAAGCCCTACTTTCTGTCCATTATCCCCGAGTCAGCCCCAAATCTTCAACAAGAAACTACCCCTTACCCACTCCAGTCCCGTCCTACTTCTTTCACTTCAGGGGTCTCCCACCGAGACTGTGCTTGTTCAAACCTCGGCAGCCTTTTCATGCTCTCTTCATCATCTTGAACTCAACCACTCCGTGAGAGAATAAACACAGCTCAGGATGTTCTGGTTTGAAGAAGTCTCCTTGGATTCTGGTAGAAAATCAGAAGAACTTACGCCGCATCCTGGCGAGGATTTCCCAGGCCAGTCACAGGAGAGAGGGAAGAGAGAAGAAATCAAGTCAGTAAAAGCTCAATCGCACACCAAATATTTTTATTATAAAGCAAATCACATTATTAAGCCCTACAGCGAAAAATAAAGTAACCTTTCACAGGCAAACCTCCATATCGGAATTCCATAATTCTTATTGCCTTAACAGATAACCTGGGTCTCTGAAGGTGTAACAAACACTAAATCCCGACTCTCCGAGAATACACCGCTTCCTGTGACCTGCTTTCCCTGGCATACAGCAAAAACCTCCACACCTCACACCTAAATCCATATCCTACAGGACACTTAGTGTACTCTGGACTGAAGGCCCATAAAGGCCACTGAACGTTACATGTTAGAATTTAACCTCGCTCTCACTGGCTGCAGGACGTGGAGTTGGCACGAGTTTGCGAGCCACCACCGGCCATTCCAAGTCGAGCCAACCCATCTCGAGTGACTTATTTCCAAATAGCACCAGAACAACCATTTCCAGGCACGTCGCTGCCTGCCTGGGCTCCGGGTCCACAGCCAACGCCATACTGGCAAACGCAGGACAGCTCCTGACGCAACAGCCACCCATCCACCGACACTCCCTCCATCCCCTCTGACCTAAAAGCCACGCACACCGCACACTCTGAGCCTCCCTGGCATTCCTCCTGTCAGACACAGAAACATTTCAGGTAGAAATCCACAAAGAAACTTCAATAACAACTATACCCTTGACTTCCTTCAGTCCATCGTTAAGAGCTTCAAAACACCGGTTATGTTACCTCACCACTACAAATCAGCATTCCAACGACACAGATAACCTAAGCGGAGAAAAGCCAAGAGAAACAATGGGAATCTAGAACAATCAAACCAAACCGTGTATGCGAGCTCTCCTTATAAAAGGCCCAAACACTCCATGTTCTCTAGACTCACAAAACTGGAACAATTACAGGTATGCATTAAGGCTTCAAGCATTTCAATATGTTCTTTGGTTTCCTTCCAACCTCAAAAGCCAAAATTCTGCCAGTCACTGGATCTATAGTGCCCGCCGTTACCTGAGGGCAATCCAAATTCCATGGGAAAGGCTGCAGGAGAATAAGTTCTTCACTTCCACCAGGATGCAACCCTGGCTTCTGGAATCAGAACTTCAAGGATATGTTATCTCTAGGATTTAGAGACAAAATTTGTTCAAGAAAGGGACTCAGAAACGAACACAACACATCAAAGTATATCACCGACTGTCTGCTATTGATTTCGCAGGTTTTTGTTAACCACAAATAAATTCCAATTTTAGCATTAAAATCTGCCATATTTGCCTCAATACAACAGCAAAAAGGCAAAAGTCCCACGCGAAACTACAGCTGCCCCTTCCTCACCAGATTGGGACGGCCTCTCTAAGGAACCAATATCAACCCTGGCAAGGAACCTCCAGAATGCCACTACCCAATGGAACTTGCTGCCTTTGAAGGATGACCAACAGAATAGAATAAACATTACTTTGTAATTTATTTCTATTCTGGTTCAAGAAAATTCACGCCCGAGGGCCGTTCCGCTCGACTCCCACGACGGTTCAATTAAACGGGTGGGACCTCCAAGGAATTAACTGTAAGAGTGAATAGTATTTATTTGTGGGAAACATGCGGTTACCGCGAGCAAGGAACTGGGTGTTTCACAAAAAACTCCACCAGAGGCGATGGAGCGCCAGACCCCCCCCCTACAAGTCGACCAGGCTGGACGATCACTCGAAACTACGCTTCTGAAAATCATCGTCCAACTGGAAGCAAGGAATTAAGACCTGGTATTTGTCGAGATTCCATTCGTGCCTAAATGAACGGGCGGCGGCGATAGCCTGGTTGCGTGCAGGCAGTCCAGGCGGAAAGCGATTAAGTCTCGCCTGTTTCACGACACGATATACGCGGTTTGGGCAGGCTATACGCTGAGCGTTGAAAAAGACTGCGAAGTCCCTTGAGGAGATTACAATACGCGACAGCTCGGAACCTGCACGGCTTGGCGCGGAGGTACTAAGATGGAAGTCTAGTTCAGCCTGTACGCTCCACACAGCCATGCAATTTGTGCTCATCGCAGTCACTGGAGTATACACTCAGGGTATCTGACAGTCCTGCAGCCAAAGCAGGCAGCATCTCCCAGCTTGGAAGAGAAGGAACCTCACCATAAATCCCGTTGGTCACCTCCACTTCATAAACATACTGCAGCTTCAGGCAGCATCTCCACCGAGCAAGCTGATGAAAAGCCTACCCATTCGATGTTTGGGAGGACTTCCTGTTCAAAAACCCTGACAATCCCTCCTGCAAGTGTCCATCATCAAACAGCTCCACAGCTGAAGTTGCCGTGCTGTCTGAGGATTAATTCGCACAGAATTGCAATTCTCTATTTCGTGACGCATCCGCTGCAACGTGCTGTATCCCACAGAGTCTTCTAGGGGGTAGCACTCCCCAGTCTTGAACATCCAGTCAAAGAGACAGATCCGAAGATCCTTGCGGCTAAATCAAACCATTTCCGTCGCTCACCAAACATGCAGCTTCCAGGTCAGGAGCCTGTAGCAGCACTGCAGAAACCCATACATTGAAGGCTTCCTCTCAGGACAATTCCTTACAGATCTCACCCGGTGAGCTTGAGAAACCATGATTGCCCTAAGAACTATTAACCACAAGACCAGGTCTGGAAGTTGATCGCCTTGTAGAGTCCTTACGAGCCTAAGAATGAATAATCAGCCGAGTGTCTAAGAACCTGAATCCTGAGTGCCCTAAGAGAGACACGTCAACACTAGAGCCAAGACAAAGCCCAGAGTACAGAACAGCAAGAAAACGCAGTAATTTCACCTAAAAACATGCAACAATCCAACCTCTTAGCCAGAGGAGAGAATATTGTCTGAGGCTGGCAAAGAAAACCTTTTTTTTAAGTTAGGCTGGTCTATTTGGAGTTTTGCTGGTTTTTTTTAGAATCCCAAACCACAGGGATGCCATGGAATAGTGCCAGGAGCAGATATCCATGTTAGGATTCCATTCTGGACTCTGTCAGGGAACATCCCATAGACAACAAGCAGAGAAATTTCATCCAAAAGCACAAAAATTGTTACTCAGGACCCAAGTTTTAGTACCAGAGAGCCTACCCCACAGGGGAGTAAAGTTATCCAAAACATCCAAATCACTGCCAAATGTTAGATCGAGGAATGTGTTTCCTGTGGTATCTTCAAAGTTTTAATGCAGAGGAAGTCTATTTATGGGATTATTAAACACACAGTTGGAAAAAGTTCAGGAAACAAGAGGCTGGAGCAGAATTACTTGCAATAACCTGAACTCCAACTGGAAGAAACTCTTTCAGTGTTATTATCACAGTCTATTTTTCCCTCCCTTTAAAATTACATCACTTTCCCAAATTTATCAGGGCAGAAAATGCCAATATATTGAGCTGGGCTGGTCCACAGATCACAATATTACTGCAAGGGACTGTCCCAGGAAGCTCAGACAGATCCACAGGTGAACCTGAGGCCCCTGAAGACACATCTGGGAACTCTCACAGAAACAAAGCTCAGACAGAGAAACATCACCTGGTTGGGCATATTCTGATTTTAACAGTTGGTGACAGCAAAAGGCTCTGAGAGGTGTGAAGGTGCAGAGAGGAGTTGAGAGCAAGCACGATTACGGGAAAGAGGGAAATGTTTTGTAGCAGTTATTCCTTGGCCTCCAGGACCAAAAGGAAATACTAAATAGGGAGGAAATCTCCAAACTGGCTGGATTGTGTCCTCATGCTTCTGAAGAAACGAGTACCAAGAGGATCAAAAAGCTCACAGTCCCAAGGTGAAGAATGCAGAATCACAGCTCTTCCTGTTCCCTTACAACCACCTAAAAAGTACAGGGGGCTGGGTAGAGCTTTGGTGAAAGGGGAAAAGGAAACCTTTCCCAAGCAGAGACAGAAGATCACAATTTGGATACAGAACGGGAAGGGAAACTTCCCTTTTGCAAGAGAACAGCCAGACAAAAGTGGGATTATGGCTCCTGAAGAGCCAGGGAGGAACAGAGGGAGTGACAGACTCCTGCAGCCATTGGAGGGGCTTGAGAGTCCATTGGAAAGCGGGTGAAAGCCCAAAGAACAAGCAACTCCTCAGAAACTCATCAAAGTAGGAAGGAACAGGTCAGGGGTGCACAGCACAATTCCTTCCTCTCCTCCCTCTCTCACTCCCTGTTGGGCCAATACCTGGCACATGAAACCTGGGACTCTCCAGTGCCACCAGAACTGGGCGTGACACTGCGGTACGGTCGAGAACACCCAGTGCTCACCAGTACAACACCATTGGGACAATGGCAAGAGCCACGAGGTCCATCTTTCAGGAGGCCACAAAGAGCTTTCCATAAAATTAAATGAATTCCCTGGAGATTAGCAGGAAGCAGCACGTGAGTTTAGGCAGCTGCTCAACTGTTTAAAACACAAAAATCCTCTATTTCCTAAAGGGAACCAATAAATTCCTGGAAATTCAAATGCAGGTTTTTTGATGCCATGGCATCACCTCCCTTTCACCAGCTGCCATGACATCCCACGTTTCCACTCACACGTGGGGACAGATCAGGACAGGGATCCAGCATTCATTACATCCACAGAAAGCTGCTGCCTCGGAAACCCTCCCAAAATTCCAGTCCAGTTTGGTCACACCCTGGTATCTGCCACCAAAAAACGAGGTAGTTTCCAACAAAAATCTCTCATTCCATTACCAACATTCCAGCTACGCAACCTGTAATTGTAAGTTTGTCCAAACCAAATCCACGGGATGCCCGAGCCAAGGCTGTTGGGACGAGAGAGAGAGGTCCGGCACCTGAGCAGCCATGGCCACTCCCAGGCTGCAGTCCCTATCCCAGTACCTGTGCACCACTGCACTCCCGAGCTCCACACACCCAGGGTTTCCCTCGGGCACGTAATCCAACCTTGCTCCCAAAGCCCTGGGAGGTTTAGGCCTGGCGTTCTTACGCTTAACCGAAGCAAGAATTCCGCGGTTCTGGGTTTTTCCACGAGCACGTTCCTTGGGGGCTTGGAGCTTGCTCTGTCCTTGGGCAGGGACTGAGCCAGCTCGGGGAGCTCAACGTTGGGAGAAGCTCCAACAATCCCACAGCAAAATCCAACTGTTGGATTCATACAGCGCTCCAAAAGCCCAGAAGGAGAGCCCCAGTATGCCCATGACAAGCCCTCAGCCAGAAGGAAGAGGCTTCAACGAATCCCTGGAGCATACTGACTGGAATGAGCAGTCTGAACAGCCAGGCAGGAAACAATCTCACCCCAGACTCTGCCAATGCCATCCACGGGAACTGGAGAAAACCACAAAACCACTGGGAACTGATTCAACACAGCACGGAAGTTACAACAGCTCCCACCTCCGAGAGCCGGGAAACCAACGGATCCGGGCGCCCAAGGGCACTTAAAGGGTCTGTCCTATAGGCGCTCTGTTCAAGCAGCCTTTGAGTGCTGGAATTGTTCCCCCATGACACAAAACCACTGCTGGCTCTCCAAACAGCCCTAAATTAAGGGAAGTTCCCCAGTGTGCTCCCAGTCCCGAGACGGCCCGGTCCACCAGACTACAGGTGCCCTTATTGCCTCCAAAGACCAAACATTGAAAAGCCTCCTGGAACTTGATTTTCCCCTTCTTTAGGCCAACACGTCAAACAGCTGAACCTGTCAGCCTTACCAAGCTCCAGCACAATGACCACTGCCACTACCATGGCTGATGCTCTCATTCAAAAGTTTGTGCTTTATACTCCACTTGAATTTGAGCACATTTTAAAGCTGGAGAAGCAAGGATTTTCTTGCCACGTCCACTGCATTTCCAAGGATGAAACTTCAACACTAGAAGCTGGGCACCAGCTTGAAGAAATGACAGACCACAATTAGATTTAGTACACCCACCTGAGGACTCAGCTCCAACCTCTTTCTCTTCCTAAAAACAGATGAGATGTTCAGGTCAGCAAAGGCCAGGCTCCTCATCCACACGAGGGAATTTAAAATGGAACTGTGGAAGGGGCAACACCACAAACCTGATTCCAAGCCCTGGATTCTGCCTGACAGCACCATGCGCAAGCAACCAACCTGGGTTTGCAGGTCACCCTAAATACATGAACTAATCGCAACATGCAGCGAAATGGCCCCGAACCAGCCCAAACCCCTCCGGATCTGGAACACGGCTGGAATCTCCACACACCAGAAAGCACACATAACTATCCTGAATGCCCAAAAAAAACATTAAATGCTTCAAAAGTCCGCTGCACTTCAAGGCTGAAAATCTGATGCAAGCCTTTCTCCATCCATTGTCCACCCATACATCGTCCATTGATTCTTCATCCCTCTTCCATCCATCCATTCATCCACTCTTCATTCCTTCTCCATCTTTCTCTATCCACTCTCCATCCCTTCTCCCTTCCTCCATCCATTGTCCATCCATCCTCCATTGATTCTCTATCCATCCTCCATTGATTCTCCATCCATTCTCCATCCATCCCTCCATCCATTGTCCACCAATTGTCTATCCATCCATCATCCATTGATTCTCCATCCCTTTTCCATCCATCCCTTCCCCCTCCCTTCTCCATCCACTCTCCATCCATCCACTCTCCCTCCCTTCTCCATCCATCCATCCATCCATCCCTTCTCCACGAAATCCCCATTCTCCATCTCCAGGACTGTTCCCTACCCCGCCTCTCACACTCAGAGCCCTGGGATGCCCTGGCTGAGCTGTTTTTTGAAGGAATAGCTCTGTTCAGGAGGTGGATTCCAGTCTGGAATGTGACCATGTCCAGCTCACAGCTGAGGCTGGGCTTGGTTCCCATGGAATTGTCTGGGCTAGGATGGGCCTTAAAGCTCAACCCTAAAACCCTAATCACCCTAAAACCCTAATCCACCCAGGGATAACTTCCACTGTCCCATTGCACTTTAAGAACTTGGCTTTGGACACCTCCAGGGATCCAGGGGCACCCACAGCTTCTCTGAGAATTCCATCCCGGTTCCTCCCCACACTCAGAGGGAGGAATTCCTTCCCAATATCCCATCTGCCCTTTGGGTTATTTCCTGGCCATATTTTCCTGTTCATTTCTCAGAGTGAGGGGAAAAAACACTCACCACATTCATTGAATTTATCTTTCAGCATTTTCCATGTAAAATCAAAAGGCAGCTGTGGAAAAGGAACAAGAAACCATTGCTGAGGCTCTGCTGAACAACCTGCAGGAATTCCCAGCTCCCCAAAAATGAAACCCATAAAACCATGGAATCGTGGTCAGCCAGGAGTTGCTCTCCTGGTAAGGAAATGGTTCCAAATCCCCCAAAAATGGAACCCATAAAACCATGGAATCGTGGTCAGCCAGGAGCTGCTCTCCTGGCCAGGAAATGTTCCAAATCCCCAAAAATCTGTCCAGTACTGGACACTGAGATTGGAAACCAAGAAGGGATGGGATCAACATCAATCCCAGTGAATGCCATGGGTGTGAAAGGGAATGGGGAGGTGGGGAAGAATGAGGGGAAAGAGGGGCAGAAAGGGGAATTGGGGAAAGAGGGCCAGGAAAAGGGGGAATTGGGGAAAGAGGGAGGAGGGAAAAGGAGGAGCAGGAAAAGGGCAACACTCACATTTCTCACAAATATCTGACAGGCTTTCCGGGCCACCCCGGCTGCAGGGCCTCCGGCTCCTCCCAGCGACCCTGCAAAATTCCCTGCAAAGTTGCCCCGCTCCATGTCCATGGGCCGCTCGAAGTTGCTGCCCATGGCCAGGCCCATGCGCTCGATGCCCGCCCCCATGCCCTGCCCCATGGGCGGCCCCATCCTCTCCATGTTGGTGGCCCCGATGCGCTCCAGGCCCATCCTGTCCATGGGGGCCGCTCCCATCCTCTCTATCCCGATCCTGTCCATGGGCGGCGCCCCGATGCGCTCCAGCCCGGCCGGCATCCTCTCTATCACCTGGCCCATGCCCGTGCCCATGCCGGCGGGCACCATGCGCTCCAGGCCGATGCCCATCCTATCCATGCCCGCCCCCATGCGCTCCACGCCCGAGCCCATCCTGTCCATGGCGGTGCCCACGCGGTCGATGGCGGCGCCCATGCGCTCGATGCCGAAGCCCAGCCCCGAGCCCATGCGCTCCATGCCCGAGCCCATCCTGTCCATGGCCGGGCCCATGCGCTCCAGGTTGGGGGCGATGTGGTCGATGCCCAGCGGCGCCATGCGCTCCATGCCCGAGCCCATCCGCTCCACGTTGGAGCCCATGCGGTCCAGCACCAGCCCCATCCTGTCTATCTCCGAGCCCACCCGCTCCATCCCGTGCCCCATCCCCGCTGGGATCCTCTCTATGCCCGAGCCCATCCGGTCGATGCCAGGGGCCATCCTCTCGATGCCGGGAATGCTGGCATTTCCACCTGCAACAACACAGATGGGATCACAGATCAGCTGGGGGCATGGAAACATGAGCAGCTGCTCGCTGTGCTGGGATAAATTCCTGTCACTCACAGCTCCATCCATCCAGGAGCTTTGTGGAGCACGATTGTTAGAAATTCCCCATCCCATCTCTCAGAGTTCCATTGATCCAGGAGCTTTTAGGATTAGGATTGTTAGAAATTCCCTGTCCCATCTCAGAGCTCCATCAAACCAGAGGTTTTGTGGATCAGGNAGCTTTTAGGATTAGGATTGTTAGAAATTCCCTGTCATCTCTCAGAGCTCCATCCATCCAGAGGTTTTGTGGAGCAGGATTGTTAGAAATTCTGTCCCATCTCTCAGAGCTCCATCAAACCAGAAGTTTTGTGCATTAGGATTGTTAGAAATTCCCCGTCCCATCTCTCAGAGCTCCATCCATCCAGGGCCTTTTAGGATCAGGATTGTTAGAAATTCCCTGTCCCATCTCTCAGAGCTCCATCAATCCAGGAGCTTTGTGGATCAGGATTGTTAGAAATTCCCTGTCCCAACCTCTCAGCCCCATTATTGGTGTATCCTCCTGCACTCCCTGAATATTTAGTTTTGACCAAATCCCTGCAGTAAATCTATCAAAATCCCAGATTTTATAACACCCCTGTGATGTTTATGAGCAGTTCAGGGATGAAAAGCAGCCAGGAAATGGATTTAATTCACTGCACTCACCTATTCCCCTCTCCAAGGTCTCCCCAAAACTCCGGGACATTCCCATCTCATTTCTTCCAAACTCTCTCTCAAATCCCCCTCCCATGGCACGATCCATCTCTGAAAAAAAAGGAAGGTTAAGTTTTTACAGTGTTTAAATAACCCCAGAGAGAACATTTTACCACAGGAATCATTCTGAAGATTCACAGAACAACCGGGATTTTGTGATTTTCTCCTGATTATTTTATCGTGGCTCCACGAACTCAAAATCCCAAGGAAAAGCAGGATTTATCCCAAACACATGTGAATTTTTGGAAAAGCCAGGGCCAGAAACTTTCTGAATTAACCTTTTGAGGTACCATCAATAAATCACTCGGTTTGTGCAGCTCAGAGGTCACGAGGGACTTGGGGGACAGAAAATCTGCTGGAAAAACCCCATTAAAATACCAGGATCCCAATAAAATACCAGAATCCCAACAAAATATCACAACCTCAATAAAATATCAGGATCAGGAATGAGGGATCCGTCCCAGAAAACCCAGCAGGATGGACAAAAGTCAGTGCTTACCACTCATCCTGCCCATGTTCATCCCAGCTGGGAAGCGCCCGATGTTTTCCATGCCATGGAAGGGACCTTCCATTCCTAAAAAACAGATTTTCCAGGATTCCTCAGCAGAGTTTTACAACTCCAATTTATTATTATTATTATTTACAGCAATTATTATGGCAACATTCCCACAGGCACAACTCGCTGCCCCAAGTTCCCAAAAAGGAGTCAGGATTTGGATATGGCATCGTAAAAATGATGGAATTGGGGAGTGGTTTGGGTTGGGATGGTGAAGGTGCAGTTCCAGCCCCCAGGGATGGCATTTTCCACATCTCCCGACCTAAGGAAGCGCAGGTCATGGTTTATGGGATGTATCCACCCTTTCTCACACACCTGCAGCAGTTTGAATACCCGAAAAAACCCCAAATTTTTGCTAAATTTGAGATTTCCCAGCGCACAAATTCCTGCCACACACACACACACACACACAACTCAATCTCCAGGACTTTCAGCAAAGCTAAGCTACAAACAGATCAAAAACCACAGCTTACCTCCCATTTTATTCATTCCAAAGCCCATGCCTTCCATTCCCATTCCTCAAAATAAAAGAGAAACCTTTATATAGCAAATATCACCCAATAAATTTCAGAAATCAAACCACACCAACACGTCCACTTGGACTGAAGAGCTTACATGGGATAACTGAGGAGATTCCAACATTCCTGCTCAGAAAATCAAGCAGCAAAGGGGAAAAACCCACTGGCATTTCGACATGGAAAGCTGAATGTGTGCTACTTTTTTTTTTTAGGTGGCTCTTTGAAACTTGTGCTATTTCAACAGATCCTCACCAAAGATTTGCAAGCCCACTAAGAAGTGTTAAAAGTGAGAGATGGTTTGGGAGTTTTCATGGATCTTTGCAGTGTCTGCTGCTCATGCTCAAGAGTCAGAAAATGAGAGCTGTGTCTCGACCAGAGTGAAAAAAAATTAAAAAAAAAAATATGGAGCAGTTTGGTTAAATTCATGTTTCCACCATCAAGCTGAATGAAAATCTCATTTGGCTTTAACATTCCTAAGAAACTTCCAACTTTTTTTTTGGGGGAGGCAAACAAAGCTAGCTACCTTCTACACAGCTTAAAGCTCTCATGAAACAAAAGCATAGGAGTAATCTTCTTACCTCCAGGTCCCATGTTGCCCATTCCCATGCCTTTGTTTAAATGATTTGCATCAATAGGTTGACCTCCAGGTCCTAATCCCATGCCAATACCACCAAGACCATCTGAAGGAAATATTCAGATATCAAAAAAGCCTTCTTTCCATAGTTTGACAAAACAGCAAGTTTTATTTCTTAAGTAATTGACTTTTATTCTCCAAAAAAAAAAGCTTGCTGTGTCCCCCCCTTTGGGGTGAGTACTGAAAGCAGGGGAGTGTAGAGTAAATCAAGAGTAGATGTGCCTTAAAATAGGCTAAAAACTATCTCAAATTATGTTGTTTTTTTTAATATTTAATTTCCATCTTACTGCTCTCCAATTATGTTGTTTTTAAAATATTTAATTTTCCATCTTACTGCTTTGGAGCTGACTCCTGAAAAATAACTGGCTAGAACACTGCTTGGTTTGGGCAAACTCCTCAGCTAAGGAGGATGGAGTGGGCAATTTGGGAGAAAAGATCTTCTAAAACCTTTGCACAATTCTCACCCTGGATCCTCAAAAAAAAAAAGCTCATTTCCACCTCTGCCAGGGCTCTGCCCCTCGCAGGGAAGAATTGAACCACCAGGGCCAACTTATGGATAAATGACAGCCACCTATGGAATTGCGAGCACACAGCCAGCCTCTCTCTGAGCAAAAAAATCATGGCATTTCCCAGGCAGGATTTCAATCTGCCTTAAGGATTCCCCAGCCAAAGAAAAGAAGAACAAAATTTAAAAAATCTTTTTTTTTTTTTCTTGAAGCAGGAAGGAAGTTCTCTGCTTTGCCTGGCAGGATTCCCTCATTTCCAGCTCAGCACTGAACACAGGAGTGTTGAATCTTGTTTTAAAACAGCACAAGGTCCCCCTTCCCCGCCCCAGTAAAGGTCAAAAATCCAGGCTTCCAGAGGGTTTGGGGAGTTTGACACCAAGGGAGTGCAATTGGGTTTGTCCTGAAGGAGGGGAGCATCTTACAGTGATAGGAAAGTCCTGAGAGACACTGAGAGCTGAACTAGGGAGGGACTAATTAATGAGACTAATTAATGATAATGAGCAATGCAGCAGCACGCAACAGGTCTGGGTTCCAGGAAGAAAACAGCATCTGCCTGAATCCATAAAATCCCAGAATGGCTGGGGTTGGAAGGGACTCAAAGCTCATCCACTTCCACCCCTGCCCTGGGCAGGGACACCTCCACAGCCCAGGGTGCTCAGGACAATCCAAATTACACAAAAAAAAGCCTCAAATTTGCTGCATTTAAATAAATTCAGCCTCCAGCTCTTCCCATCCCAACTCTTCTCTTCAATATTTCCAGTATCTCATCCCAGCACGGCCGAGGTTGGAAGGGAATTTTGGAGACCCCGGATCAATCCACAGCTTTGGAGAAGGATGGAGACTCCACAGCATCTCTGAGCAACCCAGTCCCCTTTCTGGAACGTTCCCTTAGGTCCACATGGAGTTTCTGCATTTCCACTGCTGTTCTAGACTTGAGCTTTTAATTCATTCCAACTCCCCAAGTTGGGGCAGTGAATTATTTTGAATTTCCAGTCTCCTGGGTTTTGGTTGGTGCTTTCTGCCTCTTCCATCTCCAAGAAGAGCCTGGTTCCCTCTTCTTTCCATATTTAATTCATTGATAAGATCCCCTTGGGAAATTTGAAGACTCTCAGGTCCTGAATTGAAGGGACTTTCAGCCCTTTCAATTGAAGGGAAAACATTCTAATCCCAAAGCACCACCCCATAAAAGGAGGTGCTGATTGATTCATTAAGTTTCCATTAAATCCCACTTCTAACAAAAAGCATTGGGATCTTGGAATTGCAATGGAAAGCTCTGGAAGCCTTGTGAAGGTGAATGTTTTAAGACAAGCTTCTAGCCATGAGCTGAAAGAAGTATCCAAAAAATGAAAAAAAAAATCACTGAGCAGCTCTTCTTCACTATTCCCCCTTCTGAAAACATTCAGGAATTTGGTTCCCAGTTTTCCAGTCTGAAGCAGAGTTTTTACTGGGGCTGGGACTGGTTCCCAGGTGCTGAACAGCCAAATTAAAAGCAGAAGATGTTGAATCATGCAGGGGACACTTACGAGGGAGTTGTTGGGGTCGCTCTGGAGGGAAGAAATCTCCTTTGGGAAAGGCTCGTTCATCCTAAAAGGAATTCAACACAATCATGTTGGCAAGGAAAGCAGGGAATTATCTCCAGATCCTTAACATTTTTAATTCAAACACAGAAATTTCAAGTTAAAGCAGCCTTTACTGTAGTTGTGATTTGTCTTTTAGCAAAATAATCTGAATTAAGTGCTCAGTAGGAATCAGGCAAATCCCACATTTCACCCTCTGTGGTTTGATCCCCCCTCAAAACCACAAATCCCCCCAAATCAGGAGTGCAATTCTCAGGTCAGGGAGCAGTGGGGATGGGGATGTCCTCACCATTTTGACGTGCATGGGTCTGTCAAAGAGCAGCTGCCCATTGAACATGGCTGGGAATTGTTAAGGATCACAAAAACCCCTCAAAAACACCCATTTCCTCAGTTTATCGCTCACAGATCATCCCAAATCCTTCTGCCTTCTCCAAAATGAAAAAGCTTGGAAATCCAAATATACTGAACATTCCAAAAATGGCTTTTTAAAGTAAAAATTGATAAAAACACACTTTTGGGTAAGATTATGTTCACTACGAGATTATCCAAAAACTGACTCCAAATCAGCCCAATGTTGAAATGTTTCCTCCATCACTTTATCCATGGAAAAGAAGAGAAAACAGGGAAAAATTCCACAGCACCACCCAAATATTGGAGTGTGCCACGCCAGTGAATCCACTGTCCAAGTCCAGTGCCCACAAGGTTTACTGGGTGCAATGCAGAAAGGAATTAAACAAATTCAATTTCAAACAGAAACTCTGGGAAAGGAAAGGGGGAATATTTCCCTCCCTTCCATATCATAACCAGGAGTTGAGGGAGTAATATCTGGAATTTTATCGCTGTTTGGTTTCTAGGCAGTGAATCATTGTTTGGGCAGTGGAAGGACACAGGGAACAGAGAGATTTGCTCCATTCCAGACAAATCTCTTCAGAGAATTGCATTTTAATACTAATCACAACTTAGACAAAATATTATTTGGGGTAGAAGTATATTTATCCAATTTGTCCCTCGCTAAAGATCGCTAAACTGCAACAATTCTTCCAAGAGGGAATTTTTTCCTCTGTTTCATTTTTCTTCCCATTTTCCTCCACTATGACTTGCCCTTCCCTGCCATGGTGATATCCTCCTTTGGAATAAATTCCCATTCTCTCCCTCATATGGTGATATCCTCCATTGGAATAAATTCCCATTCTCTCCCTCATATGGTGATATCCATTGGAATAAATTCCCATTCTCTCCCTGCTACAACGATATCCTCCATTGGAATAAATTCCCATTTTCTTCCTCATATGGCAATATCCTCCTTTGGAATAAATTCCCATTTTCTCCCTCATATGGTGATATCCATTGGAATAAATTCCCATTCTTTCCCTGCCATGGTGATATCCTCTTGTAATAGATTCCCCTTCTCCCCCGTTTCCCAGTTCTTTGCCCCCATTCCCAGTTTCTCCCAAGGATACAGATGGTTCAAAAATGATGGATTGGGGAGGTGGTTTGGTTGGGTGGTGAAGGTGCAGTTCCAGCCCAGGGATGGCATTCCAATCTCCCGATCTAAGAGCGCAGGTCATGGTTTATGGGATGTATCCACCTTTCAACACTTGCAGCAGTTTGAACCCGAAAAAACCCCTTTTTTGCTAAATTTGAGATTTCCCAGCACACAAATTCCTGACACACACACACACACAACTCAATCTCCAGGACTTTCAGCAAGCTAAGCAACAGATCAAAAACCACAGCTTACCTCCCATTTATTCATCCAAGCCCATGCCTTCTTCCCATTCCTCAAAATAAAGAGAACCTTTATATAGCAAATATCACCCAATAAATTTCAGAAATCAACCACACCAACACGTCCTTGGACTGAAGAGCTTACATGGGATAACTGAGGGATTCCAACATTCTGCTCAGAAAATCAAGCAGCAAAGGGAAAAACCCACTGGCATTTCGACATGGAAAGCTGAATGTGTGCTACTTTTTTTTTTAGGTGGCTCTTTGAAACTTGTGCTATTTCAACAGTCCTCACCAAAGATTTGCAAGCCCACTAAGAGTGTTAAAAGTGAGAGATGGTTTGGGACTTTTCATGGATCTTTGCAGTGTCTGCTGCTCATGCTCAAGAGTCAGAAAATGAGAGCTGTGTCTCGACCAGAGTGAAAAATTAAAAAAAAAAAATATGGAGCAGTTTGGTTAAATTCATGTTTCCACCATCAAGCTGAATGAAAATCTTTGGCTTTAACATTCCTAAGAAACTTCCAACTTTTTTTTGGGAGGCAAACAAAGCTAGCTACCTTCTACACAGCTTAAAGCTCTCATGAAACAAAAGCATAGGAGTAATCTTCTTACCTCCAGGTCCCATGTTGCCCATTCCCATGCCTTTGTTTAAATGATTTGCATCAATAGGTTGACCTCCAGGTCCTAATCCCATGCCAATACCACCAAGACCATCTGAAGGAAATATTCAGATATCAAAAAAGCCTTCTTTCCATAGTTTGACAAAACAGCAAGTTTTATTTCTTAAGTAATTGACTTTTATTCTCCAAAAAAAAAAGCTTGCTGTGTCCCCCCTTTGGGGTGAGTACTGAAAGCAGGGGAGTGTAGAGTAAATCAAGAGTAGATGTGCCTTAAATAGGCTAAAAACTATCTCAAATTATGTTTTTTTTTTTAATATTTAATTTCCATCTTACTGCTCTCCAATTATGTTGTTTTTAAAATATTTAATTTTCCATCTTACTGCTTTGGAGCTGACTCCTGAAAAATAACTGGCTAGAACACTGCTTGGTTTGGGCAAACTCCTCAGCTAAGGAGGATGGAGTGGGCAATTTGGGAGAAAAGATCTTCTAAAACCTTTGCACAATTCTCACCCTGGATCCTCAAAAAAAAAAAGCTCATTTCCACCTCTGCCAGGGCTCTGCCCTCGCAGGGAAGAATTGAACCACCAGGGCCAACTTATGGATAAATGACAGCCACCTATGGAATTGCGAGCACACAGCCAGCCTCTCTCTGAGCAAAAAAAATCATGGCATTTCCCAGGCAGGGATTTCAATCTGCCTTAAGGATTCCCCAGCCCAAAGAAAAAGAAGAAAAAAAATTTAAAAAAATCTTTTTTTTTTTTTTTTCTTGAAGCAGGAAGGAAGTTCTCTGCTTTGCCTGGCAGGATTCCCTCATTTCCAGCTCAGCACTGAACACAGGAGTGTTGAATCTTGTTTTAAAACAGCACAAGGTCCCCCTTCCCCGCCCCAGTAAAGGTCAAAAATCCAGGCTTCCAGAGGGTTTGGGGAGTTTGACACCAAGGGAGTGCAATTGGGTTTGTCCTGAAGGAGGGGAGCATCTTACAGTGATAGGAAGTCCTGAGAGACACTGAGAGCTGAACTAGGGAGGGACTAATTAATGAGACTAATTAATGATAATGAGCAATGCAGCAGCACGCAACAGGTCTGGGTTCCAGGAAGAAAACAGCATCTGCCTGAATCCATAAAATCCCAGAATGGCTGGGTGAAGGGACTCAAGCTCATCCACTTCCACCCCTGCCCTGGGCAGGGACACCTCCACAGCCCAGGGTGCTCAGGACAATCCAAATTACACAAAAAAAAGCCTCAAATTTGCTGCATTTAAATAAATTCAGCCTCCAGCTCTTCCCATCCCAACTCTTCTCTTCAATATTTCCAGTATCTCATCCCAGCACGGCCGAGGTTGGAAGGGAATTTTGGAGACCCCGGATCAATCCACAGCTTTGGAGAAGGATGGAGACTCCACAGCATCTCTGAGCAACCCAGTCCCCTTTCTGGAACGTTCCCTTAGGTCCACATGGAGTTTCTGCATTTCCACTGCTGTTCTAGACTTGAGCTTTTAATTCATTCCAACTCCCCAAGTTGGGGCAGTGAATTATTTTGAATTTCCAGTCTCCTGGGTTTTGGTTGGTGCTTTCTGCCTCTTCCATCTCCAAGAAGAGCCTGGTTCCCTCTTCTTTCCATATTTAATTCATTGATAAGATCCCCTTGGGAAATTTGAAGACTCTCAGGTCCTGAATTGAAGGGACTTTCAGCCCTTTCAATTGAAGGGAAAACATCCTAATCCCAAAGCACCATCCCATAAAAGGAGGTGCTGATTGATTCATTAAGTTTCCATTAAATCCCACTTTTAACAAAAAGCATTGGGATCTTGGAATTGCAATGGAAAGCTCTGGAAGCCTTGTGAAGGTGAATGTTTTAAGACAAGCTTCTAGCCATGAGCTGAAAGAAGTATCCAAAAAATGAAAAAAAAAATCACTGAGCAGCTCTTCTTCACTATTCCCCCTTCTGAAAACATTCAGGAATTTGGTTCCCAGTTTTCCAGTCTGAAGCAGAGTTTTTACTGGGGCTGGGACTGGTTCCCAGGTGCTGAACAGCCAAATTAAAAGCAGAAGATGTTGAATCATGCAGGGGACACTTACGAGGGAGTTGTTGGGGTCGCTCTGGAGGGAAGAAATCTCCTTTGGGAAAGGCTCGTTGATCCTAAAAGGAATTCAACACAATCATGTTGGCAAGGAAAGCAGGGAATTATCTCCAGATCCTTAAAATTTTTAATTCAAACACAGAAATTTCAAGTTAAAGCAGCCTTCACTGTAGTTGTGATTTGTCTTTTAGCAAAATAATCTGAATTAAGTGCTCAGTAGGAATCAGGCAAATCCCATATTTCACCCTCTGTGGTTTGATCCCCCCTCAAAACCACAAATCCCCCCCAAATCAGGAGTGCAATTCCCAGGTCAGGGAGCAGTGGGGATGGGGATGTCCTCACCATTTTGACGTGCATGGGTCTGTCAAAGAGCAGCTGCCCATTGAACATGGCTGGGAATTGTTAAGGATCACAAAAACCCCTCAAAAACACCCATTTCCTCAGTTTATCGCTCACAGATCATCCCAAATCCTTCTGCCTTCTCCAAAATGAAAAAGCTTGGAAATCCAAATATACTGAACATTCAAAAATGGCTTTTTAAATAAAAATTTATAAAAACACACTTTGGGTAAATTATTCACTACGAGATTATCCAAAAACTGACTCCAAATCAGACCCAATGTTGAAATGTTTCCTCCATCACTTTATCCATGGAAAAGAGAGAAAACAGGGAAAAATTCCACAGCACCACCCAAATATTGGAGTGTGCCACGCCAGTGAATCCATTGTCCAAGTCCAGTGCCCACAAGGTTTACTGGGTGCAATGCAGAAAGGAATTAAACAAATCAATTTCAAACAGAAACTCTGGGAAAGGAAAGGGGGAATATTTCCCTCCCTTCCATATCATAACCAGGAGTTGAGGGAGTAATATCTGGAATTTTATCGCTGTTTGGTTTCTAGGCAGTGAATCATTGTTTGGGCAGTGGAAGGACACAGGGAACAGAGAGAACACATCGTGCTGACAGAGATTTGCTCCATTCCAGACAAATCTCTTCAGAGAATTGCATTTTAATACTAATCACAACTTAGACAAAATATTATTTGGGGTAGAAGTATATTTATCCAATTTGTCCCTCGCTAAAGATCGCTAAACTGCAACAATTCTTCCAAGAGGGAATTTTTTCCTCTGTTTCATTTTTCTTCCCATTTTCCTCCACTATGACTTGCCCTTCCCTGCCATGGTGATATCCTCCTTTGGAATAAATTCCCATTCTTTCCCTCTATGGTGATATCCTCCATTGGAATAAATTCCCATTCTCTCCCTCATATGGTGATATCCATTGGAATAAATTCCCATTCTCTCCCTGCTACAACGATATCCTCCATTGGAATAAATTCCCATTCTCTCCCTCATATGGTGATATTCCTTTGGAATAAATTCCCATTCTCTCCCTCACTGGTGATATCCTCCATTGGAATAAATTCCCATTCTCTCCCTGCCACAGCAATATCCTCCTTCGGGAATTTATTCCATTCTCTCCCTGCCACAGCGATATCCTCCATTGGAATAAATTCCCATTCTCTCCCTGCCATGGCAATATCCATTGGAATACAATTCCCATTCTCTCCCTGCCATGGCAATATCCCTTGGAATAAATTCCCCTTCTCCCCCGTTTCCCAGTTCTTTGCCCCCATTCCCAGTTTCTCCCAAGGATACAGATGGCCTGCACAGCCTCGATGGCCTGCTCGAAGGTGACGGTGCCAATCCCGCGGCTTTTGCCATCCTTGTCCTCCAGGATGTCAGCCCTGACCACCACTCCAGCCATGCTGAACACCTCCTTCAGCTTCTTCCAGCCCACCTTGTAGTCCAGCTGGAAAACAGGGGAGCATTGGAAATGCAAGAGAGATTTCCATGAGAAAAACAGGGCTCATGTCCTTTCCTGGGTTTGGAATTAAAGAGTCGCCACAGATAAAATTTAATCCGAGTAGAGATTTGTTCTAAAATGACAGAAACTTAATTGAGAACCTCCTCAGCACAGGGAATCAACAGCACACAGATGAAGTTTTCCTGGAATGGAAACCAAGTTTTTCCCCCCTCAGATCTGCCCCTTGGTGATCACAAGAAAAACCCCAAATCATCAGGAGGCCTTGCATCAGAATGGAGAAACAGGCACGCAGGATAGGAAAATATAAACAATCAGTTGTGCTGCTGTCATTAAACAGGTTTGTTTTCTTTTTGTCTTGTAGTAGTCTTCTGAATATTTTTAATTTTAGCCCGGTCATCTTATTCTGAAAAGGCAAAAATTGTGATGAAGAATTAAGAAATCATTCATATTATGCAAAAAATCCAGATGTATTATTGCAGAACAGAGCTGATTCTGTGGAACTGTTGGTGGAATCAATTCATTCCGATGCAGAATTCAAAGGGAAATTGGTCAAGAACCAACAACGCTCATGGAGGATTCTGGGTCAAATCATCAACAAAGGAACTGCAAATAAACCCAAACTCCTGCTTTATCCTTAAATCAAGTTTAGTCTCGATAACCACATGTGCAGCAGTAATTTAAACCGTGAATTCTGAACCCAGTGAGGGGATGCCCTGACTCACATTGGCCACGAAGACGGTGCTGCCGAGCCTGCCGGCCTGCAGGGCGTGGATGATCTCGTTGGGGATGTTGGGGTTGTTCAGGATGCTGGGGGGGATGTTGATCATGCCAGGGCCACCAGGGCCGTGCCCGATGCCCATCCCTCCTACTGCCATCACCTTCTGCATGGCTCTCCTGGCGTGTTCTCCATCTGGATCCTGGTGGGGATACACAAACACCCCCTCAGATCCTGCTGCCACCACCTTCAGTGCTGCAGCCCCCACAGAGAG
Source organism: Malurus cyaneus samueli (assembly GCA_009741485.1). Taxonomy (NCBI): domain Eukaryota; kingdom Metazoa; phylum Chordata; class Aves; order Passeriformes; family Maluridae; genus Malurus; species Malurus cyaneus. The sequence continues at coordinate 24,770 of VKON01000186.1, read as the reverse complement.
AGGGGATTTCCTTTATCCCATCTTATCTGCTTCCCTATCACCATCACTTAATTTATTTTAGCTCAGCCAACACCCTGCTCTCTTTATCAATTTATTCCTGCTCAGGTATTTCCATCCATCCCATTCCCATTATCCATTGTTAATCCCACCAATAAACCTCTCAGTCCCACCTTATCAGCTCTCTTTATCAATTTATTCCTGCTCAGGTATCTCCCTGGTTCCCATCCATCCCATTCCCATTATCCATTGTTAATCCCACCAATAAACCTCTCAGTGCCACCTGTTCCAAACCCTGATAAACCCCCAATGCCACTGGAGACGGTTTGGAAATCACTCCCAGGACTGAGCAAAGCCATTAAAATGGAAATAGTTTTGAGGTATTCCAGAACAGAGTTGGTTCTATGGAATCCACTCATTCCAGTGCAAAATTCAAAGAGAAGTTGGTCAAGAATGAACAACACTCATGGAGGTTCCTGGGTCAAATCATCAGCAAAGGAACTGTAATTAAACCCAAACTCCTGCTTTGTCCTTAAATCAAGTTTAGTCTCGATAACACAGGTGTAGCAGTGGTTAAAATGATGAGAAAAGCATTGACTGGGGTTTTTAATCCTATTTAAGCCCTACTTTCTGTCCATTATCCCCCGAGTCAGCCCCAAATCTTCAACAAGAACTCCCCCTTCCCACTCCAGTCCCGTCCTTACTTCTTTCACTTTCAGGGGTCTCCCACCGAGACTGTGCTTGTTCAAAACCTCGGCAGCCTTTTTCATGCTCTCTTCCATCTTGAACTCAACCACCCTGTGGAGAATAAACACAGCTCAGGATGTCTGGTTTGAAGAAGTCTCCTTGGATTTCTGGTAGAAATTCAGAAGGAACTTACGCGCATCCCTGGCGAGGTGATTTCCCAGGCCAGTCACAGGGAGGAGGGAAGAGAGAAGAAATCAAGTCAGTAAAAGCTCAAATCGCACACAAATATTTTATTATTAAAGCCAAATCACATTAGTTAAGCCCTACCAGCGAAAAATAAATGTAACCTTTCACAGGCAAACCTCCAATACTGGAATTCCATAATTTCTTATGCCTTAACAGGATTAACCTGGGGTCTCTGAGGTTGTAACAAACACTAAATCCCGACTCTCCGAGAAATACCACACGCTTCCTGTGACCTGCTTTTCCCTGGCATACAGCAAAACCCTCCACACTCTCACCCTAAATCCATATCCTACAGGACACTTAGGTGTACTCTGGACTGAAGGCCCATGAAGGCACTGAACGTTTACATTTAGGAATTTACCTCGCTCTACTGGCTCAGGACGTGGAGTTTGCAGAGTTTGCAGCACCCTGGCCTTTCCAAAGTCAGCCAACCTCTCGAGTGACTTTTCCAAAGCACAGGAACAACATTCCAGAGCACTGTCCTGCCTGCTGGGCTCCGGGGTCACACAGCCAACGCCAACGGCACGCAGGGAACAGCTCCTGACTGCACAGCCCCATCCCCACCTCCTCCCATCCTCCTCTGACCTAAAGCCACTGCACATCCACACTCTGAGCCTCCCTGGCTTCCTCCTGTCCAGCACACAGAAACATTTCAGGTAGAAAATCCACAAAGAAACTCTCAAAACACTTACCCTTGACTTTCCTTCAGCGTCCATTAAGAGCTCCACGTATGTTACCTCACCAACTACAAATCAGATTCCAGACGACACAGATACCAAGGGAGAAAAGCCAAGAAAACAATGGGAATTTAGAACAATCAACAACCGTGTATGGAGCCTCTGCCTTATAAGAAAGCCCAGAAACACTCCATGTTCTCTAGACCACAAAACTGGACAATTACAGGTATGCAGTAAAGGCTTCAAGCATTTCAATATGTTCTTGGTTTTCCTCCACCTCAAAAGCCAAATTTCTGCAGTTCCCTGGATCTTTAGTGCCCGCTCGTTACCTGAGGCAATCCAAATCCATGGGAAAGGCTGCAGGAATAAGTTTCCTTCACTTTCCACAGGATGCAACCCTGGCTCTGGAATCTAGAACTTCAAGGGATTTGTTTATCTCAGGATTTAAAGACAAAATTGTTCAAAAAGGGACTCAGAACGAACCAACACATCAAGATATCACCGACTGTCTGCTATTGATTTCAGCAGGTTTTTGTTAAGCCACAATAAATTCCATTTTAGCATTAAAATCTGCCATATTTGCTCTCAATACAACAGCAAAAGGCAAAAGTCCACGGAAAACTACAGCTGCCCCTTTCCTCACAAGATTGGGATTGCCTCTCTAGGACCAAATAACCCTGGCAGGAACCTCCAGAATCCAACTACCCAAGTGGCTGCTGCCTTTGAAGGGACTGGCATACAGAATAGAATAAACATTCTTTGTAATTTATTTTCTATTTCTGGTTTCAGAAATCCCAGGGTTTCAATTTAAACGGGGTGGACTCCAAGTTGAATTATCTGTAAAGTGGAATGTTTTATTTGTGGGAAACCATGGGTTTAACCGGAGCAAGGAACTGGGGTTTCACAAAAAACTCCACCAGGGGCAGAGGAAGGAGTTCAGCCTGACCTCCCCCAGGCCCAGCAATTTACAGGACACTGGATATCACTGTGGAATACTGACAGCCTGGAAAAATCTCTCTTGCAGCTGGAAAAGCAAGGAATCCTTAATGAAATCCCTGTTGGTTTTTTTTGTAATCTCCATTTCTTAATTTAAACAATAATTTAGCAGTGAGAGCATTCCAGCCAGAGAAAAGGATAAACAGCTCTGACCCATTCGTGGTTTTGGGAGGACTTTGAGGTTGGAAAAGGCTGACAAGTCCCTTTGAAAGGGTGTCCATTATCATCCACAGCTCCACCAGCTCAGTCCGTGCTGGTCTCAGGATTAACTGAAGGAATTGCAGTCTCTATTTCAGCTGAGCTCACGCTGCACACGTGGCTTTGTTCCCAACGAGTCCTGGGGGGGTTCAGCACTCCCACGAGGTTCTGACACCATCCAGCTCAACAGCAGCAGCCAGATCCAACCACACTTGGGGAAGGAATGCAAACCAAAATCTTCCCAGGTCACCTCCACTCCAAAACCACTGCAGCTTCCAGGTCAGGCACTCCCTGAGCACTGCAGAACCCCCACATTGAGGGCTCTCCTCTCCCCCTACAATTCCTCCTGCAGATCCACTCAAACCAACTCCAAAGGAGTTTGCCAAGCTTGAGGATATTCAACACAATTGAATTGCTCTTGTAAGCAATCCCTAACTCTGAACCACAAGATCTCCAGGAATCTCTTGGAAAGTTGAGTCTGCGCCAACTTTGCTCAGAGCTTCTCGTTCGAGCCTTACAGGCACATGAAAATCTAAATATCCAGCCTGAAATAGCTGCTTTCCTTCAAAGGACACCTGAACTTCCTGAGCTGCCCAGTTTCAAAAAGCAGGAGGAGAGGAAGGACACAGTGCAACAGCTCAGTAGCCAAGACAAAGCCCAGAGTACAGAACAGCAAAGAAAACGCAGTAATTTCACCTAAAAACATGCAAATCCAACCCTTATGCCAGGAGAATATTGTCTGAGGCTGGCAAAGGAAACCTTTTTTTAAGTTAGGCTGGGTCTATTTGGAGTTTTTGCTGGTTTTTTTCTAGATCCCAAACCACAGGATGCCATGGAATAGTGCCAGGAGCAGATATCCATGTGTTAGGATTCCATTCTGGACTCTGTCAGGGAACATCCCATAGACACAAGCAGAGAAATTTCATCCAAAAGCACAAAAATTGTTACTTCAGGAGCCCAAGTTTAGTACCAGAGCAGCCTCCCAGGGGAGTAAAGTTCCAAAACACCAAATCACTGCAAGTTAGATCGAGGAATGTGTTTCCTGTGGTATCTTCAAGTTTTAATGCAGAGGAGTCTGATTTATGGATTTATTTAAACCACACAGTTGGAAAAGTTCAGGAAACAAGAGGCTGGAGCAGAATTTACTGCAATAACCTGAACTCCAAACTGAAGAACTCTTCAGTGTTATTTATCACAGTCATTATTTTTCCCCCCTTTAAATTTACATCACTTCCCAAAGTTTATCAGGGCAGAAAATGCCAATATTTGAGCTGGGCTGGTCCAGCAGAATCCCAATATTCTGCAGGGACTGTCCAGGAAGCTCAGATCAGGATCCACAGGGTGACCTGAGGCCCTGAAGACACATCTGGGAACTCTCCAGAACAAGCTCAGACAGAAACATCAACTCTGGGTTGGGCAATTTGATTTTAACAGTTTGTGACAAAGCAAAAGGCTCTGAGAGGTGTGAAAGGTGCAGAGAGGGAAGTGAGAGCAAGCACAGAACTGGGAAAGAGGGAAATGTTTTGTAGCAGTTATTCCTTTGGCCTCCAGGACCAAAAGGAAATACTAAATAGGGAGGGAAATCTCCAAACTGGCTGGATGTGTCCTCATCTTCTGAAGAACGAGTGATCCAAGAGGATCAAAAAGCTTCACAGTCCCAAGGTGAAGAATGCAGAATCACAGCTCTTCTTTCCCTTACAACCCCTAAAAAGTTACAGGGGGCTGGGGAGAGCTTTGGTTGAAAGGGGAAAAGGAAAACCTTCCCAAAGCAGAGACAGAAGAGTCAGCAATTTGGATACAGAACGGGAAGGGAAACTTCCCTTTTGCAAGAGAACAGCCAGACAAAGTGGGGATTATGGCTCCTGAAGAGCTCAGGGAGGACAGAGGGAGTGACAAGCTCCCTGCAGCCATGGAGGGGCTGAGAGTCCTTGGAAAGGTGGTGAAAGCCCAAAGAAAACAGAGCAACTCCTCAGAAACTTCATCAAAAGTAAGAGGGAACAGGTCAGGGGTGGCACAGCACATTCCTTCCTCATCCCTCCCTCTCTCACTCCCTGTGGCCAAATCCTGGGCACTGAACCTGGGGACTCTCCAGTGCCACCAGTACTGGGCTGACAGCTGCTGGTACTGGAGTAACCCCAGTGCTCACCAGTACAACACCTGGGACAATGGCAAGAGCCACGAGGTCCATCTTCAGGAGGCCACAAAGCTTCCATAAATTATAAATTCCTGGAGATTCAGCAGGAAGGCAGCACGTGGAGTTTAGCAGCTGCTCAACTGTTTAAAACACAAAATCCTCTATTTCCTAAAGGAACCAATAAATTCCTGGAATTCAAATGCCAGGTTTTTTGATGCCATGGCATCACCTCCTTTTCACCAGCTGCCATGAGCATTCCCACGTTTCTCCTCACACGTGGGGGACAGATCAGGACAGGGATCCAGCATTCAGTTACATCCACAGAAAGCTGCTGCCTGTGGAAACCCTTCCCAAAATTCCAGTCAGTTTGGTCACACCTGGTATCTGCCAGCCAAAAAAACGAGGTAGTTCCAAACAAGAACATCTCTTCATTCCATTACCAACATTCCCACTGCATACCTGTAATTGAGTTTGTCCAACCAATCCACTGGGATGCCCGAGCCAAGGCGTTGGGAGAGAGAGAGAGGTGGCACCTGGAGCAGCCTGGCCACTCCCAGGCTGCAGCTCCTATCCCAGTACCTGCTGCACACACTGCACCTCCCCGAGCTCCACACACCCAGGGTTTCCCCTCGGGCACGGAATTCCACCTGCTCCCAAAGCCTGGGATGTTTGGCCTGGCGTTCTTACGCTTCCGAAGCAAGAATTCCGACGGTTCTGGGTTTTTCCACGAGCACGTTCCTGGGGCTTGGAGCTGCTCTGCCTTGGGGCAGGGACTGAGCCAGCTCGAGCTCAGTTTGGGAGAAGTCCAAACAACTCCACAGCAAATCCCAACTGTTGGATTCATCAGCAGCACCAAAGCCCAGGAAGGATGAGCCCAGTTTGCCCATGACAAGCCCTGCAGCCAGAAGGAAGAGGCTTCAACGATCCCCTAGGAGCATCTGCTGGAATGAGCAGCTGAACAGCCAGGCAGGAAACAATCTCACCCCGGACTCTGCCATGCCATCCACGGGAACTGGAGAGAAACCACAAAACACTGGGAACTGGATTCAACACAGCACGTGAAGTTACACAGCTCCACCTCCGGAGAGCCGGGAAACCAACGGATCCGGGGCAGCCAAGGGGCACTTAAGGGTCTGTCCCTAATTAGGGCCTGTTCAAGCAGCCTTTGAGGCTGACATTGTTCCCATGACACAAAACCACTGCTGGCTCTCAAACAGCCCCTAATTAGGGAAGTTTCCCAGTGCTCCCAGTCCCGACGGCCGTTCCACAGACTCGGTTCCCTTTTGCCTCCAAAGACAAACATTTGAAAGCCTCTGGAACTTTGTTTTCCCCTTCTTTAGGCCACACGTCAAACAGCTGAACTGTCAGTCCTTACCAAGCTCCAGCACAATGACCACTGCCCACTACCATGGCTGATGCTCTCCATTCAGAAATGTTGTGCTTTTACTCCGAACTTGATTTGAGACATTTTAAAGCTGGAGAAGCCAAGGATTTTCTTGCCACTCCACTGCATTTCCAAGGTGACTTCAAAACTAGGAAGCTGGGCACCAGCTTGAAGAAATGACACCAATTTAGATTTGTCACCACCTGAGGACTCAGCTCAACCTCTTCATCTTCCTAAACAGATGAAGATGTTCAGGTCAGCAAAGGCAGCTCCCATCCACACGGGAATTAAATGGAACTGTGGAAGGGGCAACACCACAAACCTGACTTCCAAAGCCCTGATTCTGCTGCAGCACCATGCCAAAGCACCAACCTGGGTTTGCAGGTCACCCTTAAATACATTGAACTGCAACCAATGGCAGAATGGCTCCCGAAGCCAGCCCAAACCCCTCCGGATCTGGGAACACGGCTGGATCTCCACACACCAGAGCAGCACATAACTACCTGAATGCCCAAAAAAAACATTAAAATGCTTCAGAAAGTTCTGCTGCACTTCAAGGCTGAAAATCTGATGCAAGCCTGGGGTTTGATCCCTAAAGAAAACACGCCTAATCCCGGGATGGAGCTCTATCAGCTGCACGCCAAAGGCCTCCACAGGAAGCATTCCCTGGAAAGCTGCCAGGAACAGAGCTTGTGCAACACCCAGGAAAGCTTCAGGAAGAGCTTTTCCAAACTCCTGTGGCTAAATGCACCCAGAAGTGCAACTGCTGAGCTACAGACAGAGCCAGGCACGGGCTGGAGACAGGACATCCTTGGCCACCTGAGCTGCACTTTACCTTTCTCTTTGACCAGGTCCTTCAGCGACTGCCACTTGACGTCGAAGGGGATGTTGGTGATGAAGGCTCGGTACCTCTTGGCGGGGTTTGAATAGGGCTCAAAACGATTCCCTCCCCTCTTCATCCCCTTCTCTTTCTTCTTCTCGTTCGGGGTCGGTCGCTCGGTTTCACTGCAAGGGAGAGAATCCCACAGGTGAGCTGCTGGGGCTGGAGCAGTGCCACCACCTCCAGAAGATTTGGATTTTGTTCCAAACCCAATCCCACAGCAGTTTGGGTTGGAAGGCATCTTAAAACCCATCCCATCCCAAAATTTAAAAAAAAGAAAGCAAGGGAATAAAATGCTTCAGCCTCAGTCTTACATAATTCCTTCACTAATCCAATTAATCTCCTTGCTCACTCAGTGCTGGTGGAGAAGATGGACAAACACATCTTCAAAAGGAATTCTGAACACATCAAATAAAAAAGCTCAAGTTTTTCAAATCTCTCTGCACTGAGCTTTTCTCAACTCAGGACCTGGGCAGCCCTGCAAATTCCAGGTTAGAAATCCTACTCCAGCCCTTCAGGACTATTTCAATCCCTGAAAAAACACAACAGCTCAGAGGTGAAAAAGAAAACAAGAATGTAGAGGCTCTGAAGTTTTATATTTGAGTGTGCTCGCTGCTTTTATCACCCAGCAGCCAAAGCTTTTCCAGACACAGGGATGGGAATTTTCCAGCCTTTCTCTCATTTAAATTTTTTTAAAGTTTCTTGATTAATGAAGAGTTTTGGGAACAGAATCCAGGGTGTGAACATCATTCCATAGCCCTAGAATCATGGATGTTTCTGCCCCTGCCTGTTCCTGCTCAGCTGAAGCTGCAGAAGTCAATGAAATTGTGCCTGTCAATATTTTATTGCCCAAAGCACAGTCTGACTATTTTTTAATGGAAAAAAAAACCCAACAAAATATGGAACTTTTTCCCCCAAAGTGACACTTGGAAAGCTGAACACGTTGCTGGTCATGGGAAACACAAACTCAAATCCAAGCTGGAGTCTGTAACAGGAATCACTGCACACCAGGTTCAACCTGATTCATATTAAAGCAGCATTAAACTGAGGCTAAAAAAAAACCCGAGGGAGAAAAGTCCCTTATATTCCACAGATTCTGTACCAAAACCGGCTTTGCCAACTGTGGAACTTTCATTGAGCACCAATATGAGGAAGTGAGAAGCAGCTGAGTTTTTTTTCTGCTCTTTATCCCCACTTTTACAGAGCCGGAACTGCAGCGTTGCAGATTTTATTTTAAATTCCTACAGCATTTTACCGGACCTCATGCACGGGAATTGTGCAACCCCTCCTCGGCACCACCTTAAACTCTCACCCTCGAGGTATTTGTGCTCCTAAATCCCCTCAGGGGTAAATCATCCTCGTAACAGAGCACGCCCAGCTCCAAATTGTGCAGCAGGATGAGGTGGGTGCTAAGAGTTATTACAACTTATTGGCAAGCACAAAAAGTAAAAAAACTTAAACATCACAGCCTGGGATGTGGGCCTTCCCCCTGGGGAGGCTTTAACTCCACTAAAACACAGCAAAAACTCCTCCTGAGGGGATGCGGATGATCCCGGAGCGCCGGGACCGGGCCCCTCCGCGCTGCGGCCGCGGGAGCCCCGGAGGCGCCTCCGGGACGGCCCCGCCCGGGATCCCAAATCGCGCCGGGAGGGAGCAGCGGCCGCACCGCCAGAAAGCGGCCCCACACCGGTAACAACCCCACCGAGCCCCCGCCGGCCCGGTTCGTCCCGCGCCCTCAGGCCGGGCCCAGGCGCGGGAGGCCGCACGCGGCCCCTCCAGCCCCGCCAGCAGCGCGGGCCCCTCACGGTCCCTACCTCTTCGGTGGCGGCCCCCGCGCCGGCCGCCCGTTGGGCGCTGGCGGAGCCGCCGCTGCCGCGCGGCCGCCGCCGGGGCGGCTCATTTTCCGGGGGCGTTTTGCGAGGCCGCGGCGCGCCATTCCCACGCGTCCTTTTGTGGGGAGCGCGGGGCAACGGGACGGGGCGGGGCGGGCCGGGCCGCGCAGGGGCGCTGCGCTGCGCATGCGCGTGGCTGGGAGCGCGCGGCGGGAAACGGCGTTCGAATCGCCGCGCATGCGCGGTAGGGCCGCTCCGGCGGTAATGGCGGCTCCGGCGGGAATGTGGCTTTGAGCGCGATCGTTTGTGGCGGTGCCGTGCGTGAGGGGAGGGCAGCGCTGGTGTGTGATGAGAGCAGGCTGAGCGGGGATGGAGACACGCGGTGCTCTCGGCTGGAGCTGCCCGCGCTGGCGGGAACGGTGGATGCGCGCATGGGAGGCGCGCTGTACGGAATGGCGCCAATGGCGGCACCGCGTGCGCGTTTCCGTACAGCATGGCTGCCATGGCGGCGCTGCGCATGCGCGGTGGTGCGAGCTGAATAAAACACCCGAGTCAGCTGCAAACTCAAAAAAGATTCGGAGTCCTTGATTTTAAGGAAGAAAGGCAGGTTTTAAGTACGAAACACACTGTCTGGGGACTGTTATCCACATGATGAATATGTGTCATGGGCGATTAGGGGCGGCCGGGGCTCACATTGTGAGGAAACAGAGCATCCCCAGCCGGAGATCGCAGCCCTCGGGTCACTCCAGCCCAGCCGGAGATCGCAGCCCCGGGTCACTCCACCCCAACCGGAGATCGCAGCCCCGGGTCACTCCAGCCCAGCCGGAGATCGCAGCCCCGGGTCACTCCACCCCAGCCGGAGATCGCAGCCCCGGGTCACTCCACCCGCCGGAGATCGCAGCCCCCGGGTCACTCCACCCCGCCGGAGATCGCAGCCCCGGGTCACTCCACCCCAGCCGGAGATCGCAGCCCCGGGGTCACTCCACCCCGGCCGGAGATCGCAGCCCCGGGGTCACTCCACCCCAGCCGGAGATCGCAGCCCCGGGGTCACTCCACCGCAGCCGGAGATGGAGGGCAGCCCCCTCAGAACCCGAGAAAGGGCGGAACCTCTTGTGAAGGCGCGGCTCTCCGGCGGACTCTTGGCTCGGTTGTACAACAGCCGTGGGCGCATCCTGTTGATGGACAGCTGGATCAGCCAATAGCAGACGAGAAACGGAGAGGACGCGTCTCGCTGCACCAATGAGCGGCCGAGGAGGGCGGGGCTACACCCGGAAGCGCTGAGGGGGGCGGAGGCAGCACCGGCGGCACCGGGGACGGGGAGAAACCGCAGCGATGTCGGAACGGAAAGTGTTGAACGTGAGCTGAGGGGAAAATCACCGCTGAGAGGGGTCGGGGGAGCGTCCCGGAGCTCCCCAAACCGGGCTGGGCCGGGGGAGGGGTCCCCGAGGGCGCTGGGGGGTCCCGGTCGGTTCGGGAGCCCTCAGAGGTTGGAAAAAACTCTGAGATCGAGTCAAGATCCACCTTGTCCACCTACAGCACTGAGTGCCACGTCCAGGGCATCTCCAGAGATGGAGACTCAACACCTCCCCGGCAGCCCTTTCCAGTGTTTAACAACCCTTTCCGGCAGAATTTCCCAAAATCCAATTTAACCTCCCCCGAGGCCGTTTTCTCTCATGCTGTCGGTGTTTGATGAGAGCAGAGTCCAACCTCAGCATGCTGCACCCTCGTGTCGAGGCGTTGTGAGAGAAAGAGATCCCGGTGCTCTGGAATTCTTCATATCATTTTTTTTTCCATCAGAAATCATTACCG
>VKON01000186.1:0-12871 GCA_009741485.1 Malurus cyaneus samueli | reverse complement strand
TGCCCGCGCTGGCGGGAACGGTGGATGCGCGCATGGGAGGCGCGCTGTACGGAATGGCGCCAATGGCGGCACCGCGTGCGCGTTTCCGTACAGCATGGCTGCCATGGCGGCGCTGCGCATGCGCGGTGGTGCGAGCTGAATAAAACACCCGAGTCAGCTGCAAACTCAAAAAAGATTCGGAGTCCTTGATTTTAAGGAAGAAAGGCAGGTTTTAAGTACGAAACACACTGTCTGGGGACTGTTATCCACATGATGAATATGTGTCATGGGCGATTAGGGGCGGCCGGGGCTCACATTGTGAGGAAACAGAGCATCCCCAGCCGGAGATCGCAGCCCTCGGGTCACTCCAGCCCAGCCGGAGATCGCAGCCCCGGGGTCACTCCACCCCAACCGGAGATCGCAGCCCCGGGGTCACTCCAGCCCAGCCGGAGATCGCAGCCCCCGGGTCACTCCACCCCAGCCGGAGATCGCAGCCCCCGGGTCACTCCACCCCAGCCGGAGATCGCAGCCCGGGTCACTCCACCCGCCGGAGATCGCAGCCCCGGGTCACTCCACCCCAGCCGGAGATCGCAGCCCCGGGGTCACTCCACCCGCCGGAGATCGCAGCCCCGGGTCACTCCACCCCAGCCGGAGATCGCAGCCCCGGGTCACTCCACCCAGCCGGAGATGGAGGGCAGCCCCCTCAGAACCCGAGAAAGGGAACCTCTTGTGAAGGCGCGGCTCTCCGGCGGACTCTTGGCTCGGTTGTACAACAGCCGTGGGCGCATCCTGTTGATGGACAGCTGGATCAGCCAATAGCAGACGAGAAACGGAGAGGACGCGTCTCGCTGCACCAATGAGCGGCCGAGGAGGGCGGGCTACACCCGGAAGCGCTGAGGGGGGCGGAGGCAGCACCGGCGGCACCGGGGACGGGGAGAAACCGCAGCGATGTCGGAACGGAAAGTGTTGAACGTGAGCTGAGGGGAAAATCACCGCTGAGAGGGGTCGGGGGAGCGTCCCGGAGCTCCCCAAACCGGGCTGGGCCGGGGGAGGGGTCCCCGAGGGCGCTGGGGGGTCCCGGTCGGTTCGGGAGGCCCTCAGAGGTTGGAAAAAACTCTGAGATCGAGTTCAGATCCCCACCTTGTCCCATCCTACAGCACTGAGTGCCACGTCCAGGGCATCTCCAGAGATGGAGACTCCAACACCTCCCGGCAGCCCTTTCCAGTGTTTAACAACCCTTTCCGTGCAGGAATTTTCCCAAAATCCAATTTAAACCTCCCCCGAGGCCGTTTTCTCTCATGCTGTCGGTGTTTGATGAGAGCAGAGTCCAACCCTCAGCATGCTGCACCCTCGTGTCGAGGCGTTGTGAGGAGAGAGAGGATTCCCGGTGCTCTGGAATTCTTCAATTCATTTTTTTTTCCACAGAAATATTACCCCCCGGATTTTGATCCGGCCAAAATCCCGAAGCTCAAGCTCCCAAAGGACCGGCAGTACGTGGTGAGGCTGATGGCCCCGTTTAACATGAGGTGAGAAGGGCTGTGGGATCGCTCCTGGAATGGCTCAGGTTGGGTTGGAAGGACTTTTAAAAAAATCACAGTGGCACGCAGGGACACCTCCTCTGTGCCAAAGTGCCCCAAACCCTGTCCCAAAGTGCTCCAAATCCTTCCCAAACCCTGTCCAAATCCTGTCCAAAAGTGCTCCAAACCCTGTCCAAATCCTGTCCAAATTCTCTCCAAATCCTCTCCAAACCTGTCCAAATCCTGTCCAAACCCTGTCCAAATTCTCTCAAAATCCTGTCCAAATCATGTCCAAATTCTCTCCAAATCCTGTCCAAACCCTGTCCAAATCCTGTCCAAACCCTGTCCACACCCTGTCCACACCCTGTCCACACCCTGTCCAAATCCTGTCCAAATCCTGTCCAAATCCTCTCCAAATCCTGTCCAAATCCTGTCCCAAAGTGCCCCAAACCCTGTCCAAACCTTATCCAAATCCTGTCCAAACCCTGTCCAAAGTGCTCCAAACCCTGTCCAAATCCTGTCCAAACCCTGTCCAAATCCTCTCCAAATCCTGTCCAAATCCTCTCCAAACCCTGTCCAAATCCTGTCCAATCCCTGTCCAAATCCTGTCCCAAAGTGCTCCACACCCTGTCCAAACCCTGTCCAATTGGTCTCCAAACCCTGTCCAAATCCTCTCCAAATCCTGTCCAAATTCTCTCAAAATCCTGTCCAAATCTGTCCAAACTCTCCAAATCCTCTCCAAAACCTCTCCAAAACCCTGTCCAATGTCTTCAACCCGTCAAATCTCACCAAATCCTGTCCAAACTAGTCCAAATCCTGTCCAAACCAGTCCAAATCCTGTCCAAACCCAGTCCAAACCTGTCCAAACCCTGTCCAAATCCTGTCCAAACCTGTCCAAACCTGTCCAAATCCTCTCCAAACCCTGTCCAAACCCTCTCTAAACCCTTTCCAACCCCTGGAACACCTGGAGAATGCAGGAATTTCCTTAGGATTTACCTGTGAGCTGCTCCCTGTGGCAATTCCAGGCACGAAAAACCACGAGGGAGCCTCAAAACAACCTCGACCATCCCTTCTGTTCACTCCTGATTTTTTTTTTTTATTATTTTTCCCTTCCTCCAGGTGCAAAACGTGTGGTGAATACATCTACAAGGGCAAGAAGTTCAACGCCCGCAAGGAGACGGTGCAGAACGAGGTTTACCTGGGGCTGCCCATCTTCAGATTTTACATCAAATGCACACGATGCCTGGCTGAGATCACCTTCAAGGTCAGCCTGTGTTTGCCTGGAAAGGCCAGATTTTAATAATGACACGGGTATGGTTGTAAAAAGGGGATAAAAAAGGGTTTTATTTTGGTGTTTGGGATCCCAGGTGCACAATTTGATGCTCCTGACACCCTTTTTGTATCCAGGATTTGGGATTCCACTGTTTCCTGATGCTCCCAACACACTTTTCGTGTCCATGATTTGGGATTCTGCAATTCCCTGACACTCCTGACACCCTTTTAATGTCCATGATTTGGGATTCCATGATTCCCTGACACTCCTGACACCCTTTTAATGTCCAGGATTTGGGATTCCATGATTCCCTGATGCTCCTGATCCAGCACTGAGCCTGAGTGTGGATTTTGGCTGCATCAGCCAGGGGATTCCATGATTCCTTAACATTCTTGACACCTTTTTGGTATCCAGGATTTAGGATTCCACAGTTCCCTGACGCTCCTGACACACTTTTCGTGTCCCGGATTTGGGATTCCACAATTCTCTGACACTCTTGACACCTTTTTAGTGTCCATGATTTGGGATTCTGCAATTCTCTGACACTCCTGACACCCTTTTAATGTCCATGATTTGGGATTCCACGATTTCCTGACGCTCCTGGCACCCTTTTGGTGTCCAGGATTTGGGATTCTGTGTTTCTCTGACCCTCCTGCCCCAGCACTGATCCCGAGCATTGATTTTTAGCTGCCTCAACCCTTCCCATGGCTATTTCCTCCCTGAAATCAGGGAATTGAGCCTCTGGAGGTGGCCCTGGGGCAGGATTCCCCCACAAACAACAATCCCATTGCTGTCCCCTCCTCAGACAGACCCCGAGAACACGGATTACACCATGGAGCACGGCGCCACACGCAACTTCCAGGCTGAGAAACTCCTGGAGGAGGAGGAGAAGAGGATGCAGAAGGAGAGGGAGGAAGAAGAGCTCAACAATCCCATGAAGGTACAAAAACTGGAGGAAAAACCTCTCCCACCTTGCCCTGCCCTTCACCAGTGATTTTCCAGCCATTGGGGTTTTCCAGTTCTACCCAAAAATGAGGATGAGGATCCTCTTGTGCTTCATCCAGCGTGGGGAGGTGTCAGAGATACCTCAAATATTCCAAATTATCCCCACCCAGGTCCTGGAGAACCGAACCAAGGATTCCAAACTGGAGATGGAGGTGCTGGAGAACCTGCAGGAGCTGAAGGAGCTCAACCAGCGCCAGGCCAACGTGGATTTCGAGGCCATGCTGAAGCAGTACAAGGAGCTGGAGGAGGAGCAGAGGCGCAAGGAGCAGGAGGAGGATGAGCAGGAGATGAAGTGAGAGGGATGGGAGTGCTGGGAATGGGGTCAGCCCTGCCCAAAGGGGCCAAATTCCCCGGAGATGAGGGGTGGGATGGGAGGAGATGGCAAAATGTTCAGGGAAATGGGGTGGAAGGTGGGATTTTGTGGGGTCTGAGCTGTTTAGGGGGATCTGATCCCCCTGGGAAGTGCCCTCATAGGGAAATGGGGTGGAAGGTGGGATTCTGTGAGGTCTGAACTGTTTGGGGGAGTCTGATCCCCTGGGAAGTGCCCTCACATGGAAATGGCGTTTCTGCTCTGGGCTGAGGCTGCTGTCACCCCTCAGGCTTGAAAAAAATCCCTTCTAAACCTCCCTGGGCAACCTGAGGCAGCCCTGCTGTCACCCCCATCTCCCCTGGGGCACTCAGGGCGTGGCAGAGGGTCAGCCCCAGCCCCAAATCCCCTGTGCCTGCAGGGCCATGCTGGAACAGGCCCAGAACCGACGGCTCCTGGAGGATTCCGACTCTGACGAGGAACCAACCAAACCCATGGCCAGGACAAAACCCACCGACATCCTGCAGGAGGTGAGGGAGGCCCAGCCCCTCCCCAGCCCCTCCCCAGCCCTTCCCGCAGCCCCTCCCCAGCCCCGGAGCTCTGTGTGTCCGTTGTGTCCCTGTGTGTGTCCGTTGTGTCCCTGCTCTGTCTGGCTCCTGTCACGCCTGAGCAGCTCCCAAAGGCGTGGCAGTGATTGGGCTGAGAGGAGAAGGGAATGGTGGGGATGGCAGTTAGTGCTGGGACATAAAGGCAGGGATGGGCGGCCCTCTCCCTCCTCCCTTCCCTTTCCCTTCCCTTCCCTTCCTCCTTCCCTTCCCTTCTTCCTTCCTTCCCCTTCCTTCCCTTCCTTCCCTTCCTTCCCTTCCTTCCCTCCCTTCCTTCCTTTCTTCCCTTCCCTTCCTCCCTTCCTTCCCTTCCCTTCCCTTCCAACTTCCCTTCCCTGAACTTCCCCTGAACTTCCCTGAACTTCCTGACTTCCCTGAATTCCCTCTTCCCTGAACTTCCTTCCTTCCCTGAACTTCCCTTCCCTGAACTTCCCTGAACTTCTTGAACTTTACTGAACTTCCCTGAACTTCTCTGAAATTCCCTTCCCTGAATTTCCCTTCCCTGAACTTCCCTTCTCTGCTCTTTCCTTCCTTGAACTTCCTATTTCGCATCCCATCCTATCCCATGGATCCCAACCCAGCCCAACCCATCCCAATCCGTCCTATCCCACTGATTCCATCCCATCCCACTGATCCCATCCCATCGGGCAGGATTTCAGCTCTCAGGGCTGTGCTTTGGATCCAGCCAGAACAAAAGAGCTCCAGGAGGGAGGGAGGGAGGATTATCCCCACAACCCCTGCCCTGCCCCGCTGTTTGCTGGGCTGGATCAAAGCCGGGCTGGGTTAATCCCGGCCTTGTTCCCTGGTCTGGCACTAATCCCTGCCCCGGGGCCAGCACTGGCTCTGTTTGGTGGCCGGGGCCACCTGCAGGCACCCGGGGGGGCTCGGTGGCCTCGAAAGGAGCTGAACAAACACACACAGAGCGACTTTTACCCACAGGACATGGGGGAATGGGCTGGAATGGGGGGAATGGGCTGGAACTGAGACAGAGGAGGGTGTTAAAGGGAAAAATTTTTCCCTGGGAAGGAGAGGAGACCCAGAGTGGCTGTAAATGTCCAAGGCCATTGGAACTGGGACAGGGGAGGGTTTTAAGGGGAAAATTCTTCCCTGGGAAGGAGGGGAGACCCAGAGTGTCTGGAAGTGTCCAAGGCCACTGGAATTAAGACAAGGGACGGTGTTAAAGGGGAAAATTCTTCCCTGGGAAGGAGGGGACACCCTGGAATGGGTTTTCCAGAGTGGCTGGAAGTGTCCAAGGCCAGTCTGGAGCAGCCTGAGGTGGTGAAAAGTGGGACTGGATGAGCTTTAAGGTCCTTCCAACCCAAATCATCCTGGGATCTTCCCTCAGCACCCCAGATCCACCCCAAGGCTGGGTTTGAGTCTCAGACAGGGACAGGGATCTCTGGGGTCACCTCTGCTTGTCCAGACTGTGCCATCGCTGCAGGGACACAATTCCCTGAGAGCCTTCTCTCGTGTCTCTTGCCTTTGTCCCTTTGTCCACCCAGACCCCTCTCCTCGTGTCCCTCCTGCCTTTGTCCCATTTGTCCCCTCAGACCCCTCTCTCCATGTCCTTCTGCTTTGTCATTGCTCCCTCAGACCCTTCTCATGCCTTGCCCCTGCCTTTGTCCCCTTTGTCCCCAACTCTTCTTTATCCCCTCAGCCCCTCTCTCGTGCGCCGCTGCTTTGTCCCTTGTCCCCAACCCTTTCTCCCAGATCCCTTCTTGTCCCCTTGCCTTTGTCCCTGTCCCTTTGTCCCACCCCTCGTCCCCAGGAGCCCTGACCTCCGTGCCCACAGGACCCCACCCAGAGCAAGAAGCCCAGGACGGAGATTTGGGAGCGCAGCGTGGGCAAGCTCAGCACCAAGGCCAGCTGGGGGCTGGTGGCCCCAAGGAAGCAGAGCCAGCCCCTGGCACGGATAATGGGGTGGAAACACAAAAAACACCGGTAATGGGCACTGAGAGGGGGATTTTGGGTTCTGGGTGGGGGTGGGGTGAGAACAGGGGTTTGTCCCCGTTTCCAGGAGCTCTTGGTGGGGTGAAGGCCTTCCCGGGCTCCTGGCTCTGAGCCACGGCCTTGGGGACGGGCTGGCAGGGCCAGGAGCTGCAAAACAGCAGATATGGTTCTGGGAACGTCACAACAGCCAGATTGGGATGGGGCACAGGGAGAATTGCTTTGGTTTGGGGTTGGTGATAAATCCTGCCAGACTCACCGAGCTGGGAGGCTCTGAGGGACACGAGAGGAGCTGAAAGGGTTCAGGGAGCCCGGGAATCCATGTTTTGGGCAAGGAACGGGGGGTTGGTTGTTCCAGCGCTGCGAGCAGGCTCAGTGCCCTGCCTCAGGGTCCCGGGAAAGGGAACAGTCTGGGGTTTTCCTTTTTCCTGCTTTCCTGGCTGCTGGGAGGGTCTGTCACGCAGCTGCATGCCAGTTGGGGTTCTTGGCTGGAGGGGCTGTGGGGGGATTCTGGAATCTGCTGGAACCCCCTGGAATGCCCTGGAATCCTGGACCCCGGAGGGCTGTTGAGGGAGTCTGGATGATCCCTGGAATCTGATAACTGGAGGGTGTGGGGGAGTCTGGAATCACTGGAACCCCTGGAACTCCTGGAATCCTGGAGGGCTGTGGAGAGGGATCCACTTGAGGGAGTGATCTACTGGAACCCCAGGAATCCTCTGGAGGGGTTGTGGAAGGAACCCTGGAATCCACTGGAACCCCCTGGAATCCACTGGAATCCCCTGGAGGGGCTGGGGAGGGAGCAGAGGTCCTGGTGTTTCAGGGTGACAGGGACCCCCAAGCCCCTTGTCCCCCCAATTCCCCCTCGCAGAGCTCACCCTCCTGTCGGCTCTCCCACCGCGGCCGTGGTTTCCTGCTGGGTTTGCCTATCCTGAACAATCCCTCCTCTCCCATGCAGGCTCCTTCCAGCAGCAAGGCCACAAGCCACAGCCACGTCTCCTGGGTTTGTTGGGAGCCTACACGGACAGCGGGACAGCGGGGACAGCGGGGACAGCGACTGAGGAGCCGCCGGGCGCGGGGCGGGGCTGTTCCGGTTCTCGGCTGAAAATGCGGCCACGGCGAGCGGGGATTCCCGGGGCACATCTGTCCACGGGTCGGGGATGGGGCCCATCCATGCCGGGATCGGCCCACTGTCCAGGTTGGGGGATCGGGGCCCGATAGTCCCCACGGGTCCGGGGGATCGAGGCCACCACTGTCCCCACTGTCCCCAGGGGATCCGGGCCACCACTGTCCCAGGGATCCGGGCTCACCACTGTCCCCACGATCTGCCTGCTCCAGCAGCACGCAAGGGTGTTTGGTGTTTTCCCGGCAGCAGGAATCCCGTGGGAAGCACCAGTGATGTGTCCAGCCCTGGTGTGTTTAAGCCCGGCTGTCACCCATGGGAGCAGCCCCGTAGTGTCCCAGCTCGGGTTTTCCAACGCTGGGTCCCACGCACCGTGTACAGTCCGTGTCCCCAGCTCGGGGTCCCAGCTCCAGGGTGTCCAAAGCAGCGACCACTATACGCAATCCCCAAGGTGTCCCAGGAGCTCGGGACAAGCCCCTCCCTGCCCGTTGGGGATCCATCCCATCCAAGCCACTGCTCCACAATAATATGAGGTTTTATTCAACCCGTTGCTCCGAAGAGTGATTTCTGCTGGACATGCCCGGCGGGGACCCACTTCCTGATGCAGAGGTCTCTCCAATCCCAGGAGTCGGGGAAAAAGCCTCCGCTTTGGGATCCTCCACCAGCTACTGCTCCACAATAAATGGGATTTATTCAAATCCAGTTGCTCCATTGCCGTCCAGAGAGTGATTTCTGCCTGGGCACTGCCTGGTCCTGCCCCCGGGACCCCCACCCATGACAAGAGAACCCCCGAGTGTCCCCCAGGACTCGGGGACAAACCCTCCCTGCATTGGAGACTTCAGCAGCCACGCTCACAATAAAGGGATTTTTATTCAAATCCAGTTGCTCCATCGCCTTCCAGAGAGTGATTTCTGTGTGGGCACTGCCCGGGGACCCCAATGAGGACCCTCCAAGTGCACAGCTCCACCACCACCACCCAAATGGGGCTGTCCCACACCCCGCATGAATTGCCTCATCAAGGCGCCCAGCTCTAATTGCTGAGCAGCCTCTGGTTAATTAACCCCGTCCCGGAGCGGGGGTGGGGGTTCAGGGTGAGGAGGGGGCTGTGGGAGAGACCGGGCAGGAGGGCACCCCCCTCCCGCCCCCATTAGCATCTGGTGCACACAGCCTTATTAGGCTCTTCAAATATTAATGCTGTGGCGCTGGCTGAGCCCGGGGCTTTAGGGGGGTGTGAGGGGGGGTCTCGCCGGGTCCTCCCACCCCCCAGCTGTCACCAGCTCCCGGCAGCGGGTGCCACCCGGGAGAGGCACCTTTGTTCTGGGGACAATGCCGGGGGGGGTCAGGGCAAGGCTGGGGGGCTCAAACTCCTGAACCCCCAAACTCGGGGCAGGACACCCCGGTTCTTCATCCTCCTGCACCCTCCAGCCCCCGAAAGCCCGGGGCGGGGGTCCATGGCCGGGGGCGGGTCGGGGTCCGTTCGCTCGTGTCATTTCGGGGTCCCGGTGTCGCTTTGGGGTCCCGGTGTCATTTGGGGTCCGGTGTTATTTCGGATTCCCGTGACCCTCCTTTCTCCACGGTCACACCGGGAGGGGCCGCCCCAGTGTCCGGTTGGGGTTCCGGTGTCGTTTCGGGGTCCCGGTGTCATTTAGGGCCGGTGTCCTTTGGGGTCCCGTGTCATTTAGGGGTCCCGGTGTCGTGGTCCGTGCCCCCATCACTCGGGGGTGGTGATGAACCGACCCCTCCCGGGGCTCCCCGCGCTCTCCCGCCGTGTCGCTGTCCCCGTTTCTCCCGCTGTCCCCGTCCGCCGTGTCCCTCGGTGTCCCTCGGTGTCTCCGCCTCTCCGTGCGGTGTCCCCGGGCGAGGCGGGCGCGGGGGGCTCGGGGGCTCGGTCCGCGCCTCTCGCGGCGGCGGCGGCGACACAAGCGGCTCCGGCGGCGGCGGCGGCGGCCGAGGGGGGTCCCGGCGGGTCCGGAGCCGCTCCCGGTGCCGCTCCGGTGCGCGCTCCCGCCATGGAAGTGGCTCCGGAGTACTGGGCCGGGGGGCCCGGCGCTCCCCCCGCGCCCGCCCCAGCCGATTACAGCGGTCCGGCGGCCCCGGGAGCCCTCTCCGGTGCTCCCCCCGGTGCTCTCACGCGGCCCGCCGCCTCCCGCGCCACGCTGGTAGGGTGGGGGGCTCGGGCCGGGGGGCGGCCCCGCCGGCTGCAGCAGGTACGGGCGGGGGGCACCGGGGGGGTACGGGAGGGCACCGGGAGGGCACGGCGGCACCGGGCAGCGAACGGAGGGACCGGCGGCACCGGGGAGGGCGGCGGAGGGTCCGGAGGTGCGGTGGGGCAGCGGGGGGGGGCTGGGGAAGCGAAAACGGGGGGCGGCGGGGAACACCGGAGCACCGGAGGGGTCGGGAAGGTGCGAGGGGGCGGCGGGAAGAGCGGGGTCGGTCAGAGGGGGGGTCTGGGAACCGGAGAGCGGCGGGGGGGAGATGGGGAACGGGCGTGGGGACGGGAACCGGAGAGCGGCGGAATGAGGTTACGGGAGAGGCGGGGCCGGTGAACCGGGGGCGGGGGACAAAGGGAACCCGGGAGGACCTGGGGACACTGGGAGAGGACGGGGCGCACTGGGAATGGTGGATCACTGGGAGAGGGGGAAAGGAGAGGGAGAGGCTGGGGACAAAGGGACCCGGTGGGCGGGAGCGGGCCGGCGCTGGGAACCTGTGGGGGCTGCGGGGAGCCCGAAGGGTCCGGTGGCCCGGGGGGACCGGGCCCCCGGGGGGGGGACACTGGGGGTCCGACCCTCCCTCAGACACCCCAGGCCGGGTGATGAGCGAATACATCTTGAGCCCTCTCAGGCGAGCATCGACTCCGGTGCCACCGGGCGTCTTGCGCAAGGGCCCCAGCAGGGGTACACCGCGGGACCCGGCGGTACAGGTAGGGATGACACGGTGTGGCTGTGCACCCCGCCCTGAGCCGAGACCGGGTCCCGACCGCTGAGCACCAGGGCTGCGTGACCGCGGGTGAAGTGCCGCGCCCAGACGGAACGGTTGGGTGAGGGCGGCACGGGGCGGCCGCGGGGACGGACGCTACTGCAGAGGTTCCTGGCAGGACCGCGTGCTGCACAGCCGGGAGTCCCAACACGCGACGCCTCGTGCGACGAGTGTGATCACACCGCGGCGTCTGTGGGACATGCCGGCGGGGGAGTAGAGCCCCGGCACCGCCAGTAGTCCCGGCCTCCCAGGCCGGCGACCGGTAAGAAGAAGACCGGCGGACGAGTACGGGACCTAGCCCTGTGGAGTCCCGCGAAGAGCAGGATCACAGTCTCGCTGGCCTTCGCCAGGTGACAGCGGATGCAGTGTTCCCCGACCGGGTGCCGGTACCTTTCAGCGTCCACAGCCCGTTGCTGTGGCCAGTTCTGCGGGATAGCCCCCACTTCCCAACATCTCCTGTGGGGATCTTCCCCCTCTGGGACCACATCACAGAACCCCCTGGTGCCCCCACCTGATCCGCTCCGGACTCAGTAAGGGACACCCCTAAGCCAGGGCACCGGTAGCGGAGACATCTCCCTCGTTTGCTGGGGCTGACGACTGGTCGGCAGCTGTTCAGCACGCTCCCGCGGGTGCCGGGGGTGGTGTGGAGACACCCACGTTGTCCACTCAGTGCAGTTTTGAGACGCACCGTGATCCGCGCGTGGGGTGGGTGACACCGCCTCCGCTTATGTAGCCCTCAAGGCATTTTTGAAGATGCCCTAGCAGCCTAGCACCCACCTGTCCCATCGGGTGACACCCCGTTGTGTCCCCAGGTCAACTTTGAGAGCCCCTAGCGCTCGCCCTCCAGTATCCTGTCCCATGGGTGTCACCTCTCCCATTTGTTCCCCTCAGCGCACTTTGAGAGCCCCGAGCGCTGCGATCATACCCCGTCCCTGTCCCGGTGAGTCACTGCACTTTGTCCCCCAGCGTTTCCGTTCCCCCTGGGCACTAGGCCCGACGCATCCGCAGCCCGGTCCCGAGTAGCCTCGCCTCCACCCCGCGTCCAGCCCGCATGTTGACACCGAGCTGCCCCTGGAGCAGCGGCGTGATCATGGGGGTGGGCGTGAGTTGGGGGTGGCACGGGGTGTCCGGTGTCGGTCCACACATGGGTGGCGGGGGCAAAACCTCTGGGGGGAAGCGGACGCCACCGTGGGTGTGAGGCTTGTGGGGTCAAGGGTGTCCATTGCGATGGTTGGTGCCCATTGAGGGTTGGGTAACAGAAATGTTGGTAAGCCCATGGAGCTGTGTGCCCCATAGGATATTTGGGTTCCCTCGTAGGATTTCGTGGTGCCCCTATATGATGGTCCAAGGTGCTTTTGGTACCATGGATGTCTTCCACAGGATCTTCGGGTTTCCCCATACGATTTGGTTCCCAGAGATGTCGGGTGCCCATGGACCTGGCGTCATAGGTTCGGGTGCCTCCCATATTTGGCATCCCCCTATCCCACACGTGTGGAAGGGTCCACGCGGGGCAATTCAGGGGTCCTGTAGGGTGAATACGGTTGGGGTCCCTCACGCCGCGGGTGGTCCACGGCCGCGGAGGTCCCGGTGCCGGGGGTGCCGGTGAACCCAGACACTCAGGGGTACACGGGGCCTCGGGCGGGCGGGCGCTGAGACGCTGTGCTGGCGCTGTGCCGCGAGGGCTCTTCTGGTGCGGAACTTGCGAGACCAAGCCCGGATACTACTCAGCTGTCCTCTAGGTTGAAGCGAGGGTGTCCTAACCCTGGTTCCCATCCTGTCCCCAGCTCGTCCCATCCCATGTCCCATCCCCAGTTCCCATTCCCGGTCCCTCGCCTATTGTTCCTGTCTCCATCACCGTCGCCCAATCCTCCCGACCTACCTTACACCCTGGTTCCATCCACCCGACCCCACATCCGACCCGAATACCCTGTCCCCCATCCCTGTCTTGAACCCCATCCCATCCTATCCCACGTCCAAATCCCCATCACTAATCCTTGTCCCGTCCCTATCCCAGTCTCCATCCCACTCCTGTTCCTGTCCACTATTCCCCTTACCGCATCAACCCATCCCTCCCATCCATCTGAATCCCCATCCAATCCCACCATCTCCTCTCCTCCTTCTCCACCCCACCCCATCGCACCA
>VKON01000185.1:68580-98566 GCA_009741485.1 Malurus cyaneus samueli | reverse complement strand
GTTCCGCCCACCAGAAAACCCGCTCTCCCATTGGGTGTGTCCGGGGGCGGGGCCGCGGGGGCGGTGGCCGGCGGAGGGCACGCTCCCCTTGTTGGATCGCGGTGGCGAGCGGCGGCGGGCCGGCCCGGAATGGGCGACCGGTACGGGCCGTGCTACCGGGAACGCGAGAGCACCGAGGGAGGGATGGAGAACGGGGATGGAACCATGGGGACGGGGTGGGATGGAGGATGAGCCAGAGGTGCAGGAGAGGAGAGGAGGGAGGAGGATGGACGGGTGCAGGGAGGGAGGAGGAGGGTAGGATGGATGGGAGGAGTGATGGATGGACGAGACGCGAGGTAGGATAGGAAATAGGGGTGGAGGGTGGGAAAAGGGAGGAGGAAGGAAGGAAGGGATGGAGAAGAAGGGACGGAGAAGAAGGACGGAGGGATGGAGAAGGAGGGATGAGCACGCAGGTTGTGAGGATGGGGATGCAGGGATGAGATCGCACGGGGGGGGAGGGACGGAGGGGATGGAGGGGGCCGGGGGACGCGGAGGCTCAGGACTGGCACACTCACACTCACACTCGCACTCACACTCACACTCACTCTTGCCAAGTCATCCACTCCCGCCATGCCCGGCAGCCTGGCCGGGTCCCCGCGGGCCCTGGCACGGCCTGGCACGGTTTGGCACGGTTTGGCACGGCTTGGCACGGCAGGGACGGGGCCCGGGCGGGATCGAGGGGCCCGGGGAGGGGATGCCCAGGCAGCCGCGGGCACTGACGGTCACTGCAGGGCGCCGGGCAGGAATCCCTGCGCAAGATCATCACCACCCTCGCCGTGAAGAATGAGGAGATCCAGAACTTCATCTACTCCCTCAAGCAGATGATCCAGAACGTGGAGGTACCGGCCCCCGCCCTCCCCGGCTCCCCGCCCGGCTCGGCCCCGCTTAGGCCCGGCTTTGTGCCCAGGCCAACTCGGCGCGGGCGCAGGAGGACCTGGAGGCCGAGTTCCAGTCGCTGTACGCGCTGCTGGACGAGCTCAAGGAGGACATGGTGATGAAAATCAAGCAGGAGCGCGCCAGCCGCACCTACGAGCTGCAGGTGAGGGGCTGGACCGAGCCTGGGCAGCTCCGACTAAAGTATGGATCGGGTTTAGGGACAGGAAACATTCTGATTAAAGTACAGATCTGGTTTAAGGACAGAAAGTACTCTGATTAAAGCACAGATCTGATTTAAGTGCTGAAAGTACTCCAATCAAAACACAGATCTGGATTTAGGCAGAGGAAAGTACTCCGATTAAAGCACAGTTTAAATGCAGAAAATACTCTGATTAAAGCACGGATCGGAATTAGGGACAGAAAATACTCTGATTAAAGCATGGTTTAAGTGCAAAAAATACTCTGTTAAAGTACAGATCCTAAAATATGGATCCATGTTAAGGGCAAAAGTCTCCATTAAACACTGATCTGATTTAAGGACAGAAAAAACTCAAAGCACGGATCAGGTTTAAGGACAGAAAGTACTCTGATTAAAGAATGGATCGGGTTTAAGGACAGAAAATACTCGGATTAAAGCATGGTTTAAGTGCAGAAATATCTGATTAAAGCACGGATCTGATTTAAGGACAGAAATACTCAAAATATGGATCTGATTTAAGTGCAGAAAGTACTCTGATTAAAGCCCTGATCCAGTTTAAGGACAGAAAATACTCTGATTAAAGTACAGACCCGATTTTAGGACAGAAAGTACTCCAATTAAAATAAGGATCTGATTTAAGGACAGAAAGTACTCTGACAAAGCATGGATCAGGTTTAAGTGCAGAAAATACTCTGATTAAAGCACGGATTCGATTTAAGGACAGAAAATACTCTGATTAAAGCACGAATTCGGTTTAAGGACAGAAAATACTCAGATTAAAGCACAGATCCGGTTTAAGTGCAGAAAAGCTGAGGAAAACTAAGTGTGTGAAAAAGGCAGGGCAAACAAAAAAAGGTTCATTTTTTTGGGAAAAACATTCCCAAAAACGAGATTAAAACCAGACAGGATTAAACGTCGATGCCGAAAAATTGATGTACTTTATTTGCTAATAAAAGAGGCAAAGAGAAAAAAAGAGAGAAGGAAGGAAGGAATAGAAAAGTGTGTGTGGGTGTGTGGGGAGTGTGTGCCAGCTCTGTCCCGTGCCAGGCCCAGCTCGTGGCGTGCTCCAAAGCCCTGGAGAGCTCGGAGGAGCTGCTGGAGGCGGCCAACCAAGCCCTGGGCACGGCCAACCACCACGACTTCTCCCAGGTGGGTCCCCTGCCCGGTTGTCCCCACGCCAGGGGTGGCCCTGCCCGGCTGTGTCCCCCTGTGCCACCCATCAGTGCCACCCGGGCTGGGCTGTGCTGTTCCTGTCACCCTGGGGTCACCCTGGGGCTGTGGGGATGGGAGGGAGCGCGGAGCCCACGGGTGATCCCGGTGCCACCAGTGCCACCCTTCTGCCGGGACAAGGGGACACCGGGAGGGACACGGCGGGCGCTGTGGGCACAGGGAATGCTGTGCCATGTGGGACTGTGGGTACAGGGGTGCTCTGGGATGCTCTGGGATGCTCTGCTGTGGGATGCTGTGAGATGCTCTGGGATTTTTTGGGATGCTCTGGGATGTTCAGGGATGCTGTGGGATGTTCTGGGATGCTGTGGGATGCTGTGGAATGCTGTGGGATGCAGGGATACTCTGGGATGCAGGGATTTAGGGATGCAGGGATGCTGTGGGATGCTCTGAGACGCTCTGGGATGCTGTAGGATGCTGTGGAATGCTGGGGGATGCAGTGATTTAGGGATGCTGTGGGATGTTCTGGGATGCTGTGGGATGCGGTAGGATGCTGTGGGATTTAGGGATGCTCTGGGACGCTCTGGGATGCTTTGGGATGTTCTGGGATGCCGTAGGACACTGTGGGATGCAGGGATTTAGGGATGCAGGAATGCTCTGGGACGGTCTGGGATGCTGTGGGATTTAGGGATGCAGGGACGCTGTGGGATGCCTGGGGAGCTGTAGGATGCTCTGGGATGCTATAGGATGCTCCGGGATGCTCCGGGACGCTGTGGGATTTAGGGATCAGAGGAGATGCTCAGGGATGCTTTGAGATTTCTGGAGGTGGATAGGAGCTGTGGGAGCTTTAGGGAGCTCCGGGATGCTCCGGGATGCTCTGGGATGCTGTGGGATTTAGGAATGCAGGGTTCTGCCCCTTGGGGTCCCTCAGCCGCTCCAGGTCACGCTCCAGCGCGGGGGTCCCGCATGTCCCCCCCGTGCCCGGCTCTGCTGCCTCACTGCTGCTTTCTCCTCTTTCCCTGTGCGCTCACAAGGCGGCCAAACAGATCAAGGATAGGTACGGCCCCCGAGCCCCGCCCCACTAACCCCATCTTCCTCCTCCTCCTCCTCCTTCTCCTCCTCTGAGGGTGCTGGGGTGTCCCTGAAGGTACTGGGATGTCCCTAAAGGAGCGGATGTCTCTGTGTGGCTGCTGTCTGTCTATGTGTGGGTCGACGATGCTGGGGGTGTCCCTGAGGGTTCTGGGGTGTCCCTAAAGGAGTTGGGGTGTCCCTGTGTGTGCTGGGGTGTCCCTGAAGGTACTGGGATGTCCCTGTGGGTGCTGGGGTGTCCCTGACGGTTCTGGGGTGTCCCTGTGGGTTCTGGGATGTCCTTGACAGTGCTGGGGTGTCCCTGTATGTGCTGGGTGTCCCTGAGGGCGTTGGGGTGTCCCTGTGTGTATTGGGGTGTCCCTGTGTGTGCTGGGGTGCCCCTAAAGGTGCTGGGGTGTCTCTGAGCGTGCTGGGGTGTCCCTGTGTGTGCTGAGGTGTCCCTGTGTGTATTGGGGTGTCCCTGTGTGTGTTGGGGTGTCCCTGACCGTTCTGGGGTGTCCCTGAGGGTGCTGAGGTGGCTGTGCCCACCCTCCCCAGTGCCACGCAGGGCAGGGAGGGTGTCTAAGTCCCTGTCCCTTGTCCCCTTGTCCCCACGCAGTGTGACGATGGCTCCCGCCTTCCGCCTGTCGCTCAAGGCCAAGGTGAGCGACAACATGAGCCACCTGATGGTGGATTTCGGCCCAGAGCGGCGCTGCTGCGCGCCCTCGCTTCCTGCCAGTACTGCTGGGCGGGGGACACGGGGACAGCGGGGACCGGGGGACAGCTGGGACAGCCTGGGGGTGCCACGGGAGCGGGGAGAGGCTGTGGGGTGACCTGGGGCACCCTGGGGTGGCTTTGCAGAGGGGTGACGGGTGAAGGGTTGGCACCCAAGGGGGCAGTGAGGCCATCCCGGGGGTCTCTGGGTGCTCTGGGACCCCTGCCCAGCCCGTGGCAGCCCCGGGGGACACCCCCTGTGCGGCAGGGATTGGGGACACTGGCACGGGCTGCTCCCGCGGGCAGTGCCCAGCGCCCCCGAGATCGACCTGGCCGAGTCGCTGGTGGCCGATAACTGTGTGACCCTGGCCTGGAGGATGCCCGACGAGGACAACAAAATCGACCACTACGTGCTGGAATATCGCCGGACCAACTTCGAGGGGCCACCGCGAGCCAAGGAGGACCAGCCCTGGATGGTCATCGAGGGCATCAAGGGCACCGAGTACACGCTGACCGGTGGGTGAGGGGCTGTGCCAGGCTCTGCAGGGGACAGAGGGGTGGCAGTGCCACCCTGGTGACCCTCCCTGTGACCCCGCTGTGCTCACAGGGCTGAAGTTTGATATGAAATACATGAATTTCCGCGTGCGGGCGTGTAACAAGGCAGTGGCGGGCGAGTTCTCGGAGCCGGTCACTCTGGAGACCAGAGGTGGGTGCCAAGGGTGCCCAGGTGGCCGTGGGTGGCACTGGGTGGCCGTGGGTGGCACTGGGGAGGGGACAAGGCGCTGACAGGGCGCTGTCCCCAGCGTTCATGTTCCGGCTGGACGCCAGCACGTGCCACCAGAACCTGCGGGTGGACGAGCTGAGCGTGGAGTGGGACGCCACGGGAGGGAAGGTGCAGGACGTCAAAGCTCGTGAGAAGGATGGCAAGGGCAGGACGGCCTCTCCGGCCAACTCTCCGGCCAGGTAACGCCACCCCCGGGCACCCCTGGGCACCCCGGGGCGGCCCCAGCGATGGCAGTGCCAACCCTGCCCTGTCCCCTGTGCCAGGGTGGTGCAGTCACCCAAGAGGATGTCCCTGGGCCAAGGGGGACGGGATCGGTTCACGGCAGAGTCCTACACGGTGCTGGGTGAAGAGGGGCACCGTGTGGTGGGGGGGTTGGGGAGACCTGGGGCACGGAGGGGGGGACACAGGGTGACACAGGTGGTGTGAGGATGGGACATGGGGGTGACACGAGTGGATCTGTGGTGACATGGGTGGGTTTGGGCACCCAGGGATGGAGGGGTGGGACATGGGGGAACACGGTGGGTGGGGGTGGGACATGGCAGGTGACACCCAGTGGGTCTAGGGGACCCGGGGAGCACAGAGGGGATGGGACACAGAGGGTGACACAGTGGGCATTGGGCACCCCGAGGACCCAGCGGGTCTGGGGTGGGACATCCTGAGGGAACACTGGGGCACTCAGGGATGCAGGTGGGGAGGTGGCACAGAGGGACAGTGGGTGACACAGGGCACCCTGAGGGAGGAGCCAGCAGGGTGGGGACAGGAGTGGGCACAGCGGGTGACACAGTGAGCGGGTGACACAGTGGGTGACACAGTGAGCAGGTGACACAGCGGGCACCCCAAGCGCGCAGCCAGCAGGGTGGCACTGCCAGGGCACAGTGGGTGACACAGCGGGTGACACAGTGAGCAGGTGACACAGTGGGCATGGGGCACTCTGAGCGAGCAGCCAGCAGGGTGGCACTGCCCAGGCCACCCCGGGCAGAGCCGTGGCCGTGTCCCCTCATAGGGGACACTCTGATCGACGGTGACGAGCACTATTGGGAGGTTCGGTACGACCGCGACAGCAAAGCCTTCGGCGTGGGGGTCGCCTACCGCAGCCTGGGCAAGTTCGACCAGCTGGGCAAGACCTCGGCGTCCTGGTGCCTGCACCTCAACAACTGGCTGCAGGTCAGCTTCAGCGCCAAGCACAACAACAAGGCCAAGGCGCTCGACGTGCCCGTGCCCGACTGCATCGGCGTCCACTGCAACTTCCACGAAGGTGCGGCGCTGCTGGGCTGGGGCATTGTCACTGCCATGGGGAGTGTGACTGTCATGGCATGGGCATTGCAATGGCAGTGTCACCTCTGTGGGCACAGCGGTGGGCATTGGCACTGCAATGGGCATTGTCACTCTTAGGGCATTGTCACTGCCATGGCATGGGCACCACGGTGGGCAGTGTCACTGCAGTGGGTATTGTCACTGTCATGGCATGGGCACTGCCATGGCAGTGTCACCTCTGTGGGTATTATCACCTTCATGGGCATTGTCACCTCCATGGACATTGTCACCTCTGTGGGCACCACTATGGGCATTGCCAGCTCTGTGGGCATTGTCACCGCCACGGCATTACCACCACCATGGGCATTGTCACCTCTGTGGGCACTGTCACCTCCATAGGCATTGCCACCATCATGGCCAGTGCCACCACCATGGACGTTGTCACCTCCATGGAAACCAGTGTGGGCATTGTCACTTCCATGGCATTGTCACCTCAGTGGGCATTGCCACCACCATGGGCAGTATCACCACAATGGGCATTGTCACTGCCATGGCAGTGTCACCTCTGTGGGTATTGTCACCAGCATGGGCATTGTCATCTCCATAGACACCTATGTGGGCACTGTCACCTTTGTGGGCATTGTCACCTCCATGGGCATCACCACTTCTCTGGGCACCATGGCCACTGCCAGCCCCATGTCCACATTCGAGTACGGACACCCACATGTCCACCATGGGCATGGCCACCCCCGCTGTCCCCTCCCCGGGCACCGTTTCTGGGCTGAGCCCACCCTTGGCCCACCACATGCCCACCCGTGCCCACCTGTGCCCCCTCCCCAGGTTTCCTGTCCTTCTACAACGCCCGGACCAAGCAGCTGCCACACCTTCAAGGCCAAGTTCTCGCAGCCGGTGCTGCCGGCCTTCATGGTAAGGGGGTGCAGGGCTGGGGCTTGGGGGTCCAGGCTGGGGCTCAGGGGTGCCGGCTGGGGCTCGGGCGGTGCCAGGCTGGGGCTCAGGGGTGCCAGGCTGGGGCTCGGGGGTGCCAGGGCTGGGCTCAGGGGAGCCGGGGTGCCAGGCTGGGGCTCGGGGTGCCAGGGGGGCTCGGGGGTGCCAGGCTGGGGGCTCAGGGGGTGCCAGGGCTGGGGGTGCCAGGCTGGGGTCGGGGGTGCCAGGCTGGGCTCGGGGGTGCCAGGCTCAGGGGTGCCAGGGGGTGCCAGGCGTGCGTGGGTCTCGGGGGGTGCAGGGCTGGGGCTCGGGGGTGCCAGGCTGGGGCTCGAGGGGTGCCAGGCTGGGGCTCAGGGGGTGCCAGGCTGGGGCTCGGGGGTGCCAGGCTGGGGGCTGCCGGGGCTGGGGGGTGCCAGGGCTGGGGGCTCGGGGTGCCAGGCTGGGGCTCAGGGGCCAGGCTGGGGGCTCAGGGTGCCAGGGCTGGGGGCTCAGAGGGGCACGGCAGGGGGCTCGGGGGTGCCACTGGGGCTCGGGGGGTGCCAGGCTGGGGGCTCGTGGGGTGCCAGGGCCTGGGGGCTCGGGGGGCCAGGCTGGGGGCTCGGGGGGTGCCAGGCTGGGGCTCGGGGGTGCCAGGCTGGGGCTCGGGGGTGCGGCTGGGCTCGGGGGGTGCCAGGCGGGGCTCGGGGGGTGCCAGGCTGGGGGCTCGGGGGGTGCCAGGCTGGTGGGGCTCGGGGGTGCCAGCTGGGGGCTCGGGGGGTGCCAGGGCTGGGCTCGGGGGTGCCAGGCTGGGGTCGGGAGTGCCAGGCTGGGGCTTGGGGGGCCGGTGGCTCGGGGGCCAGGGCTGGGGGGCTCGGGGGTGCCAGGGTGGGCTCGGTGCAGCTGGCTGGGGGGTGCCAGGGGCTGGGGTGCCAGGCTGGGGGCTCGGGGGGCAGTGGCTGGGGGGCTCGGGGGGGTGGCCAGGCTGGGGGCTCGGGTGCCCGGCTGGGGCTCGGGGGTGCCAGGGCTGTGTTCACCCCCTGACCCTCTCCCCGTGTCCCCAGGTGTGGTGTGGCAGCTTCCAGGTGACGTCGGGTCTGCAGGTGCCCAGCGCCGTGCGCTGCCTCCAGAAGCGCAACAGCACCGCCAGCAGCTCCAGCCGCCCTGAGCCCGGGCTGGGCACTGAATGTACCCCGGTGCCCCCCGGCCCGTGCCCCCGTGACCCCACAGGGCTCTGTCACCCCCGGGGCCACCCACGGCCCCCACTCTGTGCCCCCCGCCTCACGGGGCTCGCGCCCCCAGCACCCAGAGCTGCTCCTGGCCTGGACAATAAATTGGGATCTGCTGTGACGTGGGCATGGATGGGGCACGGGGGGGTTTGGGGTCACTGTGACCTCCCCACGGTGCCAGGAGCGGGTGTGGGGTCATTTATTCGCGATGCCCCCCCCGAATTTGAGGGGTTCCTCCCTGCCCAGTGTCACCCCAGCACCCAGGGGACACCGGGGGTGGTGGCTTTGCCACCTGCTGTGGGTGCCCCTCACCTTCATTGTCACTTCTGTCCCCTCATCCTGAGGATGAGACCCCCACCTCACCCAGGGCTGGGGACACCCAAGGGTGGGACCCCCGGCACAGGGACACGAGCACATCGAGCCTCAGTTTCCCTGGGACGCCCCCAGCCCTCAGCCGGGGTGGCACTGCCACCTCCCAGCCCGGGCACCGCCGGTGCCACCGGACGGTCCCAACCTCGGGGGTGCCACCCGGGGGGGTTTGTGGGGTGGGGACACGGGGGTCCCGCCATGGGGGAGCCACCCGCGGTGAGGGGCAGGTAACGGGAAACGGAAACGGCACCGGGAACCGGGAACAGGGAACGGGGAACGGGAACCATGAATCGGGAACGGGAACCGGGAAACGCACGGGAACGGAACGGGAAACCGGACCGGGAACTGAACGGGAAGTCGGAACGGAACGGAAACGGCACGGAAACGGGAACGGGAATGGCACCGGGAACGGGAACAGGGAAGCGGCACCGGGGACTGGGAACTGGCACCGGGAATTGGGAACAGGCACCGAGAAGCGGGGGAACGCACCCGCTGGCCTCGGGCGGTGGAGGGGACACGGGGAGTCGGTCCCGGGGTGGAACAGTGCCCGGGGATGCCGGGAGGGGTCCCGGGAATCGGTCCTGGCTACCCGGGGTTCAGTCCCGGAGAATCCCAGGTGTCGTCCCGGGGGTGCCGGTATCAGTCCCGGGGGTGCCGGTGTCGGTCCCCGGTGCCGATGTCAATCCCGGAGATGCCGGTGTCAGTCCCGGGGGTGCTGGTGTCGGTCCCCGGTGCCGATGTCAATCCCGGGATGCCGGTGTCAGTCCCGGAGGGTGCCGGTGTCGGTCCCCGGTCCGATGTCAATCCCGGGGATGCCGGTGTCAGTCCCGGAGGTGCCAGAGTCAGTCCCGGGGATGCCGGTGTCGATCCCGGCCCTGCCACCCACCGGATCCCGAAGCCCCGGTAGCAGCGCCGGGCCCGGGCCCGGTCCCACCGGCCGCTCTCATCTCCGCCCGCCGCAGTTCCCGGCACGGCCCCGCCCGGACCGGAGCCAAGGGCGGCGGGCAGGTGTCGTGTCCCGGCCCGGCCGGGGGTCCCCGGTGCGGGGCTGAGCCCCCGTTACCCCGCTCCCGCCGGGCAGGTGCGGCTCCCGCCGTTCCCGAGCCGGTGCGAAGGGCGGCGGGCGGGGGTCCCGACCGGCTGGGGGGTTCCGTGACCGGTCCCCCTGCCCCCAGGACGGGGCTGTCCGCTCCGGTCCCGTGTCCCGCCCCGTGCCGGGTCCCCTTCCCCGCGGTGCCGTGTCCCCGGTGCCGGTGTCCCCGCTCCCGGTGCCGGTTCCCCGTCCCCCGCGGTGTCCCTGCTCCCGGTGCTGGGTCCCCGGTGCTGCCCTCCCCCGGCGGGCTGTCCCCGGTGCCGGTGTCCCCGCTCCCGGTGCCGGTGTCCCCGCACCCCCGGGCGGGCGGGGCGCTCGGGCCGCCCCATCACGTGTCGCCGCCGCCGCCGCCGCGCGCACCGGGGAGGCGGGAGCGGCGGGAGCGGCGGAGCGGAGCATGGCAGGTACCGGGGGGCGGGGGCGCGGCGGGCGCCGGAACTGGAGTCGGAAACGAGAACTGGGAACTGGGACCGGGAAACGGAATCGGGAAATGAGAACGGGAAATGGAATCGGGCACGCGCACGCCGGGCACGCACCGGGCACCGGTACCGGGCACGCACCGACGCGCTCGGGACCGGACACGCGCGCACGGACACCCCCCGGCACAGGGGAGCGCGCACCGGTCACACCCCGGGCACGCGCGTGCACCTCCCGAGCCCGCGGACCTCGGTGGGGACAGCCCGGACAGGGGCGGGGGGGGGCCACCCCTCCCCCGGGGACCTGGCGTGTGTCACCTCCCGGCCCCCCCGCAGCCCTCCGGACCGGGCTCGGGGACCCGCTGGGCCAGGAGAGACTCTGCCCCGTGTCCCCGCCTGTGTCCCCGTGCCCCTCAGCTCGTTCCTGGCCAGCCGTGTCCCCCCCATGTTCCCTGTCCCGTCCCTCAGCTCTCCTGTCCCCAGCCGTGTCCCCGTCCTCAGTCCTTTATTGTCCCCTCCTCGGAGTGTCCCCCCTGTCCCATCCCCGTACATCCCATGTCCCCGTGTCCCCCCCTCCATGTCCTCGTGTCCCCTCCGTCCTTGTGTCCCCATGCCCACCTCTTCCTGTCCCCTGTCCCTGCCCATCCCTGCCCGGCACAAACCCCGGGGGACACCCGAGGGTGCTCTGAGGTGACACCCAGGCCGCCGCCACACCGTGTCCCCGCCGTCCCCGCAGCGCTGGCGTCCGCCTCCCCCGGCGGGGACGAGTGCCTGGAGGAGGACGAGGACGAGCTGGAGCCGGGGCTGGACGAGGCGGAGGCCGAGCCGGAGGTCGGGAGCGGGGCGAAGGCGGCGGGCGGGGCTCGGGGCGCCGTTCTCACCCGCAGAGGAATCACCCTGCGGGTCCTGCTCCGGGACGGGCTCCTGGAGCCGGGCAGGGGCGTCCTGTCCATCTATACCTGGTGAGCCTGGGGACACGGCCCGGGGCCAGCGCGGCGGGGACGGGACGGTCACAGCCACGGCGAGGGGACGACGCTGCTGCCATCACCCCCATCAGGGCAAGAAGTTCGTGGGCGACCTGGGCTCGGACGGGACCATCACGTGGCAGGAGACGGGGCAAGTGTTCAACTCGCCCAGCGCTTGGGCCACGCACTGCAAGCGCCTGGTGAACCCCGCCAAGAAGTCGGGCTGCGGCTGGGCCTCCGTGCGCTACAAGGGCCAGAAGCTGGACCAGTACAAAGCCGCGTGGCTGCGAAAGCACCAGCCCAACGTGCCACCGCCCCCCGAGGAGGTGGGACCGCGGTGACCACCCCCCGGCACCCCCCGGGCGAGCGGACAGCTCCGGGTGCCAGCCCCGTGTGCCCGCAGAGCTTGGCCAGCGAGGGCGAGGAGGAGGAGCTGCCCGAGGAGGAGGAGGAGGAGGCGGCCAGGGAGGGTCGGGTGGCGGTGCCGGAGCCGGCGGCTCCCAAAAAACCGGAGGAGAGGAGCAAGAAGCAGCAGGGCAAAGGCGTGGTGGAGCCGGCGGGGACGGGTGAGCTGGCGCGGGGGTGGCGGGGGTCGCGGGCAGCCCGGCCGCGGTGACCGGACCTTGTCCTCGGCAGACGGCGGCGCCGCGGGGAAAAGGCTGGAGATCAAACCGCGGGTTCCCGTGCGCTACTGCACCCTGGGAACCCGCGACTCGGCCAGGTAGGGGACACCACGGGGACCCCGCGGGGACAGGGGGGACAGCGGGGACAGCGGTGGCAGCGGGGCTGTGGCTGTTCCAGGAATCCCCAGACCCTGGTGGAGGTGACGTCCTTTGCTGCCATCAACAAATTCCAGCCCTTCAACGTGGCCATCTCCAGTAACGTCCTGCTGCTCCTGGTGCGTCCCCTCCCCAGGCTGGGACATCACTGGTGGCGCTGGGGACACCTGCAGCGTTGTGGGTGTCCCTCGGCTCATCCTTTTGGGGCTGAACCGTGGGTTTGGACCTTTTCCTTTAGGATTTCCACAGCCACCTGACGCGGAGCGAAGTGGTGGGGTACCTGGGGGGACGCTGGGACACCAACACTCAGCGTAGGTGGGGTTTTGGGGGGCGGGGGGTGGCCGTGCCGCGGGCTGGGGGTGTCACCCGGTGTCTCCGCAGTGCTGACGGTGCTCCGAGCGTTCCCGTGCCGGACCCGCCTGGGCGACGCCGAAGCCGCGGGCGCCGTGGAGGAGGAGGTGAGGAGGTGACCCGGCCCCGGGAGCAGGCGGGGGGTTTCGGGGGGCTCGGACCCACGGTTTGTGTCCCCCCCAGATCTGCCAGAGCCTGTTCCTGCGGGGGCTGTCGCTGGTGGGGTGGTACCACAGCCACCCGTTCGGGCCGGCGCTGCCGTCCCTGCACGACATCGACGCGCAAATGGATTATCAGCTCAAACTGCAGGGCAGCGGCAACGGCTTCCAGCCCTGCCTGGGGCTCATCTGCGGTGCGTGCCGGGGGTCCCGGGGGTCCCGGGGGGCCGGGGCTGCTGTCACCTCCCTGTGCCACCCCGCTCTGTCCCCACAGGGCCCTTCTACCCCGGCAACCCCGGCGTGGAGTCCAAAATCGCGCCCTTCTGGGTGATGCCGCCACCGGAGGTGAGCAGGGGAGGATTTGGGGTGGGGTCTCCCCCAGCCAACACCCTCATGTGCCCCCCAGGGTGGGGTCAGGTCCCGAGTGACCCCTCCCCGGCTGCCCCATCCTCCAGCAACGGCCCAACGATTATGGCATCCCCATGGACGTGGAGGTCACCTACATCCAGGACGGCTTCCTGACCAACGACGTGGTGCAGGAGATGGTGGGTGTGGGGTGGGGGCCCTGAAACCCCCCCGAGTCCCTTCCCCAGCCCCTCGGGGCCCTTGGGTCCCCTTGCCCGGCCTGGGGGCTCCCCCAGGCTCTGCAGCCCCTCTGTGCCCCCCCAGACGCTGCTGGTGGAGTTCTATAGGGGCGCCCCCGACCTGGTGAAGTTCCAGGAGCTGTGGAGTCAGGATCAGACCTACCTGGACAAGCTGAAGGTGGGCAGGGCTGGCTGGAGAGGGGCTGGCCCCCATTTGCCCGTGCTGGGATTAACCGGGGTGCCCCCCACTCACCGCAGGGCTCCCTGGCCTCCCGCACCCCCAAGGACCAGAGCTTCACTCACGTCCTGGAGCAGATCTTCAGCCTCCTCAAGCTGAGCGGGTGAGGGCCGGCGGCTCCCTCCATCGGACCAGGTGCCTCCCGCAGCCCGGGCGGGGCTCGGCAGCCCCGGGGCTCACTCGGAGCCGGCCCGGGCAGCTCCCGAGCCCGAGGGCGCCGTGCCCGGCCGTGCCCCGCGCTGGCGGGGCGCTCTCTCCGGGGCAGCGGTTTGTGGAAGCGGTAGTTTGATTAAAAGAGCAGTTCCTGAGAGGCGGCCCGAGTGTGGCTGCGATCTGGGGACACCCAGGGCTGGGGACACCCTGGATCGGTGACACCCCGGGACATCCCGGCTCGGGGACACCCAGAGCTCAGCCTGATGGAATGGGGGTGGAATTCCTCCCTGGGAGGGTGTGAATTTGGGTGCCCAGAGCAGCTGTGGCTGCCCCTGGACCCCTGGCAGTGCCCAAGGCCAGGGTGGACAGGGCTTGGAGCACCCTGGGACAGTGGGAGGTGTCCCTATGTCCCCGTGTCCCTGCCCGTGACCTCCCATCCATCCCACACCGTTCCCCGATTCCACCACACGGCCGTTAGAAAGAAGAAAACATTTAATACTTTCATTCAGAGATACAAGTCAAGAATTGCGGGTCATTTTTTTTTTCCCCTAAAAACCAGGAGAAACCATTAAAAAAAAAAAAAAAAAAAAAAAAGGAAATCTAGCGAGTTGTCCCAGCTGACAGAACGCGTTTCCATCCACCTGAGCGGGATGTTCCCGGGACAGGGAGGGGACAGCGGGAAGGGCCCCCAGGACTCCGGGTCCTTGGGCTCCCTGCCCTGCTGGGAGCGAGCGGGGCCTGCCCTGGACCCCTCCGGGCCGGGGTCGCTGCTCGGGGGGGCTGCCCTGGACCCCTCCGGGCCGGGGTCGCTGCTCAGGGGGGCTGCCCTGGATCCCCCCGGACCGGGGTCGCTGCTCGGGGGGGCTGCCCTGGGTCCCCCCGGGCCGGGGTCGCTGCTCGGGGGGGCTGCCCTGGATCCCCCCGGGCCGGGGTCGCTGCTCGGGGGTCAGACGGACTGGACATGCACAGAGGACACCCTAACGGGGAACGGGAACGGCCCGGGCTGAGCAGGAACGGGAAATGTGGGCTGGGGGCGAGCGCTGCTCTGCGGCCCCAAACCCCACCCCGCGGCCACCATGGGGACAGCGGAGGGCGCAGGGTGACACCGAGATGAGCTGTCCCTTCCCCTGCGCAGCCAGGGCGGGCAGGGTGAGCTCCTCCAGGTGCCACCAGCTCTGTGCCACCGCAGGGACAGCCTGGGCTGTGACCTGGCTCTTCCCTCCACCTGATCCTCCGATTTTGGGGGGTTTGTAGCAGGAAAAGGTCCGAAAAAAAATAATAAAATAAAACCGCGGGCAGGAGGAGCAGCCTCCACCCTTTGGGGTTGAGCTCTGTGGGGAGGGGACAGGGGACATCCCTGCTGTCCATCCAGGGTGGGCACGGGTGGCTCTGAGCCCCAGGGACAGCCCCGAGCCCCGGGCAGGGCTCAGCACCCGCCCCGCAGGGCTGCCTTAGTGTTCCGTGGGGGTTTTAGTGTTGCTGTGCCTCAGTTTCCCTGCCCGCTGGGGATACCCGAGGACGGGGGGTGTGGCGGTCACTGGGGCGGGGTTGTGACCTCTCAGATGTGCCCAGGACATGTCCCAACTGTCCCACCTGGCTCATCGGGGCGCTGGACCCAAAGGAAAGCGGGAAGAGAGGAGGGGACGGGGCTGGGAGGGCGCGAAGTACCGAAGTTCAAGCACCAGAGGACAAAAAAAAAAAAAAAACCGAAAAAAAAAAAAAAACCCCAAAAGGAAAATAACCAATTTCACGGAGGGGAAAGGGCCGTGGGGGGGACCCTTCTGGTTTGTTCCCTGGTGGCGCCTGGCCCCGAGGTGACACGGGGAGGGCGGGAATGGAGCCGGGGACGCTCGGGGCCGTTTCACTGAGGTAGCGGGACCAGCACTTCCACGTAGTTGAGCGGGAAGAAGCCGGACTGGCCGTGGATCATCCCCTCGTACCAGTTCTCGTCGATCTGGTTGGTCAGGGTGATGATGTCGCCCTCCTTGAAGCCCAGCTCGCCGTCGTTCTCGGGCTCGAAGTCGTACAGGGCTTTGCAGCAGGGCTGGTCCAGGGGGGCTGCGGGGACAGCGGGGAGGGGTCAGCGGGAGCACGGACAGCCCAGCCCGGGCACCGGGGACTCCTGGCACCAGGGGCACCGGGCACTCCGGGCACTGCTGGCACCAGGCACTGCTGGCACCGGACACTGCTGGCACTGGGCACTCCAGGCACCGGGCACTGCTGGCACTGGGCACTCTGCACCGGGCACTCTGCACGGGCACTCGGCACCGGCACTGCTGGCACGCACTCTGGCACCCAGCACCGGCACCGGGCACTCTGGGCACTGGGCACTCCTGGCACCGGGCACTGCTGGCACTGGGCACTCACCTGCGCGCACTCGGGCACTGCTGGCACGGCACTGCTGGCACTGGGCACTCCTGGCACCGGGCACTCGGCACGGGCACTCCTGGGCACCGGGCACTGCTGGCACCGGGCACTGGGGACTCCTGGCACTGGGGATTGCTGCCACAAGCTCGGGATCTTGCCTGGAATGGCAGGGATGGTTCCCTTTAATCGTTCCTGCAGTTCCTCCTTACCCCAGTCCTGGCACAGATCCCAACTTCAACACCCCCCGTGCTGTTCCTGATGGGATTTCCTAAATTTCCAACCTGAATTATCCCTCTGGAGATGGGAAAACCGATCTGGAGCTCAGTGGTGGGGTTGGACAGCACCTGCCTCCCTTCAAACCCATGAGCAGGCCCCCAAAACTGGGGAGAAACCCAAAGTCTTGTTCCTCCAGCTCAGCTCCAGGAGCTGCTGAAAGCCCCAAGGCCAGGCTGGAGAGGATTTGGAGAATCCTGGGGTCGGGGAAAGTGTCAAAATCTTGAAAGTCCCCTTGAACCCAAACCATTCCATAATTCCACGATCCCACAGTGAGGAAGGGCCCAGCACGAGAAAAGCACTCAGGAATCACCAGCTGCAGCAGCTAAAATTTGAGAGAATCCCCCCAAAACAAGGCTGCTCCCAGCACCAGCTCCAAGACCCCAAAGTGCCCCCAAAACCCCTCCTCATGCCCACAAACTCCACGAGCTGAAGCTCTGCCTCCTCCCTCCAGCCTTGCACAGGGACACGGGGGCAGGAGTGGCACAAATCCAGGCTGGGTGATTGTAAAAACTGGGAAATCCTCGATGGGACTGGGAAAGCACCTGATCCCTGCAGATCAGGGCATGCCAGGACCAGGTTTTGGGGTAGAAAAACCCCACTGGAGAGCGGCTGGGTTAATTCAGGGCTCAGCTCAATGCAGAGGGATGAGCAGCAGCAGGGAGTGATGCCTTAGGATTTTTAGTTTCTGTGTTTTCATGCATCTGTATTCTTGTATTTCTCTAATAAAACCACCGTTCTCCCATCTTTAGACAAAACAAAACTCTCTGAGCTGAATCCAAGGACACCTCGCTGCCTCAAAATATGGGAACAGCAGCGAGTTTGGGGTGGGTGACATCATCACCTGAAAAATTCATTGGAGAATTAACACCCAATATGTTAATAAGGCAGAACTTATAAAAGGTGAAGATTTCGGGGTCTATTTTGGGTTTTATCTGCCCGAATGTGCCAGCAGGACTGTTAAGCCTGGTTTTTATCTATTCTGATTCTCTGAAGTTTATCTGGGCTCTGTTTCAGATCAGCCTGATTGATAAGGCATCAGGAGGAGCAGCCAGGAGGGACAGGGATAGAGGAGGAGGAGATGACACACGGAGCAGTGCACAGGGAGGAAACTCACGGATGCTCCTGACGGAGGACCGGGACGGCTTGTCCGACCGGAAAGAGGCGGAAGCTGCTTCCAAACAAAAGAGAAACATGCTTAAACCATGGGGAACGGGCGGGCAGGAGCAAACACATGCTGTTAGGAACCCGGGATGCAGAGGGGTGGAAGAAAGGAGGGAGGGAGAGAAGCTTCAGTTTTAATTTTTGCTGGCAGTGGCAGTGGAGAACTCCTGTGGAACATCCCCAGAGCCGACACAACAGCAACTCCGGGATCCAGGAGATATCAGCCCCATTGAGCAGCATTCCTGGTGTTCTCCAGAGCCAGGAATGTCCTGTCCAAGCTCCATCCCCACTTGGGACAGCATTACCTGAGACTTTGGGGGTGGGGTTGCAGGAGAAGCCCCCGTTGGACTGGTCCGTGTCCCCGAAGTCGTACGTCTCCCGGGGTTTGGGTTTGTATTCCCGCTTGGGACGCGAGGACGCCTCCCTCATCCTGGGAGAGGGGAAAAAAACACCATGGATCAGCTTCATGAGGAATGGAACAGCAGAAATCAGCACGATTTTTATCCTCCTGAGGGGGTGGAAGTGGTTTGTGGGCAAGGATTTGTATAATTCCCAGTGCTGGAGCCTGTGGGGTTTGGGGTTTGCCCTTTGAGAGGGCCACGCATCCCTTTTGCTGTGGAATGCTCAGGAATTCAGGCCAGCAGAGGACACTCGTGCTGTGGTTTGAAAGCTCAGACTCGGCAGGATCCTCCCAGCTCCTCCCAATTCCAAGCAGGCAGGGAAGGAGGGAAGAGCAGCACGGAAACGCTGCCAGATCCTCCTCATAGTGGAAGGAGGAAGGAGAGGTGGGATGAGCCTTCTTGAGCCAGGATTTGGGCTGGATCAGACACCCTGAAAAATTCAAACCCCACCTGGAACAGCCCAAGGAATTGGCTTTTCCAAGGCTAGGATGGACAGGGTTTGGAGCAGCCTGGGACAGGGGAAGGTGTCCCTGCTCCATGAGCTTCAAGGTCCCTCCCAACGCCACCCATTCTGCAGCTCTGTGATTACAAGAGCATTTGGGTGTTTCCAGACAGGTGCCACCCTGGGACTCACTGGTGGCCCCCTGGGATTTACCTGTGGCACCCCAAGGCTCACCTGTGCCACCCCAAGGCTCACCTGTGCCACCCCAGGACTCACCTGTGGCACCCCAAGGCTCATTGGTGGCACCCCGGGACTCACCTGTGCCACCCCAAGGCTCACCTGTGCC
This sequence comes from Malurus cyaneus samueli, assembly GCA_009741485.1. Classification (NCBI taxonomy): domain Eukaryota; kingdom Metazoa; phylum Chordata; class Aves; order Passeriformes; family Maluridae; genus Malurus; species Malurus cyaneus. Next base: position 80,216 of record VKON01000185.1, on the reverse strand, counting down.
ACCCTGGGACTCATTGGTGGCACCCCAAGGCTCATTGGTGGCACCTCAGGACTCACTGGTGCCACTGTGGACTCACCTGTGCCACCCCAGGACTCACCTGTGCCACCCCAGAACTCACCTGCGTTTGAGTTTCTCGGCGAGCTCGTCCAGGATCTGCACGGCCTGCCGGTGATAATCCAGCTGGGCATCCACCAGGGCAGACAGCTGGCTCACCTGCTCGATCTGTGGGGTCACCAGGTTGGGATCAGCACCCAAACACCCCTGAAGAGCCCTCGGGGCCGTGCTGGGGGATGGGAGCAGCGGGAGGGCAGGACGGGTTTGGGATTTCACACAGGAACCGGCTGGGGTAGAGGGCACTTCCTGCCAGTCTGGGTTTGCCAGCTGGGAAATCCTTCCCAAATCCTTCCCAAATCCTTCCTTGGGTGGGTTAACACCCAAACTCAGCCCCCCATCACCCCGAGGAGCCTGTTTGGGGCTAAGGAAAGTCCTGTCAAATCATTCAGATTTGGGATTTCCCAAAACAGAAGCACAGTCGGGAGAACAGGAGTGGAAATCGGGGTGGAATTGGGGACGTGTCACCCTCAGGGACACAAAACCCCCCAAGCTCTGCGCTGCCACACTCACATCCGTCTCCAGCAGGTTGTGCATGGAGGTTTCTGCCACTTCCTTGGATTCCTCGAATTTCTCCATGGCCTGCCGCAGCTCCTCGTCGGGGATCTTGCCCTGCCGCTTCTTCTTGTAGTCAAAGTCCAGGCGTCGCCCTTCCAACTTCTTGAGATGGTGCTGGGAGAGGGTGGAGAGAGCAGGGAGAGGGAAAAACCAGAGCTGGGGAGAGCAGCTCCAGTTACAGGCAGAGTTCATGGTGTCAGGAACACGATCTCTGATCCAGGTGGAACCCAGGGGTGTGATAGGGGATGATTCCAGAGCCTTTTTACGGAGAAAAACATTTTAGGGCAGCCCAGCTCTGTGCCCCACAGATGCCTTTTGGGAAGGTGAGGAGTTGTCCTGCTGCTTTCAGCTCCTCAGGAGCTGCAGGGATCTCTGGATGGCAGAAGTGAAGGTTCTGGGAACTGCATTTGTGGATTTTAGGGCAGGGGTGTTTAAAGTAGCACAATGGGATCAGGGTATGGACAGGCACTGAGGCAGCACTTGGGGGTTGTTTTACCTGGGTTATTTGACAGTGAAAAGTCCCTCGGGGATGGGGTCCCCAAAGCAATATTGGGAGTGAAACTGGAAATACTGGGAGCAATACTGGGAACGATACTGGGAATGATACTGGAAATACTGGGAGCAATACTGGGAGCAATACTGGAAATACTGGGAGCAATACTGGGAGCGACTGGGAGCGATACTGGAAATATTGGGAGTGATACTGGGAGCAATACTGGAAATACTGGGAGCAATACTGGAAATACTGGGAGCAATACTGGAAATACTGGGAGCAATACTGGAAATACTGGGAGCATACTAATACTGGGAGCAATACTGGGAAGAACTGGGAATGATACTGGAAATACTGGGAGCGATAGTGGAAATATTGGGAGCGATACTGGAAATACTGGGAGCAATAGTGGGAACGATACTGGGAGCAATACTGGGAGCAATACTGGAAATATTGGGAGCGATACTGGGAACGATACTGGGAGCAATACTGGGAATACTGGAAATACTGGGAGAATACTGGGAGCGATACTGGGAGCAATGCTGGGAGCAATTCTGGGAGCAATACTGGGAACGATACTGGGAATGATAGGAAATACTGGGAGCGATAGTGGGAGCGATATTGGGAGTGATACTGGGAGCGATAGTGGAAATATTGGGAGCATATGGGAGCAATACTGGGAGTATTGGGAGCGATACTGGAAATATGGGAGGATATGGGAGCAATACTGGAAATATTGGGAGCGATACTGGAAATACTGGGAGCAATACTGGGAGCTAATACTGGGAGCAATACTGGAAATATTGGGAGCGATACTGGGAACGATACTGGGAGCAATACTGGGAGCAATACTGGAAATACTGGGAGCAATACTGGAAATACTGGGAGCAATACTGGAAATACTGGGAGCAATACTGGAAATACTGGGAGCAATACTGGAAATACTGGGAGCAATGCTGGGAGCAATTCTGGGAGCAATATTGGGAGTGACACGGGCAACGATAGTGGAAATATTGGGAGTGATACTGGGAGCGACAGTGGGAGCGATACTGGAAATACTGGGAGCAATACTGGGAACGATACTGGAAATACTGGGAGTGATACTGGAAATACTGGGAGTGATACTGGGAGCGCTGGGAAGGAATCGGGAACGGAGAAAGCGGCTACAGCCGGTGGGGGGCGCGGCTACGACGAGGGCGTGGCTATGCAAATATCAGTGCGATCATACAAATAGACAGCGATCTCGCGCGGTGATTTGTGGGAGCGGATTAGCGTGGTTATGCAAAATACAGAGTATAGGGCACGCGGTGACTTGTGGGAACGGTGGGCGGGGTTATGCAAATACAGACACATCGCGCGCGGTTGTTTATGGGAGCGGGGAATTGGAAGTTGGGATGGATCCCATTCCAAAGGCTGGACTGGTCCGAGTGCAGCTCACAGGAGCTGCTGATCCCCTGAAAGGCTCCTGGGATGCTGAGTGAACACCTGAGGGGATGCTTGGAGCCAAATTTATCCCCTCTGGGAGCTCAGAGCACAAAGTACCCAGTTCAGCAATCCCAGAAGGGTTGTTGGATGCATTCCTCCATTAAAAATGGCAGTGAGAACCATTCCAACCTGCATCCAGCCTTTGGGCTGCTCAGGAGCAGCAGGAGCAGCGCTGAGCAGGGAGGAAATACCAGAAAGTCTGGAGGGAGAAAACACACAGAGTGCAGGGAATTCCTGCCAGCCGGTGGTTCCCACCATTCCAGAGCAGCCAAAGAGCCCAGAAAGCAGCGAGATGAGGAGGAGAAAAAACCACGGGGGTGTTTACCTGGATCTCCTTCAGGTCTTTGTCACACAGGTTCTGCAGGGGGTCAATAAAGTTTTGTTTGACTTCGATGTCCAGCGAGTCCTTCACCTCGGCCAAGCGTTTCATGGATTCGCCGGCGTCGAGGAGCGCGTCCCCTTTGGGGAGAGGAGCAGGGAGAGGGAGGAGGGAATTAAACAGAACTGCAGGAAGATGCTGTGTGCCAGAATTGTGGGATGGTTTAGGTTGGAAGGACCTTAAAACCTTAAAACCCATCCAGTCCCACCTTCCACTGTCCCAGGTTGGTTTAAGCCTTGTCCAACCCGGCTTTGGGCACTCCCAGAACTCAGAGTCACTCACTGCAACACTCAAGCCAGACTTGCAGCAATTCAGCACTGGCATTTTAGTGCAAACATTTCTAGATTGAATTATTCCTGTGCAGCTTTGGCAAAACAACCACTGCCAGCAGGAAAATATAGGAGTGAGAGAGAGGAGCAAGGGAAAACATCTCTCCACTGTCCAGCTGGAAAAATCGATATGCCAGGAGTGTTATTTCAATTGTAATAACTCTGAAAACCCTGGATGGGAGGGATGGAGCCCTCAGTGCTGCTTTAAGGAGGTTATTAAGGAAATAAAGTTTGGTGTGTGCTCCTAAAAGCTTCCTTCCCTTGCTCTCCTCGCTCCCTGCGAGCCAGGATCGATGCAGAGCTCTGAGCTGGCCAGGGACGCTCTCCAAAATCCTCAGTCAGTCCCAAAAGCAGCCAAAAAAGAGGTTTTTAATTTAATCCTCCCTGGGCTGGCAGAGCCAGCTGTGCTGCCCCGTCACGTGTGCTGGCTGAGCTTCCAGGGGATTCAAATTGATGTCACCAAAAGGATTCACTCCCTCCTCCCTGCCAGCCACACGTGGCTACGAGGAGCAGCTTTTTTGGCTTCAGTTTTCCCAAGGTTTGGGTTGGAAGGGATCCTTCAGGGCAGTGTAAAGCTCCTGATCTGCTCTGTCCCATTCTCACTTGGCTGCTCAGCTCACAGGGAAGGGTTTTGATTTTTATGTGCAAATTTATCTGGGTGTTTAATTGAAGAAAGTGGGTTTGGGTCCAGGATAGCTGGGATGTCAGAGTAATAGAAGGGAATGGAATGGTTTGGCATGGAAGGAGCTCAAAACTCATGGAATTCCACCCCCTCCCACTATCCCAGGGTGCTCCAGCCTGGCCTTGGAAACTTCCAGGGATGCAGAGACAGGCCCAGCTTCACAATCATTGGACATTTTTCCAAAATCCTTAAATCCACACCCTTTCACTTTGCACGCACTCACCCGTAAGTCCCATTTAAACCCCTCCAGCACCATTCAGCACCCCCCAAACCCTTCCAGGATTTAGAGTGACCCTTGGGAATGAAACAGGAACCTCCCCACGTTTCTGGTGACACTCACCAAAGTTGGAATCCTCTCCCAGCTCCTTCCCATAGCGGATCATGCTCTCCCCCAGCAGCCCCTCGGACTGGGGGTAACCGGGATTCTTCACCTGCCCGCGGATCTTGGACATGGTGTTGAGCATGGTCAGCTTGGCTCTGGAAGCTGCCAAAAAAACAGCCTCAGCCACGTTTGCATTCCCTGCATCCCTCAGGGGTTTGATTTTTTTTTTTTTTCCCTCCCTGCTGCACTCAAAGCCAAGAGGTTCTGTTGTGTCCATCCCCCAGAAATATCTCTCGATATACGAGGATTCTTTTCCAAGACACGAAGCAAAAATAGCTCACCCCCAGGGAAGGCCAAAGGAGTTTCCCCAGCCCTCCCAGAGTCCCTGGAGAGCTTTATGGAGCAGCTGGCTGGAAAAATGTGGGGCTGACAGAGCCTTCCCAGCCCACAAAGTGCAATTTTCCTGGAAATTGCAAGAAAAACAGGTCCCTTTAGGGTTTTTTCAAGGTCAGAGACAAAGGATGGATCTGTTCTTTCCCTGCTCCACAACCTGGATTTAGGCCACGAGGGGTATTTAGATTTCCACCTGATCCAAACTTGGAGCAAAAAGGATCTCCCTGAAATCCCTGAAAAACTGGGAAGGGCCTCACCTGGGTTGGGCTGGAGGTACTCGATGGTTCTGGTCAGAACTTCTGTGACAGCTTTGCTGGTCAGGTCCACTTTCTGCAGGAGAGAGCCTGGTGAGGATCAGCTCAGGGCTTCAGCCAATCCCACAGGAGCCACAGGGTGATTTTTGGGGGATTTTCTGGTTCCTCACTCACCTTTTCCATCTCCTTGAAGTCATCATCTAACTTGGTCCCTTCGGCCCCTCCGACCTTCTCGCTGACCAGCTGTGGAGAGAGGAGGGAGGAGGATCAGGAATTGATTTTATTCCTTCCACCTCATGGAGAGAAAGGAAAAGTCCTTGGCAGAGAAAGAAAAGGGGATGGTCACGACGAAAGGGGATGGCAGGAACAGCCTAAAATCCCTCAAAAAAAAAGCCTCAAAACCCCTAAAAAAGACCCCAAAACCACTCAAAAAGACCTCAAAACCCCTCAAAAAGACCCCAAAACCCTTCAAAAATACCCCCAAAACCTCTCAAAAAGACCTCAAAACCCCTCAAAAAAAACAACAAAAAAAAAAAAAAACTACCAAAAATCCCAAATATCTCCCAGCACCCCAAGCACGGCTCAGGGTGTTCCTCACCCATCAGGAGCTGCTCAAATCCCAGCCCACGGCTCCAACTCCAACGCCTGCTGGAAAAAAGGAGCAGCACAAACGTCTCTCAGCTCCTCTTGGAGCCAAGGATTTGATTTCACACCCAGGAAAATCCAACAAAACAGGGAAGGAACACGGCAGCCAGAACAGAACAGCCTGGGAGAGCAGGAATTGCTGGGGATTGGGATGAGGGGATGGAATTCTGGGTCAGAGATGGTGGATGAGATGGGAATCAGGCTCCTTTGGGATATTTGTGGGAATGTCCTAAATCCTGTTGGGATCACTCGGTCCAAGAATGGTCCCAGTCCCTAATCCACACCAAAACCTGTCCAGGGATAATGAATGCAACAATTAATCCACCCTAAATTGACCTTTCCCAACCAAATATAGGATACTCCAATCCCAGGCCCACAATGGGGGAAGAAGCAGCATCTGGGGTGCAAGACATGAGAATTGGCCAAAATTGGAATTGTGGAATGGCCTTGAACCAAACCCTAAACCTAAGCCTGAACCTAATTTTAACCCTAACTTAACCCTAAACCCAGAGCCTAAATCCTAACCCTTATACCTAATGCTAAACCTACTTTTTGCTGTGCAAACCTAACCCTAACCCAAACCCTAAACCTAACCCAACCCCAGTAGAAATTGCTGCATTTTCCCACTGTCAGTGAGGAAGGATTTTGTTAGGGTTTCTGGTTAAGGTAAGGGTAGGGAAAAGGCTGTGGGTAGTAGCCCTAACTTTTGCTGTGCAACCCTAACCCTAAACCCAAACCCTAACCATAAACCCTAACCCTAAACCAAACCCTTACTATAGGCCTAACCCTAACCCTGAACCCTAAACCATAACCCTGAACCCTAAACCCTAACCCTACCTAACCCTAACCTACCCACTAACACCTAAACCTAACCTAACCCTAACCTAACCCTAACCCTAAACCCCAAACTAACTCTAAACCCTAACCCTAAATTTTTTTGGTTGGAAAAGAGTCCAGGATCATCGAACCTGAGCACAAACCCACCGTGTTTGTCACTAACTCACTTCCCTAAGTGCCACATTCACCCCATTTTCAGACTCCCCAGGGATGGGGACTCCCCCCATCCATGCCTGGCCACCCCTTCCATGAAGATTTTTTCCCAGATTTCCAATCTAAACCTTCCCTGCTGCAACTCGAGGCCATTTCCCCTCGTTCTGGGAGCAGAGCCCGACCCTCACCCAGCTCCACCCTCCCTCAGGGAGTTGTGCAGAGCAATCAGAGATGATTTTGCCCCAAAAAACAGCAAATTCCTCATCCAGACATCCCAAATGGTGTGGGAAAAGCTGGCACGGGCTGCCAGGGCTCCAAACATTGCCAGGATTCCTCGTGTTTGTGCTGAAAACTCCCCATCTGAAGGAACAATCGGGTTTGTTTACTCCGACTTCAAATATTTGATTTTATCGAGGTTTTCTTCCTCTGGAACACTGCTGTTCCCGTGGGGATATGAGATGGGGCTGGATGGGTTTTTGAGGAAGAGGGGGAGGGAATCTTTAGGAATTATTTGGGGTTGGGAAAAGTTGGAGATACCGCAGCAGCTCTGTTGGGAAGAGAGGGAAAAGGGGAAAAGGGGAAAGGGGAAACGGGAAAGGGGAAAGGGAAAGGGGAAAGGGGAAAGGGGAAAGGGGAAAAGGGAAAAGGGAAGAGGGAAAGGAAGGGGGAAAAAAGGGGAAGGGGAAGGGAAAAGGAAAGAGTAGGGAAAGAAGAAAGGAAAGGGGAAAGGGAAGAAAGGAAGGAAGAGGGGAAAGGGAAAGAGGAAAGGGGAAAGGGGAAAGGGGAAAGGGGAAAGGAAAAGGGGAGAGGGGAAAGGGGAAAAGGGATGCGAAAGGAAAGGAAAAAGACACAGGAAAGGATGGAAAGCTCTGCTGGTTTTCCCCAGCTCTGGATTTCACCCCCAGCCAAGGGACACGGGGCACAGCCAGAGCTGGACAATCCCTGTCCCCATTCCCTGCTCCAGCCCTCCAGGGGACACCCCCACCCTGAGCTGCTGCAGATGGAGGAGCCACCCGAGCGTGATTTCCTGCTCTCCTCTCCTCGGGTGTCTGCTCCACACCGAGATGGGCGGGCACACTCTCCTTTCCTCTCCTCTCCTTTCCTCTCCAGCCTGGCAGAAATGCCAGCAGGCAGTGCCAACCTGCCAGGACAGGCTCTGCAGGGCACAGCTGTGCCCCAGTTGCCACCCCTGGCCCCTGCCAAGAATCCCACACCCTGCACGGGATCCCGAGGCAGCTCCAGACCTGGGAAAGGTGCAGGCAATCCCAAACTCTTCCATTCCCATTTTTTTCCCTGGATTTGATGCATGGGAAGCCGTAAATAACCCCTGAGAGGCCTCTGCTCTGAGGGGCCCCCGTGCCAGAATCCATTCTGGAGGCTCCACACCCTCCAGAGAGCAGCAAAAGAGGCAAAACCCCCTCATTTCCAGACTGATTTAATCCTCCTTTTGACATCCAAGCAATGCCCTGCTGGGAGGGAATAATAAGATTGAGGTTCTGTCCCTGCTGGCTCTAATTAAAGTGGAAGAAGAGGAGGAGGGACCCAAATATCCCCAGGTCCCAAATCCATCAGGGAGGGAGATAAATCAACGCAGACCCCACAGACACGAGGATCACCAGCTCCTGGTTCAACCTGGCCAACAGGAGCCAGATTTCCCAAGGAAATTCCCATTGGGAATCCCACCCTGCTGCCCCCAAAAGGAAATCTGGGAAATTTGGGAAGGGGTGGGTGCTTTTCTCTGGGAGCACAAACTGGGATCTCATTCTTTGGGAGGGAAAGATCCATCCATCCATTCCAGGAAGGAGAGAAGGAAAGAGGGAAGGAGGGAGGGAATTTTAGAAGGAATTTTGGAAGGATTTCTGGAAGGAATTTTGGAAGGAATTTTTGAATTTTGGAAGGAATTTTGGAAGGAAGGAAAGGAGAAATTTTTGAATTTAGGAAAGAAGGAAGGAAGGATCACAGAATCACACACAATCACACAAAATCTCACAGAATCACCACGGTTGAAGGAGACTTTCAAGATCTTCGAGCCCAATCCGTGCCCTGACACCTCAACCATGGAACCAAGCACCACATCCAATCTTTTTTTAAAACACTCTGGGATGGTGACTCCACCACCTCCCAGGCACACCATTCCAGTGCTTTATCACTCTTCCTGTAAAAAACTTTTTCCTAATATCTAACCAGTTCCAGGGGCTGCTACAGGCAGAGCTGGGAGAAAAAAAAACCCAAAAATAGTGATTTTTGTGCTGCCCCATCAGCAAAATCCCTGATAATCTTGGGAAGGTGCCACCAGCCAAACTTCCCCGGTTGAGGAGCTCCTGGAAAGCTGAAAAATTCCAGCACATCCACCCTGAAGGTCTCAATCTGCCCAGCTCAGGGATGTGGGAGCTGAAATCCGTGTTCTTTCCTGCTAATCAGCAGCTTCCCCATGGGATTTCCCAGACCTCATTTGGATATTTTGCTCTCCAGCCTTTAAATATTTTAAAGCGGAAAATTATCCCTAATTCCCTCAGCTTCAAAGAAGCAAAACACACCAAGAAAAACCCAAAAAAATCACTTTTTTTTTTTTTTTGAAACTCGCTTTCTTTTTTTTCTCTGTCACAGTCAGCCCTATTTATAACACATCAAACATTTGCCATCCTTGCAATCAAAACAGTTCCCTACAGTCGACTGAAAAATCTGATTTCTCCAGACTCTGGGGTATCAAAGCTTTTTCCTCTTCCTCCCCTCCACCCTCCCAACAGTTCCCTGTAGGAAATAAAAATCAAAACCCATGGAAAAAAGGGGTGGGAATGTTCTGAACCCCAGCACAGACACGGAGGAGGAGGAGTTCAGGAAAACCAGGGTTAACTGGGATTGCTGGTACCCAGTTCCAGTTGTGCCCAGTGGCACAGATTTGTGGGATGCTGTGTAAAACCTAAATAGAGCCACCCCCAGCTCTCCAGCTCAGCTCCCTGGCATTCAGGGAGTTGTTTTGGGTCATCCCAAATGTTTTGGGTCATCCCCATCATCCCAGCCCCGTGGAGAAAACGTGACCCTCCTGGTTCTGTGCGTGTTTGAGCGTTGGGAAAGAGGAAAGGGACACTGGGTGGTTTTTAAGGTCCCTCCCAACCCAAACCACTCCATGATCCTGGGATTTCTCACATCCATTCGAGGATGAGGAAGAAGCTCCAGCCCCTCTGAGCACACCCTGCTGCTGGCTCCCAATGTCACCACTATGGATCCAGCCTGGCTGGGGGCACCTGAACACTGCTCTGGCCACTCCCGGGAGCGTTTCCAGTGTTATCCATCCCTGGACACTGCTCTGGCCACTCCTGGGAGCATTTCCAGTGTTATCCATCCCTGGACACTGCTCTGGCCATTCACAGGAGCATTTCCAGTGTTATCCATCCCTGGACACTGCTCCGGTCACTCCTGGGAGCGTTTCCAGTGTTATCCATCCCTGGACACTGCTCCGGTCACTCCTGGGAGCGTTTCCAGTGTTATCCATCCCTGGACACTGCACTGACCATCCCCAGGAGCATTTTCACTCCATCATCCATCCCTGGACACTCCACTGGCCACTCCATTATTTGAACTTCCCAAGAAACAGCTCCCAGGAGTGTTTCCACTCTGTCATCCAACCCTGGACACTCCATCGGCCGAAATTCCCAAGAAACAGCTCCGGAGTGTTTCCATCCCATTATCCAACCCTGGACACTCCATCAGCCGAAATTCCAAGAAACAGCTCCAAGGAGCGTTTCCATCCCATTATCCAACCCTGGACACTCCATCAGCCGAAATTCCCAAGAAACGGCTTCCAGGAGCGTTTGCATTCTGTTATCCAACTCTGGACACTCCATGGGCCAAAATTCCCAAGAAACAGCTCCCAGGAGTGTTTCCATCCCATTATCCAACCCTGGACACTCCATCAGCCGAAATTCCCAAGAAACAGCTCCCAGGAGCGTTTCCATCCCATTATCCAACCCTGGACACTCCATCGGCCGAAATTCCCAAGAAACAGCTCCCAGGAGCGTTTCCATCCCATTATCCAACCCTGGACACTCCATCAGCCGAAATTCCCAAGAAACAGCTCCCAGGAGCGTTTCCACCCCATTATCCACCCCCAGCCTTCTCCTGCAGCTCCTTCCCTGGGTTTCCCCATTCCCATATTTCACAAGAGGCCAATCCTGGCCGGCTCTCACACCCAGGGATGGAATCAGGGTATTGCTGGGATGGAAAACACCCGTGCCAAGGCACTTGAGGCGCTCGGCTGCCTCCAGACACGTGCGCCGGGAGAACGTGGCTCGGAACACCCCGAGCTTCCCACCCCCTCAGCAGCTGAGGCAGGGATCTCTCCCCTCCCTGCTGCTCCACAGGAATTCCTTGATCTCGGAGCAGGAAGGTCAGGCCAGAACAATGAACAGCTCCTTCCCTTCCCCGTGCTGAGGAGAAAAGGCTTCCCGGTGACCTCGGCTCGTAATCTTATCCGATGGAAACGGCGGGGAAGAGCTGCACGAGCGGCTTTCCAGGAGCCACCTGCCAACCTCCTCCTCCTCCTGTCCTCCTCTCCTCCTCCTCCTCCTCCTCTCAGCCATCTCGGGTAACTCATCTCCATCCTGCAGATGGGCTGCAGCAACCAGGGAAGGGAAGGGAAGGCAAAGAAGGGAGCTCCAGCAGCAGCAGCAGGCCAAGGGCACCCCCGGAGGATGCTCCGCAATGCGGCTGCTCCTTCCCAGCTTTGGGAATTCCTCCTCTCCTCATGTAAACCCTATTTTTTGGGCTCTCTGCTCATCTCCCAGCTGATTTTTTTAGGGTGAAAACCCCAGAATCTCCCTGCCCCCGGAGGAAGTTTTTTTCATAAGGAATCTTGGAATGCTCTTGCTGGAGGGATGGGGGCACCTCCCACCAGCCATTTACATCCTATTTTCTCCCATTATTATTTCTCACACCCTCTGAACCGAACCAGACACAATTTCTATTCAGCTGGGGAAAAAGAAAATCGTGGAATTG
>VKON01000185.1:38906-68555 GCA_009741485.1 Malurus cyaneus samueli | reverse complement strand
GTCCTCCTTACCCCAGTCCTGGCACAGATCCCAACTTCAACACCCCCCGTGCTGTTCCTGATGGGATTTCCTAAATTTCCAACCTGAATTATCCCTCTGGAGATGGGAAAACCGATCTGGAGCTCAGTGGTGGGGTTGGACAGCACCTGCCTCCCTTCAAACCCATGAGCAGGCCCCCAAAACTGGGGAGAAACCCAAAGTCTTGTTCCTCCAGCTCAGCTCCAAGGAGCTGCCTGGCAAGGCCAGGCTGGAGAGGATTTGGAGAATCCTGGGGTCGGGGAAAGTGTCAAAATCTTGGTCCTTGCCACCCTTTTCGTCCACAGTGAGGAAGGGCCCAGCACGAGAAAAGCACTCAGGAATCACCAGCTGCAGCAGCTAAAATTTGAGAGAATCCCCCCAAAACAAGGCTGCTCCCAGCACCAGCTCCAAGACCCCAAAGTGCCCCCAAAACCCCTCCTCATGCCCACAAACTCCACGAGCTGAAGCTCTGCCTCCTCCCTCCAGCCTTGCACAGGGACACGGGGGCAGGAGTGGCACAAATCCAGGCTGGGTGATTGTAAAAACTGGGAAATCCTCGATGGGACTGGGAAAGCACCTGATCCCTGCAGATCAGGGCATGCCAGGACCAGGTTTTGGGGTAGAAAAACCCCACTGGAGAGCGGCTGGGTTAATTCAGGGCTCAGCTCAATGCAGAGGGATGAGCAGCAGCAGGGAGTGATGCGGGATATTGATCTGTGTTTTCTGCTCTATTCGTTTGTATTCTCTAATAAAACCCGTCCCCCATCTTTAGACAAAACAAAACTCTCTGAGCTGAATCCAAGGACACCTCGCTGCCTCAGAGCCCCATAATATGTAAACAACAGTGAGCTGGGGGGGGGGAGCAAATTTTGACTTGAAGATCATTGGAGAATTAAGCCCCAATATGTTAATAAGGCAGACCTTTATAAAAGGTGAAGATTTCGGGGTCTATTTTGGGTTTTATCTGCCCGAATGTGCCAGCAGGACTGTTAAGCCTGGTTTAAAGTTATCCATTCTGATTCTCTGAGGTTTATCTGGGCTCTGTTTCAGATCGCCCTCGCATTGATAAGCGTCGAGGAGCAGCCAGGAGGACGGCATCGAGGAGGAGAGAGAATTCGACACACCCCGAGACAGTGCAACCAGGAGAAAACTCAGGCCATCTCCGACGACGCGCGCGACCGGTTGTCGCGGCAACGAGGCGAAGAGCTTCCAAACACGACCAAGACTTACCATGGGGAACGGCGCGCCCCCCCCCCCAAAGGGCCCAGGAGGGGCCCCACAGACACAATGCTGTTAGCCGCAACCGGGAGCGAGGGTGGAGGAGAAAGGAGGGAGGGAGAGAAGCTTCAGTTTTAATTTTTGCTGGCAGTGGCAGTGGAGAACTCTTGTGGAACATCCCCAGAGCCGACACAACAGCAACTCCGGGATCCAGGAGATATCAGCCCCATTGAGCAGCATTCCTGGTGTTCTCCAGAGCCAGGAATGTCCTGTCCAAGCTCCATCCCCACTTGGGACAGCATTACCTGAGACTTTGGGGGTGGGGTTGCAGGAGAAGCCCCCGTTGGACTGGTCCGTGTCCCCGAAGTCGTACGTCTCCCGGGGTTTGGGTTTGTATTCCCGCTTGGGACGCGAGGACGCCTCCCTCATCCTGGGAGAGGGGAAAAAACACCATGGATCAGCTTCATGAGGAATGGAACAGCAGAAATCAGCACGGTTTTTATCCTCCTGAGGGGGTGGAAGTGGTTTGTGGGCAAGGATTTGTATAATTCCCAGTGCTGGAGCCTGTGGGGTTTGGGGTTTGCCCTTTGAGAGGGCCACGAATCCCTTTTGCTGTGGAATGCTCAGGAATTCAGGCCAGCAGAGGACACTCGTGCTGTGGTTTGAAAGCTCAGACTCCGCAGGATCCTCCCAGCTCCTCCCAATTCCAAGCAGGCAGGGAAGGAGGGAAGAGCAGCACGGAAACACTGCCAGATCCTCCTCATAGTGGAAGGAGGAAGAAGAGGTGGGATGAGCCTTCTTGAGCCAGGATTTGGGCTGGATCAGACACCCTGAAAAATTCAAACCCCACCTGGAACAGCCCTAGGAATTGGCTTTTTCCAAAGGCCAGGTTGGACAGGGTTGGAGCAGCCTGGGACAGTGGAAGGTGTCCATGGCAGGGGGTGGAGCTGGATGAGCTTCAAGGTCCCTCCCAACTGCCACCCATTCTGCAGCTCTGTGATTACAAGGAGCATTTGGGTGTTTCCAGACAGGTGCCACCCTGGAACTCACTGGTGGCCCCCTGGGATTTACCTGTGGCACCCCAAGGCTCACCCGTGCCACCCCAAGGCTCACCTGTGCCACCCCAGGACTCACCTGTGGCACCCCAAGGCTCATTGGTGGCACCCCGGGACTCACCTGTGCCACCCCAAGGCTCACCTGTGCCACCCTGGGACTCATTGGTGGCACCCCAAGGCTCATTGGTGGCACCTCAGGACTCACTGGTGCCACTGTGGACTCACCTGTGCCACCCCAGGGCTCACCTGTGCCACCCCAGAACTCACCTGCGTTTGAGTTTCTCGGCGAGCTCGTCCAGGATCTGCACGGCCTGCCGGTGATAATCCAGCTGGGCATCCACCAGGGCAGACAGCTGGCTCACCTGCTCGATCTGTGGGGTCACCGGGTTGGGATCAGCACCCAAACACCCCTAAAGAGCCCTCGGGGCCGTGCTGAGGGATGGGAGCAGTGGGGAGGGTTTGGGATTTCACACAGGAACCGGCTGGGACTGAGGGCACTTCCTGCCACTCTGGGTTTGCCAGCTGGGAAATCCTTCCCAAATCCTTCCCAAATCCTTCCCAAATCCTTCCTGGGTGGGTTACCACCCAAACTCAGCCCCCCATCACCCCGAGGAGCCCGTTTGGGGCTAAGGAAAGTCCTGTCAAATCACCCAGATCTGGGATTTCCCAAAACAGAAGCACAGTCGGGAGAACAGGAGTGGAAATCGGGGTGGAATTGGGGAAATGTCACCCTCAGGGACACAAAACCCCCCCAAGCTCTGCGCTGCCACACTCACATCCGTCTCCAGCAGGTTGTGCATGGAGGTTTCTGCCACTTCCTTGGATTCCTCGAATTTCTCCATGGCCTGCCGCAGCTCCTCGTCGGGGATCTTGCCCTGCCGCTTCTTCTTGTAGTCAAAGTCCAGGCGTCGCCCTTCCAACTTCTTGAGATGGTGCTGGAGAGGGTGGAGAGAGCAGGGAGAGGGAAAAACCAGAGCTGGGGAGAGCAGCTCCAGTTACAGGCAGAGTTCATGGTGTCAGGAACACGATCTCTGATCCAGGTGGAACCCAGAGGTGTGATGGGAGAATGATTCCAGAGCCTTTTTATGGAGAAAAACTCTTTAGAGCAGCCAACTCTGTGCCCCACAGAAATCTTTTGGGAAGGTGAGGAGTTATCCTGCTGCTTTCAGCTCCTCAGGAGCTGCAGGGATATCTGGATGGCACAAATGAGGGTTCTGGGAACTGCATTTGTGGATTTTAGGGCAGGGGTGTTTAAAGTAGCACAATGGGATCAGGGTATGGACAGGCACTGAGGCAGCACTTGGGGGTTGTTTTACCCAGGTTATTTGACAGTGAAAAGTTCCTCGGGGATGGGGTCCCCAAAGCAATATTGGGAGTGAAACTGGAAATACTGGGAGCAATAGTGGGAGCGATAGTGGGAGTGAAACTCGAAATATTGGGAGAAATACTGGGAGCAATACTGGAAATACTGGGAGCGATAGTGGGAGCGACAGTGGGAGCGATACTGGAAATATTGGGAGTGATACTGGGAGCGATATTGGGAGCAATACTGGAAATTCTGGGAGTGATAGTGGGAGTGATACTGGGAGCAATGCTGGGAGCAATTCTGGGAGCAATACTGGGAATGACACTGGGAATGATACTGGAAATACTGGGAGCGATAGTGGAAATATTGGGAGCGATACTGGAAATACTGGGAGCAATAGTGGGAACGATACTGGGAGCAATACTGGGAGCAATACTGGAAATATTGGGAGCGATACTGGGAACGATACTGGGAGCAATACTGGAAATATTGGGAGTGATACTGGGAGTGATAGTGGAAATATTGGGAGCGATACTGGGAGCAATGCTGGGAGCAATTCTGGGAGCAATACTGGGAACGATACTGGGAATGATACCGGAAATACTGGGAGCGATAGTGGGAGCGATATTGGGAGTGATACTGGGAGCGATAGTGGAAATATTGGGAGTGATACTGGGAGTGATACTGGGAGTGATACTGGGAGCGATACTGGAAATATTGGGAGTGATATTGGGAGCAATACTGGAAATATTGGGAGTGATACTGGGAGCAATACTGGGAGCAATACTGGGAGCAATACTGGAAATATTGGGAGCGATACTGGGAACGATACTGGGAGCAATACTGGGAGCAATACTGGAAATATTGGGAGCGATACTGGGAGCAATGCTGGGAGCAATACTGGGAATGATACTGGGAATGATACTGGAAATACTGGGAGTGATACTGGAAATACTGGGAGTGATACTGGAAATACTGGGAGCGATAGTGGGAGCGATATTGGGAGTGATACTGGGAGTGATAGTGGAAATATTGGGAGCAATACTGGAAATTCTGGGAGCGATAGTGGGAATGATACTGGGAGCGATACTGGGAGCGATACTGGAAATATTGGGAGTGATACTGGGAGCAATGCTGGGAGCAATACTGGGAATGATACTGGGAATGATACTGGAAATACTGGGAGCGATAGTGGGAGCGATATTGGGAGTGATACTGGGAGCGATAGTGGAAATATTGGGAGTGATACTGGGAGCGACAGTGGGAGCGATACTGGAAATACTGGGAGCGATACTGGGAGCGCTGGGAAGGAATCGGGAACGGAGAAAGCGGCTACAGCCGGTGGGGGGCGCGGCTACGACGAGGGCGTGGCTATGCAAATATCAGCGCGATCATACAAACAGTACAGCGATCACGCGCGGTGATTTGTGGGAGCAGATTAGCGTGGTTATGCAAAATACAGAGTTCAGGGCACGCGGTGACTTGTGGGAACGGTGGGCGGGGTTATGCAAATACAGACACATCGCGCGCGGTTGTTTATGGGAGCGGGGAATTGGAAGTTGGGATGGATCCCATTCCAAAGGCTGGACTGGTCCGAGTGCAGCTCACAGGAGCTGCTGATCCCCTGAAAGGCTCCTGGGATGCTGAGTGAACACCTGAGGGGATGCTTGGAGCCAAATTTATCCCCTCTGGGAGCTCAGAGCACAAAGTACCCAGTTCAGCAATCCCAGAAGGGTTGTTGGATGCATTCCTCCATTAAAAATGGCAGTGAGAACCATTCCAACCTGCATCCAGCCTTTGGGCTGCTCAGGAGCAGCAGGAGCAGCGCTGAGCAGGGAGGAAATACCAGAAAGTCTGGAGGGAGAAAACACACAGAGTGCAGGGAATTCCTGCCAGCCGGTGGTTCCCACCATTCCAGAGCAGCCAAAGAGCCCAGAAAGCAGCGAGATGAGGAGGAGAAAAAACCACGGGGGTGTTTACCTGGATCTCCTTCAGGTCTTTGTCACACAGGTTCTGCAGGGGGTCAATAAAGTTTTGTTTGACTTCGATGTCCAGCGAGTCCTTCACCTCGGCCAAGCGTTTCATGGATTCGCCGGCGTCGAGGAGCGCGTCCCCTTTGGGGAGAGGAGCAGGGAGAGGGAGGAGGGAATTAAACAGAACTGCAGGAAGATGCTGTGTGCCAGAATTGTGGGATGGTTTAGGTTGGAAGGACCTTAAAAAACCTTAAAACCCGAATCCAGTTCCCACCTTCCACTGTCCAGGTTGGTTTAAGCCTTGTCCAACCCGGCTTTGGGCACTCCCAGAACTCAGAGTCACTCACTGCAACACTCAAGCCAGACTTGCAGCAATTCAGCACTGGCATTTTAGTGCAAACATTTCTAGATTGAATTATTCCTGTGCAGCTTTGGCAAAACAACCACTGCCAGCAGGAAAATATAGGAGTGAGAGAGAGGAGCAAGGGAAAACATCTCTCCACTGTCCAGCTGGAAAAATCGATATGCCAGGAGTGTTATTTCAATTGTAATAACTCTGAAAACCCTGGATGGGAGGGATGGAGCCCTCAGTGCTGCTTTAAGGAGGTTATTAAGGAAATAAAGTTTGGTGTGTGCTCCTAAAAGCTTCCTTCCCTTGCTCTCCTCGCTCCCTGCGAGCCAGGATCGATGCAGAGCTCTGAGCTGGCCAGGGACGCTCTCCAAAATCCTCAGTCAGTCCCAAAAGCAGCCAAAAAAGAGGTTTTTAATTTAATCCTCCCTGGGCTGGCAGAGCCAGCTGTGCTGCCCCGTCACGTGTGCTGGCTGAGCTTCCAGGGGATTCAAATTGATGTCACCAAAAGGATTCACTCCCTCTCCCGCCACCACACGGTGGTACGAGGAGCAGCTTTTTGGGCCTCAGTTTTCCCAGGTTTGGGGTTGAAGGGATCTCAAGGCAGTGTAAAGCTCCTGATCTGCTCTGTCCCATTCTCACTTGGCTGCTCAGCTCACAGGGAAGGGTTTTGATTTTTATGTGCAAATTTATTCTGGTGTGTTTAATTGAGAAATGGTTGGGGTCCAGGATAGCCTTGGGTGTGTCAGAATAAAAATGGGAAGGAATGAGAATGGTTTGGGATGGAAGGAGCTCAAAACTCATGGAATTCCACCCCTCCCACTATCCCAAGGGTGCTTACAGGCCTGGCCTTGGAAAACTTCCAGGGATGGCAGAGACAGCCCAGCTTTAACCATCATTCACATTTTCCAAAATCACTTAAATCCCACCCTTTCACTTTGCACCACTCACCCGTAAGTCCCATTTAAACCCCTCCAGCACCATTCAGCACCCCCCAAACCCTGTCCAGGATTAGGAGTGACCCTTTGGGAATGAAACAGGGAACCTCCCCACGTTCTGGTGACTACTCACCAAAGTTGGAATCCTCTCCCAGCTCCTTCCCATAGCGGATCATGCTCTCCCCAGCAGCCCCTCGGACTGGGGGTAACCGGGATTTCTTCACCTGCCCGCGGATCTTGGACATGGGTGTTGAGCGATGGTTCAGCTTGGCTCTGGAAGGCTGGCCAAAAAAACAGGCCTCAGCCACGTTTGCATTCCCCTGCATCCCTCAGGGGTTTGATTTTTTTTTTTTCCCTCCCTGCTGCACTCAAAGCCAAGAGGTTCTTTGCTGTCCATCCCCCAGAAATTATCTCTCGTATACGAGGATTCTTTCCAAGACACGAAGCCAAAAATAGCTCACCCCCAGGGAAGGCCAAAGGGAGTTTCCCAGCCCTCCCAGAGTCCTGGAGAGGCTTTATGGAGCAGCTGCTGGAAAAAATGTGGGGCTGACAGAGCCATTCCCAGCCCACAAAAGTGCAATTTCCTGGAAATTTGCAAGAAAAACAGGTCCCTTAGGGTTTTTCAGGTCAGAGACAAAGGATGCATCTGTTCTTTCCCTGCTCCACAACCTGGATTTAAGCCACGAGGGGTATTTAGATTTCCACCTGATCCAAACTTGGAGCAAAAAGGATCTCCCTGAAATGCCCTGAAAAACTGGAGGGCCTCAGCCTGTTGGGTGGAGAGGTACTCGGATGGTTCTGGTCAGAACTTCTGTGACAGCTTTGCTGGTCAGGTCCACTTTCTGCAGGAAGAGAGCCTGGTGAGGATCAGCTCAGGGGCTTCAGCCAATCCACAGGAGCCACAGGGTGATTGCGTGGAGATTTTCCTGGGTTCCTCACTCACTTTCCCATCTCCTTGAAGTCATCGTCTAACTTGGTCCCTTCGGCCCCTCCGACCTTCTCGCTGACAGCTGTGGAAGAGGAGGAGGAGGATCAGGAATTGATTTTATTCCTTTCCACCTCATGGAGAGAAAGGAAAAGTCGGCCTGCAGAGAAAGAAAAAGGTGGTGCAGGAACAGCCTAAAAGCCCTTCAGAAAATGACCCCAAAACGCCCTCAAAAAAAAAACCTTCAAAAACCCCTAAAAAAGACCCAAAAACCACTCAAAAGACCTCAAAAATCCCTCAAAAAGACCCCAAAACCCTTCAAAATCCCAAAACCTCTCAAAAAGATCCCAAAACCCAAAACCCAATCTCAAAAAGTCCCAAAAACCTTCTCAAAAAATCCCAAAACCTCTCAAATAAGACCTCAAAACCCCTCAAAAAAAAAAAAAAAACCAAACATCCCAAATATTCTACCAGCACCCCTACACGCTCAGGTGTTTCCTCACGCCATCAGGAGCTGCTCAAATCCCAGCCCACGGGCTCCAACTCCAACGCCTGCGGAAAAAAGGAGCAGCACAAATGTCTCTCAGTCCTCTTTGAGCCAAGGATTTGATTTCACCCCAGGAAATCCAACAAAACAGGAAGGAACACGGCAGCAGAACAAGAACAGCCTGGGAGAGCAGGAATTGCTGGGGATTGGGATGAGGGATGGAATTCTGGGTCAGAAGTGGTGGATGAGAGGAATCAGGGTCCCTTTGGGATATTTGTGGGATGTCCTAATCCTGTTGATCACTCGGTCCAAGAATGGTCCAGTCCCTAATCTGAACCAAACCTGTCCAGGGATAATGAATGCACGCAATTAATCCACCCCAAATTGCCTTTCCCAAATATAGGATATGTCCAATCCCAGGCCCACAATGGGGAAGAAGCAGCAGTGTCTGGGGTGCAAGAGCATGAGAATTGGCCAAAATTGAACTGTGGAATGCCTTGAACCAAACCTGAACCAACCCTAAGCCGAATAATTTAACCCTAACAACCCTTAAACCCAGAGCCTAATCCTAACCCTTATAACCTAATGCAAACTACTTTTCTGTGCAAACCTAACCCTAACCCCATAACCTCTAAACCTAACCCAACCCCAGTAAATAGCCATTTCCCATCTGTAGTGAGGAAGTTGTGTAAGGTTCTGGTTAGTAGGGTAGGAAAGGCTGTGGGTAGTAAGCCCTACTTTTTGCTGGTGCAACCCTAACCCTAACCCAAACCCTAACCATAACCCTAACCCTAACCAAACCTACTATAGCCTAACCTAACCCTGAACCCAACCATAACCTGAACGCCACCCTAATCCCAAACCCCTAATCCTAAACCCCTAACCCTAAACCCCAAACTAACTCTAAACCCTAACCCTAAATTTTGGTAAGAAGAGCCAGGCATGAACCTACCAACCCACCGTGTTTGTCACTACACTCCGCCCAAGGCCAATCTCACCCCCATTTCAGACTCCGCAGGATGGGCTCCCCCCATCATGCCTGGCCACTCCCTTGCCATGAATATTTTTTCCCAGATTCCAATTAAACCTTTCCCTGCGTGCATACTTGAGGCCTCTCATTCTGTCCCTGCGTTTCCGGGAGCAGAGCCCGACCCTCACCCAGCTCCACCCTCCCTCAGGGAGTTGTGCAGAGCCAAGTCAGAGATGATTTCTTGCCCCAAAAAACGAGCACAATTCTCATCCAGGACTCCCAAATGGTGTGGGAAAGCTGGCACGGGCTGCGCAGGGCTCCCCAAACATTGGCAGGATTCCGTCGTGTTTGTGCTGAAGAACTCCCCATCTGAAGGAACAAATCCGGGTGTTGTTTACTCCGACTTCAATATTTGATTATCCGAGGTTTTCTTCCTCTGGAACACTGCTGGTTCCCGTGGGATATGAGATGGGGCTGTGGGTTTTTGAGGAAGAGGGGGAGGAGAATTCTTTAGGAAATTATTTGGGGTTGGGAAAAGTTGGAGATACACTGCAGCAGCTCTGCTGGGAAGGGGAGGGAAGAAGGGGAAAAGGGAAAGGGAGAGAGGGAAAGGGGAAAGGTGAAAGGGGAAGGGAGAGAGAAAAGTGGGACAGGGAAGAGGGAAGAGGGAAAACGGGGAAAGGGCAGGGGAGGAAGAGGGAAAGAGGAAGAGAAGGAAAGGGAAGGGAAAAGGGAAGGGAAAGGAAAGGGAAAGGGAAGGGAAGGGGAGGGGAACGGAAAGAGGGAAAAGGGAGAAGGAAAAGGGGACAAAGGGAAAGGAGAAAGAAAAGGGGAAGGGGAAAGGGGAAGGGAAAGGAAAGGGAAAGGGAAAGGGAAAGGGGAGAAAGGGGAGAGAGGTAGAAAAGGGGAAGAGGGAAGGAAAGGAAAGGTAAAGAGACACAGGAAAAGGACTGGAAAGCTCGCTGGTTTTCCCCAGCTTGGAATTTCACCCGCAGCCAAGGACCGCGGGCACAGCCAGAGCTGGAACAATTCCTGTCCCCATTCCCTGCCAGCCCGTCCAGGGACACCCCCACCCTGAGCTGCTGAGTGGAGGAGCCACCCGAGCGTGATTTCGCTCTCCTCTCCTCGGGATGTCTGCTCCATCACCGAGATGGGCCGGGCACACTCTCCGCTTTCCTCTCTCTCCTTTCCTCTCCAGCCCTGGCAGAAATGCCAGCAGGCAGTGCCAACCTGCCAGGACAGGCTCTGAGGGCACAAGCTGTGCCCCAAGTTGCCACACCCCTGGCCCCTGCACAAAATCCACCACCCTGCACGGGATCGCCGAGGCAGTCCGACCTGGGAAATGGTGCAGGCAATCCCAAACTCTTCCGATTCCGCATTTTTTTCCCTGGATTTGATGCATGGGAAGCCGTAAATAACCCCTGAGAGGCCTCTGCTCTGAGGGGCCCCCGTGCCAGAACCATCTGGAGGCTCCACACCCTCCAGAGAGCAGCAAAAGAGGCAAAACCCCCTCATTTCCAGACTGATTTAATCCTCCTTTTGACATCCAAGCAATGCCCTGCTGGGAGGGAATAATAAGATTGAGGTTCTGTCCCTGCTTGGCTCTAATTAAAGTGGAAGAAGAGGAGGAGGGACCCAAATATCCCCAGGTCCAAATCCATCAGGGAGGGAGATAAATCAACGCAGACCCCACAGACACGAGGATCACCAGCTCCTGGTTCACCTGGCCAACAGGGAGCCAGATTTCCAAGGAATTCCCATTGGGAAATCCACCCTGCTGCCCCAAAAGAAATCTGGGAAATTTGGGAAGGGGTGGGTGCTTTTCTCTGGGAGCACAAATGGATCTCATTCTTTGGGAGGGAAAGATCCATCCATCCATTCCAGGAAAGGAGAGGAAGAAGGAAGGAAGGGGGAATTTTAGAAGGAATTTGGGAAGGATTTTGGAAGGAAAATTTTTTGGAAGGAATTTTTGAATTTTGGAAGGAATTTTGGAAGGAAGGAAAGGAGAATTTTTGATTTAGGAAAGAAGGAAGGAAGGATCACAGAATCACACACAATCACACAAAATCTCACAGAATCACCACGGTTGAAGGAGACTTTCAAGATCTTCGAGCCCAATCCTGCCCTGACACCTCAACCATGGACCAAGAGCCACATCCAATCTTTTTTTAAACACTTGGGATGGTGACTCCACACCTCTCCAGCAGACCATTCCAGTGTTTATCACTCTTCCTGTAAAATCTTTTCCTAATATCTAACCAGTTCCAGGGCTGCTACAGGCAGAGCTGGGAGAAAAAAAAAAACCCAAAAATAGTGATTTTTTGTGCTGCCCCATCAGCAAAATCCCTGATAATCTTGGGAAGGTGCCACCAGCCAAACTTCCCCGGTTGAGGAGCTCTGGAAAGCTGAAAAATTCCAGCACATCCACCTGAAGGTCTCAATCTGCCCAGCTCAGGGATGTGGGAGATGAAATCCGTGTTCTTCCTGCTAATCACCAGCTTCCCCATGGGATTTCCCAGACCTCATTGGATATTTTGCTCTCCAGCCTTTAAATATTTTAAAGCGGAAAATTATCCCTAATTCCCTCAGCTTCAAAGAAGCAAAAACCACCAAAGAAAACCAAAAAAATCACTTTTTTTTTTTTTTGAAACTCGCTTTCTTTTTTTTCTCTGTCACAGTCAGCCCTATTTATATACACATCAAACATTTGCCATCCTGCAATCAAAACAGTTCCCTACAGTCGACTGAAAAATTGATTTCTCCAGACTCTGGGGTATCAAAGCTTTTTCCTCTTCCTCCCTCACCCTCCAACAGTTCCCTGTAGGAAATAAAAATCAAAACCCATGGAAAAAAGGGGTGGAATGTTCTGAACCCCAGCACAGACACGGAGGAGGAGGAGTTCAGGAAAACCAGGGTTAACTGGATTGCTGGTACCCAGTTCCAGTTGTGCCCAGTGGCACGATTGTGGGATGCTGTGTAAAACCTAAATAGAGCCACCCCCAGCTCTCCAGCTCAGCTCCCTGGCATTCAGGGAGTTGTTTTGGGTCATCCCAAATGTTTGGGTCATCCCCATCATCCCAGCCCCGTGGAGAAAACGTGACTCTCCTGGTTCTGTGCGTGTTTGAGCGTTGGGAAAGAGGAAAACACTCAATGGTTTTTAAGGTCCCTCCCAACCCAAACCTCTCGGTGATCCTGGGATTTCTCACATCCCTTCGTGGTAATCAGAGGAGGATGAGGAAGAGGCTCCAACCCCCTGAGCACACCCTGCTGCTGGCTCCCAATGTCACCACTACGGATCCAGCCTGGCTGGGGGCACCTGGACACTGCTCCGGTCACTCCCGGGAGCATTTCCAGTGTTATCCATCCCTGGACACTGCTCAGGTCACTCCGGGAGCATTTCCAGTGTTATCCATCCCTGGACACTGCTCAGGTCACTCCTGGGAGCATTTCCAGTGTTATCCATCCCTGGACACTGCTCAGGTCACTCCCAGGAGCATTTCCAGTGTTATCCATCCCTGGACACTGCTCAGGTCACTCCTGGGAGCATTTCCAGTGTTATCCATCCCTGGACACTGCTCTGGCCACTCCTGGGAGCATTTCCAGTTTATCCATCCCTGACACTGCTCAGGTCACTCCCGGGAGCATTTCCAGTGTTATCCATCCTGGACACTGCTCAGGTCACTCCGGGAGCATTTCCAGTGTTATCCATCCCTGGACACTGCTCAGGTCACTCCTGGGAGCATTTCCATGTTATCCATCCCTGGACACTGCTCAGGTCACTCCCGGAGCATTTCCAGTGTTATCCATCCCTGGACACTGCTCACGGTCACTCCTGGGGCTTTCCAGTGTTATCCATCCCTGGACACTGCTCAGTCACTCCTGGGAGGCATTTCCAGTGTTATCATCCCTGGACACTGCTCTGGCCACTCCGGGAGCATTCCAGTGTTATCCATCCCTGGACACTGCTCTGGCCATTCACAGGAGCATTTCCAGTGTTATCCATCCCTGGACACTGCTCTGCCACTCCCGGGAGCATTTCCAGTGTTATCCATCCCTGCGACATTGCTCTGGCCACTCCCGGGAGATTTCCGTGTTATCCACCCTGGACACTGCTCTGGCCACTCCTGGGAGCATTTCCAGTGTTATCCATCCCTGGACACTGCTCAGGTCGCTCCTGGGAGCATTTCCAGTGTTATCCCATCCCTGGACACTGCTCTGGTCGCTCCTGGGAGCATTTCCAGTTTATCCATCCCTGGACACTGCTCTGGTCACTCCTGGGAGCATTTCCAGTGTTATCCATCCCTGGACACTGCACTGCCACTCCATGGCCTGTCAGAAATAGCACTTCGAGCATTTTCCACTCTGTTCCCACCACTGGCATTGCACCGAAAAGAAACTCTCCAGACAGTGCAGTTCCCTCTGTCATCCAACCTGGACACTCCATCGGCCGAATCCCAAGAAACGCTCCCAGCTAGCGTTCCATCACCAGTACCTCCTCCCGGACACTCCATCGCCGAAATTCCCAAGAAACAGCTCCCAGGAGCGTTCCACCCCATTATCCACCCCCAGCCTTCTCCTGCAGCTCCTTCCCTGGGTTTTCCCCATTCCCATATTTCACAAGAAGCCAATCCTGGCCGGCTCTCACACCCAGGGATGGAATCAGGGAATTGCTGGGATGGAAAACACCCGTGCCAAGGCACTTGAGGCGCTCGGCTGCCTCCAGACACGTGCGCCGGGAGAACGTGGCTCGGAACACCCCGAGCCTCCCACCCCCTCAGCAGCTGAGGCAGGGATCTCTCCCCTCCCTGCTGCTCCACAGGAATTCCTTGATCTCGGAGCAGGAAGGTCAGGCCAGAACAATGAACAGCTCCTTCCCTTCCCCGTGCTGAGGAGAAAAGGCTTCCCGGTGACCTCGGCTCGTAATCTTATCCGATGGAAACGGCGGGGAAGAGCTGCACGAGCGGCTTTCCAGGAGCCACCTGCCAACCTCCTCCTCCTCCTCCTCCTGTCCTCCTCTCCTCCTCCTCCTCCTCCTCTCAGCCATCTCGGGTAACTCATCTCCATCCTGCAGATGGGCTGCAGCAACCAGGGAAGGGAAGGGAAGGCAAAGAAGGGAGCTCCAGCAGCAGCAGCAGGCCAAGGGCACCCCCGGAGGATGCTCCGCAATGCGGCTGCTCCTTCCCAGCTTTGGGAATTCCTCCTCTCCTCATGTAAACCCTATTTTTTGGGCTCTCTGCTCATCTCCCAGCTGATTTTTTTTTAGGGCTGAAAATCCCCAGAATCTCCCTGCCCCCGGAGGAAGTTTTTTTCCATAAGGAATCTTGGAATGCTCTTGCTGGAGGGATGGGGGCACCTCCCACCAGCCATTTACATCCTATTTTCTCCCATTATTATTTCTCACACCCTCTGAACCGAACCAGACACAATTTCTATTCAGCTGGGGAAAAAGAAAATCGTGGAATTGGGTCAAGTACCAAGAAAAACACAAACACATCAGGAAGCAGCAGCAGCTCCTCTCTCCCCTCACACACTTCCAGTGACTTCAGCAATCGAGAGGAAGTTCCCCAAACCGAGGGGAAATGTGGAATATTGGCCTTGCATCCACGTTTCCTGCCCAGTGTCATTTCCCAGTGAATCACAGCCTGGTTTTCCCAAAGCTGCTGAGCCATCGTTCCTCGGCAGCTCCGCCCGGCCTGAGGAGCTGGGGGAGCAAAAGCAGCGGTTCCTCGCCCTGGAGCTGCTCCTTCATTGGGATATCAAAGTGCAGAGCACCCCAAAATTTACCATCCTTGTTTTTTCCAGCTTCAGGAAGAGCACCCAGCAGTTGGTATTTGGGGGTGTTTTGAGGGTTTTCCCCAAAAAACAAAGGGAAAAGGGGGAAAGGAGGGTGAGAGCCACCTGGAAATCACTGTAGGAAACAGAGAAAAGCAGCACAAGGGATTTCTACTCAGCAAAAAAAACCTCCCTGAGGTGCAGAATCCTCCTGGAATCACCCAAAGTGGTGTGAGGCAAGGAAGGAGACACAAAACCCTCTGGATTTGCAGGATGATGGGAGCAAGCCGGGCTGGGACACTGAGAGCTGCTGGGACGTGGCTCTGAGAGCCATCAGAGAGATCAAAACAATCCCAAAAAAAAGGCAAAATCCCGTTCCTGGCTCGGGCTGGGCACTGAGAGCCCACATTTCACACTGAGAGCAAAAGCTCTGGCGCCCTGGTGGGGTACACAGACATCAAAGGGGACAGAAATGGCTGAGGACACTGTAAACACTTATTTTCCCACTGTAAACACTCATTTTCTCACTGTAAACACTCGTTTTCCTCGTTGGTTTGAATTCTAGGAAAAGCTCCGTGGCTATCAGAGCAGAGCACAGCATCCTAAGGAAAGGGAGAGCAATCCCAGAATCCCAAAAACTGCCAGGAGCAAATGGGGACGGTGCTGGAGAGGATCAAACTCTGCCATGCAGGGCCTTCCCCACATCTCTCACACTTCCAGATGCTCCTGAATTTGTTTTTTTTTCCCTCATTGCACGCTAGAACTCATTTTGGAATGGTTTAACCTGGATAAAAGCGGCTGTCCCACCCTGCAGGCAAAGCCAGACATCCCAGAAATCCTGGGAGACGACATTTGGATGATTTTTTTTTTATCCCAGTCAGGCACAAAAACCCCAGGCCCTTTGCCCTTTAGAACTCTCCCAGTACAATCAGGAGGAGCTTTACTGGGAGGAGAGCTCCTCCAACATCTGGCATTCTGGATTTGAGCTGCCCCTGCTCCCCCTGAACACACGTCAGCAGCAAACAAGATGTTTTCTAATCCATCAGGAAAAAAAAAAAAAAAAAAATAACCATCACACTTGTCTCCTGAGGATCTTGCTTTGGGTGGATAATTTTGGTCACCCTTTTCTTCCTTTTACTTTTTTCTATCAAAGTGGCAAAATTAGTTGAAATGTGGCTAATCCTGGGATGCCAAAACAGATTTTAGCAAGAAGTGGTTAATAAATTACCACTGAGGAATAAAGCCTGGCCCAACCAGGGGGTGCAGCCGGGTTTTCAGGCTCTAGGATGAATTATGAAGCATTTTCTCAATTAGGAAAAGCCCTTTAAAGCTTTAATCATGCAAATTTAACCTTCTGTCTCAAAGACAGAATTTCATTACGGAGATGTTTAACTCATCTTTTTTTATTTTTTTTTTCCTTTGGAGCAGAAAAGCAATTTAATTAGTGACAGCACCATGAACTTTATTAATAGCCAGGCATTAGGAGATCCTAAAATTCCCAATGGTTTTAACAGGACTGATTGTATTAATTAGCTGCTGGTGGCAAAGCTGGAAGGGGAAGCTACGAGGGTTTTTGTGGTGTTTTGATGGATCCACAGGGAGAAGAGCAGCACCTCGGGTACCTCCAGGCATTCCCAGAAACGTCCAGCCCCAAAATCAGCCCCAAAATCAGCACAGGATCCCCCCATCAGCTGAGTTTGGGCAAGCACAGCCCTTTCCTGCCAAAGGAACCCATTCCTGAAAGCCACGGGATTGCTGAGTGAAGGGATGGAGGTGAGGGGAAAAGGAAATCCTGAAAAAAATATTAATGATCACTTTTACAACCCCAGGGAGAGGCCAAATCCTGGCACTAAATCCTGTCGTGGAGCAGCTCAGGAAAAGGGAAGCTCTGGGATGCTGTGGGGCTTTTCCAGATCCACAGGGAGGAAAGGACATGGTCATGGCACAAAAATCCAGGGAAAGAAAAAATCCAAGAAGAAGATACCCTGCCTGCACTTGGATTGTCTCCATCGGGCAAAAAGGATGGAAGGTGCAGGGACAGAAAATCGGAGTCTTACAAAACCACCAGGGTTGGGATTCATCACTGAGCTTCTGTGTGAATGAGTTCAGCTGGAATTACATGGCCCAAACAGTCTGGATTAGGGATTTATTTTATTTTATTTTATTTACTTATCAGGGATTATTTTTATTTTATTTTTATTTATTTTATCTTTATTTTATTCTTTTTAATTTACTTTTTTTATTCATTTCAATTTCTTATTTTATGTTATTTTATGTTGTGTATTTTATTTTACTTCATTTATTTCATTTCATTTCATTTCACTACACTTCACTTCATTGCATTTAATTTAATTTAATTTAATTTTTTTATTTTATTTTTTTCAGCACCTCTCATCCTGCCTGGGGATGGGATGAAGGCTGCTCCCAGGCAGGTATCAGCCCCTCAATCTCCCTCCTTTAGGGCTGGATTTTGATTTTTGCAGTTATCAGGCAGGAGGAGCTGCCCTCTCCCTCCCCATCCTCTGCAATTCCCACACGATCAGAGCCCTGGCAAAGGAGCCCTGTGGCCATGTGAGTGGATAGGGGAGGAGGAGGAAAAAGGGAAAAAAAAAATAATTGCTAAAGAAATGAATCAGCTTTTACAAGGCAAGCTCCCTGATCTCATCCCATCCCCATTTTTCTGCTCTTTTCCCTTCCATCTCAGGAGGAAAACAGCAGCAGGGAAAAGGGGGAGGAAGGATCTCCTTCCCTGCATCCATCCCCTGTGAAATCAGCTGGATGAAGGCACAATTTCATGATTTCCACGATGACGTGGAACCAATGCCACATGATCCCCCAGCCCTGAGTCACGGATCCTTCCCTTCTCCCAATTCCCCCAGCTGCAAACACAGGATAACACTTTCCCTGGCTGACATCAGCAGGGGAAGCAAACGGAGCAGCATTTCAGAGCTGGAGTTTCCCTGCTCTGTTTTCTGTCCCTGCCTTCCAGGAATCAGAGAAAATTAATTGCTCTCAGAGTCAAAAATCAACTTAAAATGGGGTGAAAAGGCAATTTATAGGGAATCATGGAGAGCAACAATCCTGGAAAAATGAAACCTGCTTGGTTCTGACAATGATTAACCAGCCCACACAGGAATGGGTGTTTTGATGCCAAATCACCCAAGAAAAGGAGAGGGAATTTTAAGGAAAATATCCCAGCTGCAGGATTTCCTCTGGATGTGGCAGAAAACAGATCTCTGTGAGTGTCCACTGGCACCTCATCCCAGTCTCCAAGAGGTTTGGGGACACTCAGCCTCCACTTTCCATCTGCCACACGTGGAATCCTGGAATGGTTAAAGCTGGAAAAGAGCTTTGAGTCCAGCCCAGCTGTGCCCCACATCCACACCATTTCCAAACATTTCACGGATGGAGACTCCACCACTGCCCTGGGCAGCCCTTTCCAAAACCTGACACCTTTTCCATGGAAAAACTGTCACTGATATCTAATTTCGACCTCTCTGAGGCCGCTTCCTCCTCTCTTGTCACTCGTTCTCCGGCTCCAGCTGAATTCCAGGAGCTGTGGAGAGGAATGAAATCCCCCCTGAGCCTCATTTTCCCCATGGATCTGCAAATAAATCAGCAAAACAGCCATTCCCAGGCACAGCACAGGGGGAGGATGCTCCCGGATGGATCCTGGCTCACCCCACGCTCCAACAAATCCGCCTTTCCTCCAATTTTGGATAAAATAAACTCGGGAGCTGCAGGGAATCCAGCCCAGGTTAATGTTAATACAGAAAAATCTGTGGGGCAGAGGTTGGCAGGAGGCTCCAGACTGGCAGGAATCAGCAAAATCCCTCGACTTCCCAGTCCAAATTCCCGTGTACAGATAAGGAGCTTAGAGCTCGACGCTGCCAAATCCGTCCCACAGGAATTCCCTGCTCCCGTTTATTCAGAGGTTCCCAAAGATGTTGTGGCTGCTCCATTCCTGGAAATATCCAAGGCTGGATGGGGTTTGGAGCAGTGTGGGATAGTGGAAGGTGTCCCTGACCATGGCAGGGGGTGGAATTCTGTGAGCTTTTAGGTTCTTTTCAACCCAAACCATTCCAAAAACACCTCCTGCCTTCATGAGAAAGCATGAGAGGCTGGTGGGAGCAGGACTGAGTTAACATAAAAAAAAAAAACCCAAAAAGAAAACAAAAAAATTGAGCTTTTAACAGGTTCATCTGGGAAAAGGAAGAAAAACCCCACATTTGAAAGCGCAGCAACGAAGTCACCGCAGAGAGAACCTCGGCTGGGGAGGGAAGAAGAAAATCCCGACCTACAGAGAAGTGAAGAAAATCCCAGCTCGGCACCGCCAAAAGCGACGACCACAAACCCTCAAAAAATGGCGCTTGGTTCTCAGGATCATCGTGCACAACATTGCCCAGAGGAAGGCAAACCTAGAGGAGCTGATCGCACCAAGGGCAGGGAGTCCTTTTGACTTGGAGTAAAAAGCACTCCGGGGAAGCTCTGTTGACTTTTTTGACTGATTGAATCCACATCAGAATTTCCATATTTGCCACAGGAATTGGGATGAGCGCTTGAAGGGCAACCTTTAGATTCTGCCAACTAAAAACACACCAAGGCTCATGTATTTACAGGAAAGGGGGAGCCTTCTCTTGGCATATGGCTTTCAGTCCCTCTAATCCAAATATTTTTTAATTAATTGCTTTTGTATGACGCAATACTGAATTTCACATGAGCCACTGGGAATGGTATTAAAATCCACACGCCGAAGCCAAATGTGCGAATTTCACAAAATGCAAGGGACAGAAAAGTTCCATAGCAATTAAAAACAATTTTAAACTAAATGCGTTAAAAGCATGCTGGAGAGAGACATGGCTTACCTTCGGACGACTAATCCCCGGGAGGAACAGAAGCTTTGTTCTGCAACGCTACCTATCGGTTATCTTGGATGAGAAACACAGACAAATCAATCACCACCTCGGGTTATGTTACCAATAATGAGCTGGAACAGCTGAGGCAGAAGCCCAAGCAGCTTCCTCAGGGGGCGTGGTGGAGGAAGATAAAGGCGGATCCATGTCATCTCTGTGCAGCTAAAGGAACTGGAACACAGTGTCCTCGCTGGGTGGACAGATTAAATACCCCACGGAGCCTGGGACATAGCACCAAACTGATGATAGTGGGTAGGGCCAGGAAATTCAACCCTGTGAGGGGCGCTGAGCTGGGAGGAAGGCGTGCCGCAAGGTGAATTCTGTGGCTCTCCCTTGGTCCTAGGCATTTGCCAGAGGTGTCTGGCGTTAAACAGTGGCTTTGAGCGCCCTTGGGAACAGCTAAGGGTGATCCTACCGAGAGGCAAGGCACAAGAGCCCGAGTAATGGGGTCAGCACGTGTAGTATAGGAGCTTTTTCCGAGGCAAACCTTTCATAAAGCTGAACAGCTTCCAATTGTGTAAACCATCTCTTATCTAAGTGTCTGCGGCGGCCCTGGCAACCAGGCATAGAGGGGCGGTCGTGTGCACAGTTCCGGCGCCTCCTTGTTACCGATGTCCTGTAACATCACAGCCCAGATCTCAAAGTCAGGGAATTCAAGAAAATAAGGGCATCCCCCTCAGTGCAGTGACGCTTTCACCGCGCAACTTGGCTTGAAGTGTCTTGCTCAACCAACCAGGCAGACACTCTGTACAAGGAGCCTGCGAGCCGATGTCCTATCAACCGCCGGCGGAAAAAACATCCCAACTCCGGTCATATTCCAGAGAGCGATCCACGCCCGGGAAAAACTCTGCCCTACCTTGTCCCGGCGGCCGGCGCGGCCATCGAGCGGCCCAAGTCCCGTGGGGTCAGCGTGGCCGAACCGACTCGGCCGGCCCGCGCAGCCCCGCGCTCCCGGCCCGTCCCGCTCGTACTTGGCGGGGCCGGGGCGACCCGCGTCCGCGCGCTGATTGGCGGAGAGCGCCCCACGTGACCCGCCCGTTCACGCGTCTCGCCTTCCGATTGGCTGAGGCAGCGGGCGGCGGTGATTGGTGTAGGTGGGTGTCAATCTAGCGCGATTCGGGCGGTGATTGGATGGGTTTGTAGAGGGACGGCGGGGCGCCGCGGGGTTCTTGTG
Organism: Malurus cyaneus samueli; assembly: GCA_009741485.1. Taxonomy (NCBI): domain Eukaryota; kingdom Metazoa; phylum Chordata; class Aves; order Passeriformes; family Maluridae; genus Malurus; species Malurus cyaneus. The sequence goes on along the minus strand of VKON01000185.1, from coordinate 47,457 downwards.
CTTCGACCGGAGGCTCGGCCGCTCATCAGGCGGGAACGGGGCGGCGGAAGGCCGGATCGGTCTTTCCGCAGCACCGGGAGGAGTGGGCGGAGCCACCACCGCCGCACGCCGCGCCACTGAGGGCCCCGAGCCAACGCGCGAAATGGCGGCGGAGCCCGCGGCCAATTAGCGCCCGCCGCTGAGACGCGCAGGCGCAAGACGTTTGCCTAGCCGAGAAGCTGGGAGTTGTAGTTTTCCAGAGCGCGCGTATCGCCCCCTTTTCCCCCGAGCTATGGCGGGGGTCCTGCCTGGCTGTCCCGTGTATCGACACGCGTCCGTGTGCGTCTCGCAGGAGAAAGGCGCGGCTGCGGCACCGTCAGTCCTCCAACACGAGAGAATGGAATGTCCCAATGGTGTCGGGATAGTCGCCCATCCCGACAATCGCGACAACAGCGGTTCCGCCCGGGCCAGGGGGGCGCGCTAGCATCAGCGCGGCGCTCCGGCCGCTCCTTCGTGGTGGTGGGCGGCCGGGGGCGGGCAGCGGCGCGGAAGCGGCGGGGGGGAACGGGCCGGGGCCGGGCTGGACGGGCGGAGCGTCCTGAGGATCTCGAGCTCCCGCGCCCCGCAACCCAAGTCCCGCCGCCGCAGCCACGGCCCGCCGCCCGGGCCAGGCACGGCGCACCGGCCCATGTCGGTGGCGGGGCTGAAGAAGCAAGTTCTACAAAGCGACCCAGGTAGAACCGACAACCATCCGTGCTCGGTACCACCACACGTGACGTCCGTGGAAGAAGGGCCTGCCATTTCGCTTATGCGTTTTGTGGAGAATCTCGGCAGGGAGCTCGCCTATGTGTCCTTTCTGACCGTTTTCATCCCACGAATCGTACCTAGGGGACAATCTCCGGGTGTCACCCTCGGTGTCCCATCTCGTCGATGTCTCTCTTGAAAAAATAACGGTCATGCCAGGTATCCCTCCGCCATTTGGCAGTGATACTTCCGGTAAGCTGATAGTAGGCCGGATCGGAGTCGATTGACCGTTCTCTCGCGATGTTCTGGGCTGTGGAATGGGACTTCGCTGAAGTGGAAACCTTCCACATCCAGGGACGGGGATGAGGCAACTCAGTGTGAGGGTCCGCTACCGCTTTGGGGGAGAGATTTATCTGTGCCGCACTCACTCTATTTCCATAAACTCATCAGCAATGCGCCTGTAAAAAAGCGGAGATCACGGCCCCACAAACGCGGGCGGGTAATGACCGCGCCGAAAATGCGGAACTTTCTCCGGGATACCCCGAGAAAAATCCCCAGGGTGTCTTGCTGGATGTAAGCGAACTGGGGCTATAGAAGAAGTACACTGCAGCCGACCAGTTTAGGGATAGACCGCTTCTCCATCGGTGTAGCCGCGGTAAATGGAGGGGAGAGCTTCAGAGCAAGAATTCACACGGAGGGGTAGGAGAGGACGAGCTCGAGGAGACTGTAGTATAGTGGTCGAGATAGGGGTTTTGAAAGAAAATCCTCGTGCGAGAACTTTCGGGGATTTCAGCCGATTGAGGCGTCGTTTAAACAGAGGATTTTATTGAGGTTCGGGAGCATCTTCCCACCCCTATGAATCCGAAATTCCCTGGAGCCGAATATAAACCTGTTGTCCAGGGGGTCAGAACAGCAATAGATTAATGAGAAATGGATGAGTAGGGAATAGGATTTCTTCCAACCCGAACCTTTCTGGCCTCAAGCAGGGTTCATAAACCCCTTTACAGTCATACTACCTCCTCAGATCATAGGGTGTCGGCCTATTCCCAATCCCCGAAAACCTGCGAGCTCGACTTACAGTTGCCCATCCTATTCTTCCCTATTAAAAGTTCAGGGTTATATGGTATTATTAATATCTGCATTTTCGGGTAACTCTTCGATCTTCAAGGATAATCAACAAATCCACCTCTGCACTTGCGCTCCTGCCCCGATGTTGGCTCGATGGAACCCTATTTTCGGGAATAATTTGTGGGTTCAACTAATAGTTGAGGGAGGTGTGGGAAAGTCGCAAACGGTCCAAGTACAATACAATAACGGAAAGGATTGTGCGGTGAAAAATTAGGAAGAACTGAAGAACAAAAGCAACGAGATACCACTCCAGCGTGCGACTCTTGTTATTCCAATAGCATATGGGGTGGGACACAGGTCATTAACACATGAAAAGGAATGATGATATGTTTTAATTTTCCAGAAAATTAAATCGCTGGCAATGGTTTCATTTGCATTTACCACACTGAAGATCGGCACATGCAGTGGTGATTCTATACTCGTTCAGCATGAGCTGGCTCTATGATCTCACAAAGCCAATCCGAGATATACATGATAACGCACAGCAAAACAGCACAAGGAGGTGAGAATAAGTATATTCCTAAAATGGTCCACTCAACACAATGCATTTAAAAACATCCCCAAATGTACGTGATATTGGTGTCTATTGTTGCTGATATAAACCATCGTGAAGATTTAATTAATATATAGTTTTATATACTCACAAAACTGCATCCACCGCGGAGTCAGTGACTGGGAATCGGTTGTGGGAGATTTTGCTAGTCCTGTGTTAAATGATGCCAGGAGGTGATAAAAACTCTCGCTGGTGATCAAGACTCAGCACTTAAATGTTTTGCCTAGAAACACCAATAATTCCTAAGATCAAATTTCTTCATAATCCCATAGAACAGTGGGTTGTTTTTATGTAAGAAGAATTCTAACATCTTGCTACGAGGCCAAGGTGGCTGTCACGTCGTTTTCCATCATGTGATTTTATCTCACCTTGTCTTCAATGCTCTGGGACGGGACAGAGGTGTCTGTGATTCTAGCAGATGCTGGTGATAGCACATTGGAGTCACTTGGTTTCAGTTGGCGATGTTATTTATTTGTTTGTTTCTTTTTTCTTCCCCCTCCTTCCATTCCTTTCCCAATTTCTTCCTTCTCCCCTTCGCTTCCGCTTTGTCTTCCCCGCGGCTCCCAGCTCAGCCTATGGTGAAGGGAGGGAGAATTAGTTATCTTTTTGCTGTCTCTTGTAATAAGCCACACAACCTCTGCCAAAACCAACAATGGTGGAGATCTTGTTCTTCATAACGGAAATGTACGTTTTAGTTTCGAAAATAGTGTTTTAAACTCTCCTTCCCATCTCAAAGTTGGGCTTTCCCCTACCCATAATTTTGAAAGACAAACAAGAGTCAAAGAGTGGGGTCTTGGTAGTTTGACCACCCTCATAGGTGATATGGGATCTCTTTTGGAGATTTCTGTGATGCTTGAGAAGGGTTTGGCTCGTGGGTCAATCGGCTCCGTTGATATTTGGGCACATCCTAGAAGGCCAATCGTCCTCCTAGGGTTGTAAGCAGTATGTCTATCGAGGCACCCATACGCTAAGGGAGATTGAGACCTGGTTAGTTCATAACTAGATAAAAAAATAATAAAAATAAAAATTGGAGTGTGCTGGCAAATGCACAGATGGGGAGCAGCTCTAGTGGGTCCAGAACAGGTCTGCTGTTCGTGGCAAATGTTCTTTAAAAAAAAAAAAAAATAAATAAAGCTGAGAAACTCTCTGAGAAGGAGGAGAAAGGGGTAGCTTAGAGCTGGGAACGGCTGGTCCAAGGTTTCATCCAGCCGGAATTTTCATCCAGGGACTTTTTGGTGTAGAAACAGCTTCGTTTGCACCGTTTGGGTTTTGTACAAACTGACAGAAATCCTAAAATCCTGCAAATCTTCCCAGCCAGTGGGCAGGGGAGGCTGCTCTTCCTGGGGGAATTTTAAGGGAACACCCGGGTTTGTCCCCGGGATGGGGATCAGCCCCACCTGGCACTGTGGGATTGTCACCGGCCTGGCACTGGGATTGTCACCGGCCTGGCACTGGGATTGTCACCTGCCTGGCACCCGGGATTGTCACCGGCCTGGCACTGGGATTGTCACCGGCCTGGCACTGGGTTGTCACCTGGCCTGGCACCGCGGGGTTGTCACCGGCCTGGCACTGCGGATTGTCACGGCCTGGCACCGCGGGTTGTCACCGGCCTGGCACTGCGGGGATTGTCACTGGCCTGGCACGGGGGATTGTCACCGGCCTGGCACTGCGGGATTGTCACTGGCCTGGCACCCGGGAGTTGTCACCGGCCTGGCACTGCGGGATTGTCACTGGCCTGGCACCCGGGGTTGTCACGGCCTGGCACTGGGATTGTCACTGGCCTGGCACCGCGGGGTTGTCACCGGCCTGGCACGCGGGGTTGTCACGGCCTGGCACCCGGGGTTGTCACCGGCCTGGCACGCGGTTGTCACGGCCTGGCACCGCGGGGTTGTCACCGGCCTGGCACTGCGGGGTTGTCACTGGCCTGGCACCTGGGATTGTCACCCGCCCAGGGCGGGCCAGCGATCCCGGGAATGCTGCCTGGGGCACGCTCACCTGGCAGCAGGAGCAGCACGGGAACTCTGCGGGCACAGAGGGATCCAGAGATGGGTGTGGGCACAGGGATCCAGGGATCAGTGTGGGCACAGGGGATTCAGGGAGCTCTGTGGGCACAGGGGGATCCAGGGGTCAGTGTTTGGTGTCCTTTCCACTGCCCACATCATCATGGGAGCACCAGGACACCCAGTACGACTGCTGTGGGTGCTGCCCATGGGTCACTGTCTGTGGGTCACTGTGGGTGCTGCCCGTGGGTCACTGTGGGTGCTGTCCATGGGTCACTGTGGGTGCTGCCCGTGGGTCACTGTGCGTGCTTTTCATGGGTCACTGTGGGTGCTGCCCGTGGGTCACTGTGGGTGCTGTCCATGGGTCACTGTGGGTGCTGCCCGTGGGTCACTGTGGTGCTTCATGGGTCACTGTGGGTGCTGCCCGTGGGTCACTGTGGGTGCTGTCCATGGGTCACTGTGGGTGCTGTCCATGGGTCACTGTGCGTGCTTTTCATGGGTCACTGTGGGTGCTGCTCACAGATCACGGGAGGCTTTGGATCACAGGAGACCTTGGAGCTCATCTCCTGCCACCCCTGGAAGTGTCCCAGGCCAGGTTGGAGCACCCTGGGACAGTGGGAGGTGGCCCTGCCCGTGTCCCTGCCCTGGATGGGATTTAAGGTCCCTCCCAACCCCAACCAGTTTGGGATTCACCCCTGAGCGCTGCTGTCATTCTAAACAGGATTAACGTGCTCCCAAAGCCGAGCCTAAACCCTGCCAGGCCTGCCTGGGCTCAGGAGCTGGTCCTGGCCACTCCTGGCCCGAGCCACAGCCCATCCTCCTCCTCTCCTCCCTCTCCTCCCTCCTCCTCCTCCTCCTCCACATCCGAGCCATTTTCCAGAAGGGGAAAAGGCAAGCGCTAATTAAAACTCAGCAGCCCTTGCCACACACGCGTTTCCCTGAGTTTGATGACAGCTCCCAAGGCTTCCAGAGGTATTTTTGACCATAAATAGCCCCTTGCTCCCTGCCTGGCCCGGGATGTGCTCCAGAGCCTCCCCCAGCCCAGCAGGGAATGCTTCCCGTGCCCCACCAGCTCCATCCCAGGTGCTGCCAGGGCATCTGCTCCGAGCTCGGGCAGGGGAATGTGCTCCCAGAGCACGTGTGGCAGCGAGGGGACAGAGTGCAGCTGCCAGGGAGGGCATTTCCTTTTTTTTTTTTTATTTTTTTTTTTTTTGAGGGTTTGTGGTCGTCGCTTTTGGCGGTGCCGAGCTGGGATTTTCTTCACTTCTCTGTAGGTCGGGATTTTCTTCTTCCCTCCCCAGCCGAGGTTCTCTCTGCGTGACTTCGTTGCTGCGCTTTCAAATGTGGGGTTTTTCTTCCTTTTCCCAGATGAACCTGTTAAAAGCTCAATTTTTTGTTTTCTTTTTGGGTTTTTTTTTTATGTTAACTCAGTCCTGCTCCCACCAGCCTCTCATGCTTTCTCATGAAGGCAGGAGGTGTTTTTGGAATGGTTTGGGTTGAAAAGAACCTAAAAGCTCACAGAATTCCACCCCCTGCCATGGTCAGGGACACCTTCCACTATCCCACACTGCTCCAAACCCCATCCAGCCTGGATATTTCCAGGAATGGAGCAGCCACAACATCTTTGGGAACCTCTGAATAAACGGGAGCAGGGAATCTGTGGGACGGATTTGGCAGCGTCGAGCTCTAAGCTCCTTATCTGTACACGGGAATTTGGACTGGGAAGTCGAGGATTTTGCTGATTCCTGCCAGTTCTGGAGCCTCCTGCCAACCTCTGCCCCACAGATTTTTCTGTATTAACATTAACCTGGGCTGGATTCCCTGCAGCTCCCGAGTTTATTTTATCCAAAATTGGAGGAAAGGCGGATTTGTTGGAGCGTGGGGTGAGCCAGGATCCATCCGGGAGCATCCTCCCCCTGTGCTGTGCCTGGAGATGGCTGTTCTGTGATTTATTTGCAGATCCATGGGGAAAAGAGGCTCAGGGGGTTTATTCCTCTCCACAGCTCCTGGAATTCAGCTGGAGCCAGAGAACGAGTGCAGAGAGGAGGAAGCGGCCTCAGAGAGGTCGAAATTAGATATCAGTGACAGTTTTTCCATGGAAAAGGTGTCAGGTTTGGAAGGGCTGCCCAGGCAGTGGTGGAGTCTCCATCCGTGAAATGTTTGGAAATGGTGTGGATGTGGGGCACAGCTGGGCTGGACTCAAAGCTCTTTTCCAGCTTTAACCATTCCAGGATTCCACGTGTGGCAGATGGAAAGTGGAGGCTGAGTGTCCCCAAACCTCTTGGAGACTGGGATGAGGTGCCAGTGGACACTCACAGAGATCTGTTTTCTGCCACATCCAGAGGAAATCCCAGCTGGGATATTTTCCTTAAAATTCCCTCTCCTTTTCTTGGGTGATTTGGCATCAAAACACCCATTCCTGTGTGGGCTGGTTAATCATTGTCAGAACCAAGCAGGTTTCATTTTTCCAGGATTGTTGCTCTCCATGATTCCCTATAAATTGCCTTTTCACCCCATTTTAAGTTGATTTTTGACTCTGAGAGCAATTAATTTTCTCTGATTCCTGGAAGGCAGGGACAGAAACAGAGCAGGGAAACTCCAGCTCTGAAATGCTGCTCCGTTTGCTTCCCCTGCTGATGTCAGCCAGGGAAAGTGTTATCCTGTGTTTGCAGCTGGGGGAATTGGGAGAAGGGAAGGATCCGTGACTCAGGGCTGGGGGATCATGTGGCATTGGTTCCACGTCATCGTGGAAATCATGAAATTGTGCTTCATCCAGCTGATTTCACAGGGGATGGATGCAGGGAAGGAGATCTTTCTCCCCTTTTCCCTGCTGCTGTTTTCCTCCTGGGAAAGAGCAAAAATGAGGATGGGATGGGATGGGATGAGATCAGGGAGCTTTGCCTTGTAAAAGCTGATTCATTTCTTTAGCACATTATTTTTTTTTTTCCTTTTTCCTCCTCCTCTCCCCCATCCCTGCACATGGCAGTGCCTTTTGCCAGGGCTCTGATCGTGTGGGAATTCCAGAGGGATGGGGAGGGAGCAGGGCAGCTCCTCCTGCCTGAAACTGCAAAAATCAAAATCCAGCCTAAAAGGAGAGTGAGGGGCTGATCCTGCTGGAGCAGCCTTCATCCCATCCCCAGGCAGGATGGAGAGGTGCTGAAAATAAATAAAATAAAAAATTAATTAAATATTAAATGCAATGAGTGAAGTGTAGTGAAATAAATAAAATGAAATGAAGTAAAATAAAATACACAACATAAAATAACATAAAAGAAAAATTAAAATGAATAAAATAAAGAAAAAAAAAAAAAAAATAAAAAAAAAAAGAAAATAAAAATATATCCCTGATAAGTAATAAAATAAAATAAATAAATCCCTAATCCAGACTGTTTGGGCCATGTAATTCCAGCTGAACTCATTCACACAGAAGCTCAGTGATGAATCCCAACCCTGGTGGTTTTTGTAAGACTCGATTTTCTGTCCCTGCACTCCATTTTATTGCCCGACTGGACAGCCAAAAGTGAGACAGCATTACCTGTTGGATTTTTTTTCCCGTGGATTTTGTGCCATGACCATGTCCTTTCTCCCTGTGGACTGGAAAAGCCCCACAGCATCCCAGGCTTCCCTTTCCTGAGCTGCTCCACGACAGGATTAGTGCAGGATTTGGCCTCTCCCTGGGGTTAAAAGTGATCATTAATATTTTTCAGGAATTTCCTTTTCACCTCTCACCTCCATCTCAACTCAGCAATCCCGTGGCTTTCAGGAAGGGTTCCTTTGGCAGGAAGGGCGTGCTTGCCCAAACTCACTGATGGGGGGATCCTGTGCCGATTTTGGGGCTGATTTTGGGGGTGAGTTGAAGGAAGAGGCTGCTCTTCTCCCGTGGATCCATCAAAACACCACAAAAACCTCGAGCTTCCCCTTCCAGCTTTGCCAGCCAGCATAAATTATAAACAAGTTCCTGTTAAACCATTGGGAATTTTAGGATCTCCTAATGCCTGCTAAAATGTGGGCTGTCATATAATTGCTTTCTGCTCCAAAAAAAAAAAAAATAAGAGAGTGAAACATCTCCGTAATGAATCTGTCTTTGAGACAGAAGGTTAAATTCATGATTAAAGCTTTAAAGGGCTTTTCCTAATTGAAAAAATAG
>VKON01000185.1:26903-38881 GCA_009741485.1 Malurus cyaneus samueli | reverse complement strand
AAAACAGATTTAAAATCTTTGGGCCTGAAACGTTCCTAAGATCTGTTTCCTAATCGCACCAAGCATGAACTCACAGCTCTTGGAGAGAAAGGCATTTTAACTGGCCTGTGTTAAAGAATTTTCATTTAATTTTCATTTAATTAATTTCATTAACGTGTTCTCATTACTCAGGGTGAGTAAAAAGACCAAAAAAAAGAATGCTCCAGGTGGGCTTGAGTAACAAGGCAAAGGTTTTGGTGCTGCTTAGGTGAGGTTCTGCTGTGTAGGGAAAATCGCCTTACTCTTTTTGCCATCTCACTTCTCCTTCCTCTGCGACGGCCCTGTGGATTTCTGAGTCGCGGTACCTCGGAAGGAAAAAATGGGAATTTTAGAGGAGATCTTGGGTATTCCAGGGGAGCAGGAATGAGGACACATCTCAGGCATATCCAATCTCCCCATTTCCATTTCCAGTGCTCCTGTTCCCATGAAATCCTCACATTACCACGTTTGCATAAACAAACCCCTCAGGAACATCCAGGAGAGCTGCTCTGAACCATGAGGGACATTTAAATATGGCAAAGTCACTTCTTCCAATCACACTTGGGTTTGTTTGGTTTTTTGTTTGTTGTTTTTTTTTTTTTTTTTGGTTTTTTTTTTTTGTTACCGACTTATCCGCTGTGATTATTTAGGAATAACTTTTGAATTCTCAAGGACTTCGTTTTCTGTATTTTAACCCACTGTTTCTTGATTCCGTCTTGCTGATCTCCCAGTCCAGCTCACTAAATTCTAATACCAGCGTATTTTTCTCATTATTTTTTATTTGATGGGGAAAAAAAAATAGTTATTTTCTGCTTAAGATCATTGTTTATAGATTGGTTAAAGGCCTCATTTGTCAATATTTCAGCACTCTCAGATCCCCCCTCCTCCTCCTGCCATTCACAGCATCACATTTAAACTGTGATTAACAGGCTAACACATCCCAACTGCTTTATTTTCTATATTTATCTGATATAAAACAAGAATTCTGTCATGTGGGGGCTTCAATTCCTCAGAGCTGTTTCCTCCCAGGAAAACAAACACGTCAGGACTCTCATTTTGGGGAGCAGCACACGAGCAAGGAAATATTGGATTATATTGGGGTGCTTTTTTTTTGTTTTGCTATACTGGAAATACTTCATGCCTGCTTGAGTGTGTCTGTTTATTTTAGGGGTGGGAGATTGGGAGTTTTTACAGAGGAGGAATTATCATTTGATAAACACAGCAAAAGGAGCAGGAGAACCACACCCACAGTGCTCTGGCCACCTGAGAGGATTCTCTGTCAAAACTGCCCCAAAATCAGAATATTTGGTCTGGGAAGCAGATACTGCTCTAAATGGAACTTTAGTGACATAAACAAACCTCGCCACGTTTTTTCATGGAATCTCAGCAATATTTGTTGGGAGGATTTTATCCCATCCATGCCATGCGGGCACTTTCCATCACCCCAGGGTGCTCCAAGCCCCTCCAACCCTTGGACAATCCAGGATGAGGCAGGCCACAGCTTTTTTTGGGAAATCTGTGCCAGAGCTTTTCTGTGCCAGCTGCAGAAATTCAGAGCTGGAAAAGCATCTGCACTGCCTGTACTGGGGGAACATCCTCAAAGGAATTGCAGCAGGAGAGACAGAGTTTGGAAATGCAGCACCTAAAGTACAAAACTCGCTAGAGATTAGGGAAATCTCTTCTGTTACGGCAAAATATCAAATCACCACAGGATGGCATTTCACTGTAAAAAAATCGTAAAACACAGCAGCAGCTCAGGAAGCAGGCAGGAGAAAATCCTTTAGAAGAGTTCCAAAGGTAATAATTCAGCTTATTAATCAACACCCCATCTGCTGCTCTGTGTTCCACTGCACACGACCCTTCCCATATAAGCCAAAATTGCAAAATTTGATGCCAAAGCAGGAGCAGCCCGCACCTTCCTGGGCGAGGTTGTGGAAGAGCCGCAAAATGACTCGGTAGTTCTCTCCTTGGATTCTGGCGACCAGTTACGCACTTCAGGTGAGCTCTGAGCTCAGGAGGATTGGCTCAGTCCTGAGCTCCCCTCGTGAGAGATTCCATAGGCCAGGTGGTCGTTGCTCTGATGTGTCCAGAGAAGAACCTCTACGGGTGGTGATTTTCCTACTACGATGTATGTCCTCCTAGCAGCACCACGCGGGCACCTTCCCCTACAAAGAGCACATCTTCAGTTCGTTTGTTGCTGCCATCCCAAATCGCTCCCGTCGCGCTCAAGCAGTCTCTGTGGGGTCGATTATTTTGGGGAAGCTCTATGTGTAGGAATCTGTAGTGCTGAGACTGGTTTAGTTCATTTGTTGTCCCGTGTGGTACACGTAGCTCTGGAAATCCAAGTCGAGCCCGGATCTGGCTGTCCCCAAATCCATGGGCAGATCCTGAGGAGGGTCCCCTACGGAACAACCCCAGGGATCGTTTGTGTCCACGTCCCGAGGTTTTCTGGATAAAATGGTCTAAAGGACCTTCTCCATTACGCTGTATGTTTTATGGAGTTACAATCCCATCTGAGCCAGCTGGCAGTAACGTTCTCCACATTGTCCAGGGAGGCCCGGAGGCATCCAGGGAGGATCCTTGCTGGGAACAAAAAGCACTCGGGGAGCTCTTGACTTTTTTACTTCTGAATCCACATCGAATTTTTCCTTTGGCACAGGTATTGATGGCGCTTGAAGGGCAACCGAAGCTGCAACTAAACAACACCAGGCTCATTTAGTCACAGGAAAGGGGGAGCCACCATCCAAATATTTTATTATTTTGTAACATAAGATTTCACATGAGCCACTTAGGGATGGTTTAATCACAGGCCAAGCCAATGCATTTCACAAAATCAGGTCTGAAATGTTTTTAGCTTAAAAACATTAATTAAATGCGTTAGCAGTGCGGAGAGAGACAGTGCCTTACCTTGGACGAGCTTCGTGGAGGAACAGCAGCTTTGTCTCTGCACTCCATGGCTACGGGAGAAAACAAGAAATCAATCACCCGGGTTATGTTCCTAATGAGCTGGGACAGCTGAGGCAGAGCCCAGCAGCTCTCCCAGGCTGGTGAGGAGGATAAAAGGGTCCCACTGTCACCTCGCTAAAGGAACCTGGACCACAGTGTCCCCCTCGCTGGGTGCAGGAATTCCCCCAAGGAGCCTGGGCCTGCACCAACGAGATGTAGAGGAAATTCCCCCCTGTGAGGCGGCAGCCCTGGCACAGGTGCCCAGAGGGAACTGTGGCTCTCCCTTGAGTCCCTAGGCAGTTGCCAGAGGTCTGGCGTTTAAACAGGGCTGGAGCACCCTGGGCCAGTGCAAGGTGTCCCTACCATGGCAGGGGCGCGATGGGATGGCCTTTAAGACACCTCCCCACCCAAACCGATCTGTAACCCCACCAGCGAAGCTGCAGGGCTGGGCCCGGCCAGTCGGGGCGGCGGCGGCAGCTCCGGCGCCTCCTTTGTTACCCCAGGCGCCCCGCGCACCCCGCGGCCAACCGCGCCGAAACACCTCACTCCCCGGCATACCGCATCCCCAAGCTCTGCCCTACCTGTCCGGCGGCCGCCGCGGCTGAGGCCGTCCCGGGCGGCGGTGGCCGAACCCGAACCGGCCCGGCCCGCGCAGCCCCCGCCGCTCCCGGGCCCGTCCCGCTCGTACTTGGCGGGAGCCGGGGCGACCCCGCGTCCCGCGCCGCTGATTGGCGGAGAGCGCCCCACGTGACCCGCCCGTTCACGCGTCTCGCCTTCCGATTGGCTGAGGCAGCGGGCGGCGGTGATTGGTGTAGGTGGGTGTCAATCTAGCGCGATTCGGGCGGTGATTGGATGGGTTTGTAGAGGGACGGCGGGGCGCCGCGGGGTTCTTGTGCTTCGACCGGAGGCTCGGCCGCTCATCAGGCGGGAACGGGGCGGCGGAAGGCCGGATCGGTCTTTCCGCAGCACCGGGAGGAGTGGGCGGAGCCACCACCGCCGCACGCCGCGCCACTGAGGGCCCCGAGCCAACGCGCGAAATGGCGGCGGAGCCCGCGGCCAATTAGCGCCCGCCGCTGAGACGCGCAGGCGCAGACGTTGCCGCAGGAATGCTGGGAGTTGTAGTTTTCCATTCAGAGCGGCGATCGCCCCCCTTTTTACCCCCAGAGCTATGGCGGGGGGTCCCTGCCTGGCTGTCCCCGTATCGCACACGCGGTCCGTGTTGCGTCTCGCAGGAGAAAGGCGCGGCTGCGGCACCGTCAGTCTCCAACACGAGAGAATGCAATGTCCCAATGTGTCGGGATAGTCGCCCATCCCGACTATCGCGACACAGCGGTTCCGCCCGGCCGCCAGGGGGCGCGCTAGCACCGCGCGGCGCTCCGGCCGCTCCTCTCGGTGGTTGGTGGCGGCCGGGCGGGCCCGGGCGGCGGCGGAAGCGGCGGCGGCGGGGACGGGCCGGGCCGGGCTGGGACGGGCGGAGCGTCCTGAGGATCTCGAAGCTCCCGCCGCCCCCGCAACCCAAGTCCCGCCGCCGCAGCCACCGGGCCCCCGCCGCCACCGGGCCAGGCACCGGCGCACCGGCACCATGTCGGTGGCGGGGCTGAAGAAGCAGTTCTACAAAGCGACCCAGGTGAGACACCGGCACCCCGCGCTCGGTCCCGCCTCCGTTGCGCTCCGGAGAGGCCGCTCTTCCCTTAGCGGTTGGGAGAACCCCGGCGGAGCCCGATGGCCGCCGTTTTCCCCTCACGGCATCACCGGGGACATCCCCCGGTGTCCCCCGGTGCCCATCTCGTCGATCTCCCCGGTCTCCGTGTTCCCTCCGCCTCTCCCGGTGATCCCGGAGCTGTGTGGGGCCCGGGATGGGGGTCCCGTTCTCCGGTTGGGCTGTGGAAGGGACTCGCTGAGGGAAATCCTCCACCGGGGACCGGAGGGCACCGTGAGGGTCTCGCTCGCGTTTTGGGGTTTTTTTCCCCCTTTCCAAAACCCGTCCGCACAACCGGGACGGATCGGCCCCACAACGGGCGGGATGGCCTTGGAAATGCGGAAATTTCTCCGGGATTACCGGAGAAAATCCCCGGTTTTCCGGTATTACCGGAGCTGCAGCCCGACCTCGGGAAGATCCCGCTTCCTGCGGGGCGGATGGAACGGGGAGAGATTCGGGAATTCACGGGGTCGGGAAGGATCTCAGGAGATGGGGAAAAGCTGGGGAATGTCGGAAAAAAACTCGTGAGATTCGGGGATTTCAGCCAGGATTGAGGCCGTCGTTTAACGGGGAGTTTTTTTGGGGTGTCTTTGGAGCTCTTCCCCCTGAATTCCCCATCCCTGGCAGGCGTCCAAACCAGGTCGAGCAGCCTGGAATAATGGAATGGGATAATATTTAGGATTTCTTCCAACCCGAACCTTTCTGGCCTCAAGCAGGGTTCATAGGAACACCGGCGATTTTCTACTACCCTCAAATGAGGGGTGGCACTTCCTCAATGCCTCCCATCGCGAGCAAGCGTCTACTCTCCCAATCCAAAATTTGGGAGCGGTTAATGATTTTGTGCCATTCGGATCCAATCCCCCCATCTTGTCCATAGCTGTTTTAAAGCTTTTTTTCGATAATCTTGGCACGTTTTCATTTGTGTCTTCATCCTGGATCCGATTCTAGAACACCCAATTCCCCCTCTAAGGTGCTCATACCAGGAACCCCTTGCACGGGAACGTGTGGTGGCTTTCCTTGTGCCCATGACGCGCGCATCTCTTTCCCACGTTATTTCATAATTGGAACAACAAGCATTTTAATGGAGTTTACCTTCCATGCTAACTGAACCCAGGATGTCGTTGGCCAAAAGTCTCGCACATGTGCTTTCGAGCTCTTTACCTCATCATTTTATTCCAGGCAACAAGATTGCCCAAAGATCTCCCACCCATCTTTCACGCTAAAACCCATCGTAGTTTGGTTGTTTTTTTTTTTAAACTCCACGGGAGAAAAGTCGTGCTGGGAACCTTTTACAGGAGAAGTGTGGGAGGATTTTGCCAGCCTGGATGTGCCAGGAGGTGAAAACCCCTCGGTGATTCAGGACTAATGTTTTCCTAAACCCAAAAATATCATTTTAAACCCCCAATTAAACAGTTTTTTGGAGGAATTATAAATTCTTCCAGAGGTGCTGCCACCCCCTTGCAATGCTCTGGGGACAGGGACCAGAGCTGGTCGTGTGATATGGGATGCCTGAGAGGAAATGGAGTCACTAGGTATCAGTGTTGCTTTTTTTTTGTTTTTGTTTTTTCCTCCCCTTCCTTCCCTTTCCCCATTTTCTTCCCTTCTCCCCTTCCTTCCCTTTTCCCTCGTGGTCCCACTCAGTCCTCTTCTGTATGGAAGACGCGGGCGAGTTATCATTAGTTATTTTTTGGCTGCCTTGAAAATCCTTACTACAATCCCGTCTGCCTAAAACCCCAACATTGTGTTGGAAAGATCTTCTCCTCAAACGTTAACGTTTTGTTCTTCACGCTATCTGTCCTTAATCCTCATGACAGCAAGGCAAACAGAGCCAAGAGTGGGGTCTGTAGTGACCCCAGAGGGTTTGGGATCTCTTTTTGGGATTCTGATGGAGCAGGGTTTGGCTCGTGGGCTTCATCCTTGTGATTCCTCCAAGCCCACGTCTCCCTTGGGTGAGGCAGCCGGGCGCCCACACGCAGGAGAGAGTCTGGAGTATCCTGAAAAAAAAAAAAAAAAAAAATAATAAAAATTCCGAGTCGTGCTGGCAAATGCTACAGATGGGGAGCAGCTCTGAGTGTGTCCAGAACAGGTTCGCCTGTCGTGGCAAAATGGATCGTAAAAAAAAAAAAAAAAATAAAGAAAGCTGGAGAAAACATTCTGAGGAAGGAGGAGAAACAGTGGTAGCTTAGAGCTGGGAACGGCTGGTCCAAGGTTTCATCCAGCCAGGAATTTTCATCCAGGGACTTTTTGGTGTAGAAACAGCTTCGTTTGCACCGTTTGGGTTTTGTACAAACTGACAGAAATCCTAAAATCCTGCAAATCTTCCCAGCCAGTGGGCAGGGGAGGCTGCTCTTCCTGGGGGAATTTTAAGGGAACACCCGGGTTTGTCCCCGGGATGGGGATCAGCCCCACCTGGCACTGTGGGATTGTCACCGGCCTGGCACTGGGATTGTCACCGGCCTGGCACCCGGGGTTGTCACCGGCCTGGCACTCGGGGTTGTCACTGGCCTGGCACCGCGGGGATTGTCACCGGCCTGGCACTGGGATTGCCACCGGCCTGGCACCGCGGGGATTGTCACCGGCCTGGCACCCGGGATTGTCACCGGCCTGGCACCCGGGATTGTCACCGGCCTGGCACCCGGGATTGTCACCGGCCTGGCACCCGGGGATTGTCACCGGCCTGGCACCCGGGATTGTCACCGGCCTGGCACCCGGGATTGTCACTGGCCTGGCACCCAAGCTGTGCGATTAGTCACTGGCCTGGCAGACGACCTTTCGGTATTGTGCCACAACATCGGGAAATGTTCCTATTGGCACCTTTCGTGATGCCTGAAGAGCCATTGTCACTGGCCTGGCACTCGAGAGGTAGTCTGATCATTCCCGGACCGGTGGCAACCTTTGGGCTTCGCCCACCTTTTCATCATTTTCCTGGCACCGGGGATTGTGGTCAACCGGGTCGCTGGCACTGGGAATCTGCCATCCCAGGTGACTTCCGAGCTGCCATGCGGCACAGCGTGACTGCCAATTTAACATTTATTTATTGTGGGTGTCACCGGTCCCTAGGCACGATGCACTTGGTGATCGAGACCGTTAGTCAGGTGGGCCCTGGCACCTGGAGATTATCTCCACGCGGGTCCTGCCTCGCCACCACAGGGCGGGGCCAGCCAGGATGTCCAATTCCTGGGGAGTTTATAATGAATTGTCCTCACCTGGCCTGGATGGGTTAAGCGACAGTTAGATCAATCGGGTTGCGAGCGCTCAGTTCCGTCTTAGAAATGTTGTGTTGGCAGCAGGAGCAGCACGGGAACTCTGCGGGCACAGAGGGATCCAGAGATGGGTGTGGGCACAGGGATCCAGGGATCAGGTAGATGTGGGACAAAAGGGAGTATTCTACAAGGAAGAAGGCTCTGTGGGACCAGAAACTGGAGGAAGAATACTCAGTGGAGGATTCGTACTTCAGTGTTTCGGTGTCCTTTCCATGGCTGCAATACGCATCAGGCCCTGCAGCTTCGCTGGTGGGGTTACAGATCGGTTTGGGTGGGGAGGTGTCTTAAAGGCCATCCCATCGCGCCCCTGCCATGGTAGGGACACCTTGCACTGGCCCAGGGTGCTCCAAGCCCTGTTTAACCCAGCCTTGGGCACTGCCAGGGATCCAGGGACAGCCACAGCTTCTCTGGGCACCCTGTGCCAGGGCCTGACCGCCCTCACAGGGAGGAATTTCCTCCTCACATCTCGTTGGGTGCAGGCCCAGGCTCCTTGGGGACATTCCTGCCACCCCAGCGAGGGGGACACTGTGGTTCCAGGTTCCTTTAGGGTGACAGTGGGACCCTTTTATCCTCCCTCACCAGCCCTGGGAGAGCTGCTGGGCTCTGCCTCAGCTGTCCCAGCTCATTGGGAACATAACCCGGGTGTTGATTTGTTGTTTTCTCCCGTAGCCATGGAGTGCAGAGACAAAGCTGCTGTTCCTCCACGGAAGCTCGTCCAAGGTAAGGCACTGTCTCTCCTCCAGCACTGCTTTAACGCATTTAATTAATGTTTTTAATGCTAAAAACATTTCAGACCTGATTTTGTGAAATGCATCGGCTTGGCTGTGATTAAACCATCCCTAAATGGCTCGTCTGAAATCTTATGTTTCAAAATTAATAAAATATTTGGATGGTGGCTCCCCCTTTCCTGTGACTAAATGACCTGGTGTTGTTTGTTGCAGCTCGGTTGCCCTTCAAGCGCCTCAATCCTGTGCCAAAGGAAAAATTCGATGTGGATTCAGAAGTCAAAAAAGTCAAGAGCTCCCCGAGTGCTTTTGTTCCCAGCAAGGATCCCTCCCTGGATGCCTCCGGTGCCTCCCTGGACAATGTGGAGAACGACTGCCAGCTGGGCTCAGATGGGAATTTAACTCCAAAACTCGTCAATGGAAAGGGTCCCTTAGACCATTTTATCCAGAAAACCTCGGGAAGTGACACAAACGACCCTGGGGTTGTTCCTGACCCTCCTCAGGACTCTGCCCACGGATTTGGGGACAGCACAGACCGGGCTGATGTGGATTCCAGAGCTGCTGTAACCAACGGGACAGAACTAAAACCGTCCAGCTGCTCAAATTCCTCACAGAGCATCCCAAAAAATGACCCCACAGAGACTGCTGAGGCACGGGAGGATTTGGGAGGCAGCACAAACGAACTGAAGGATGTGCTCTTTGAGGGGAAGGTGCCCGTGGTGCTGCTGGAGGACATCATGAGTGGAAAATCACCACCCGTGGTTTCTCTGGACACATCAGACAACGAGGCCATGGAATCATCTCACGAGGGGGACTCAGGACTGAGCAATTCCTCACTGAGCTCAGGGAGCTCACCTGAAGTGCAGCTGGTGGCAGAATCCAAGAGGAACACGAGTCCTTTGGCTGCCTCCACACCTGCCAGGAAGGTGGGGCTGCTCTGCTTTGGCATCAAATTTTGCAATTTTTGGTTTATGGGGAAGGGGGTGAGTGGAACACAGAGCAGCAGAGGGGTGTTGATTAATAACTGAATTATTACCCTTTGGAATCTTTAAAGGATTTTATCCTGCCTGCTTCTGAGCTGCTGCTGTGTTTACATTTTTTAATGAAATGCCCACCTTGGGATTTGATATTTTGGTAACAGAGAGTTCCAAATCTCTGCGAGTTTTGTACTTTAGGTGCTGCTTTCCAAACTCTGTCTCTCCTGCTGCAATTCCTGTGAGGATGTTCCCCCAGTACAGGCAGTGCAGATGCTTTTCCAGCTCTGAATTTCTGCAGCTGGCACAGAAAAGCTCTGGCACAGATTTCCCCAAAAAAGCTGTGGATGCCTCATCCCTGGAATTGTCCGGGGTTGGACGGGGCTTGGAGCATCCTGGGGTGGTGGAAATGTCCCTGCCCATGGCACTGGATGGGATTTAAAATCCCTCCCAACCCAAATATTGTGGGATTCAATGAAAAAACCCTGGCTGAGGTTGTTTATTGTCACCAAAGTTAGATTTTAGCAGTTCTGCTTCAACCAGAAACCCCAAATATTCTGATTTTTGGGGCAGTATTGACAGAGAATCCTCTCAGGTGGCCAAAGCACTGTGGGTGTGGTTCTCCTGCTCCTTTTGCTGTGTTTATCAAATGATCAATTCCTCCTTGGTGAAAACTCCCAATCTCCCACCCCTAAAATAAACAGACACACTCAAGCAGGCATGAAGTATTTCCAGTGTAGCAAAACAAAAAAAAACACCCCAATATAATCCAATATTTCCTTGCTCATGTGCTGCTCCCCAAAATGAGAGTCCTGACGMGTTTGTTTTCCTGGGAGGAAACAGCTCTGAGGAATTGAAGCCCCCACATGACAGAATTCTTGTTTTATATCAGATAAATATAGAAAATAAAGCAGTTGGGATGTGTTAGCCTGTTAATCACAGTTTAAATGTGATGCTGTGAATGGCAGGAGGAGGAGGGGGGATCTGAGAGTGCTGAAATATTGACAAATGAGGCCTTTAACCAATCTATAAACAATGATCTTAAGCAGNGGGGCAGGAAAGCAGCAGCAGAGGGGGATTTGTGATTCCTGAATCGGTCCCAAAATGCATTAAAAAAACATCCCAACTTTTAACAGGAAATGGTGGGGAGGATAATCCTGCTCGGGGGGGATTGGGAATGGCCACCCCTCATTTGAGGGTGAGAAAAAGGGGTTTATGAACCCTGCTTGAGGCCAGAAAGGTTCGGGTTGGAAGAAATCCTAAATATTATCCCATTCCATTATTCCAGGCTGCTCTGACCTGGCTTTGGACGCGTCCAGGGATGGGGAATTCAGGGGGAAGAGCTCCAAAGACACCCCAAAAAAACTCCCCGTTAAACGACGGCCTCAATCCTGGCTGAAATCCCCGAATCTCACGAGTTTTTTTCCGACATTCCCCAGCTTTTCCCCATCTCCTGAGATCCTTCCCGACCCCGTGAATTCCCGAATCTCTCCCCGTTCCATCCGCCCCGCAGGAAGCGGGATCTTCCCGAGGTCGGGCTGCAGCTCCGGTAATACCGGAAAACCGGGGATTTTCTCCGGTAATCCCGGAGAAATTTCCGCATTTCCAAGGCCATCCCGCCCGTTGTGGGGCCGATCCGTCCCGGTTGTGCGGACGGGTTTTGGAAAGGGGGAAAAAAACCCCAAAACGCGAGCGAGACCCTCACGGTGCCCTCCGGTCCCCGGTGGAGGATTTCCCTCAGCGAGTCCCTTCCACAGCCCAACCGGAGAACGGGACCCCCATCCCGGGCCCCACACAGCTCCGGGATCACCGGGAGAGGCGGAGGGAACACGGAGAACCGGGAGATCGACGAGATGGGGACACCGGGGGACACCGGGGGATGTCCCCGGTGATGCCGTGAGGGGAAAACGGCGGCCATCGGGCTCCGCCGGGGTTCTCCCAACCGCTAAGGGAAGAGCGGCCTCTCCGGAGCGCAACGGAGGCGGGACCGAGCGCGGGGTGCCGGTGTCTCACCTGGGTCGCTTTGTAGAACTGCTTCTTCAGCCCCGCCACCGACATGGTGCCGGTGCGCCGGTGCCTGGCCCGGTGGCGGCGGGGGCCCGGTGGCTGCGGGCGGCGGGACTTGGGTTTGCGGGGGCGGCGGGAGCTTCGAGATCCTCAGGACGCTCCGCCCGTCCCAGCCCGGCCAGAGGATAGTCGCCCATCCCGACTATCGCGACACAGCGGTTCCGCCCGGCCGCCAGGGGGCGCGCTAGCACCGCGCGGCGCTCCGGCCGCTCCTCTCGGTGGTTGGTGGCGGCCGGGGCGGGCCCCCGGGCGGCGGCGGAAGCGCGGCGGCGGGAGGACGCGGCCG
>VKON01000185.1:0-17754 GCA_009741485.1 Malurus cyaneus samueli | reverse complement strand
TGATAAGGGCTCGCTGATCGTGAGAAGGAATCAGGGAATTTGTTGAAAACTCCAACACACTCCCTCACCTTCGGGGCTTGTGGAGTCTTTGGTTTCTGGAAGAACTGGTGATTTCTGCTTTTTGGCGTTCCGGCGCTGAAATGAGAACCCAGACACAAAATATCAGCACAGAGACACAAAAAGAGCTTTGGGATTCACAAAATTGAAATTGATTAATGCAATTTAGGGCACCCAACTCCTGGGTGAAGAAAACATTCCTTGTGTCTCCTGACTAGCCAGGGTTGCACTGGCACTGCATCGGGAACACACAGAGAGAAACTCTTGAGGGTAAAAAAAACCCCAAAGTCTTAAGAGTAAAAAAAAACCCAAATTTTGGGGTAAGAACCCGCTCTTGAAGGTAAAAAGCCCAAACTCTTGGGTAAAAAAACCCAACTTTCAAATCTTGATGGGTAAAACCCACCCAAACTCTTGAGGGTAAAAAAACCCCAACTTTCGAGGGTAAAGAACCACCAAAACTCTTAAGGTAAAAAAAAGCCCAAACTTGGGGAAAAAAAAACCCCAACTTTTGAGGGTAAAACCACAATCTTGAGGGTAAAAAACCTCAAACTCTTGAGGGTAAAAAAAAAAAAAAAAAGCCAAACTCTTGAGGGTAACCCCCCCAATCTCAAGAGTTAAAAAAACAACCTAAACTTTTGGGTAAAAAAAAAAAAACCCAGCAGGTCAGAGGGGACAATTTCCATCCAAGTGGCATCACCAACACCATTTCACCCCAGTAAAATTTATAACCAAGCCAAGGAAAATGAATTTTTACCTTTTCTTCCTCCTTTCCGTTTTCCTCCTCTTTCTCTTCTCTCTCTCGAGTTTTGCCCTTGAAATAGATGATGTGAATTGTCACACCAGGAGGATTTATTTGCACTGAGGAAGGGATGGAAACTCCAATCCTGATCCAGACCCCTCCAAAAGGACAATTTGGCACTCCAGCAAGCACCCGCTTGGTTTGAGCAGAGAAGTTTTTTCATTCTTGCGGCAAATACTTGACCCATTTCAGCCACAAATGTCAAAAGGCTGCCTCTAGGTTTCCCTCAGCACCAGGAATGGATGGGATTGTGAACCAGGGATTTCATCAGCAAACAGGGCCCAGCATGAACTGCACAGCACAGGTGACACAGGTGACGAGGCAGGAGGGGGAGGCATTTCTGGGATGGGACAGAATTTCAAACCTTCCCTGTGACCCCAGATTTCTGCATTTCAAACCTCCCTGTGCCCCAGATTTCTGCATTTCAAACCTTCCCTGTGCCCCAAGATTGTGCTGGAGCATTTCAAACCTTCCCTGTGTACCCCAGATTTCTGCATTTCAAACCTTCCCTGTGCCCCAGATTTCTGCATTTCAAACCTCCCTGTGCCCCAATTCTGCATTTCAAACCTCTCCCTGTGTCCCCAGATTGTGCTGCATTTCAAACCTCCCTGTGCCCCAGATTCTGCATTTCAAACCTTCCCTGTGCCCCAGATTTCTAGCATTTCAAACCTCCCTGTGCCCAATTGTGCTGCATTTCAAACCTTCCCTGTGCCCCAATTGTGCTGCATTTCAAACCTCCCTGTGACCCCAGATTTGCTGCATTTCAAACCTCCCTGTGACCCCAATTTCTGCATTTCAAACCTCCCTGTGACCCCAGATTTCTGCATTTCAAACCTTCCCTGTGACCCCAGATTTCTGCATTTCAAACCTCCCTGTGTCCCCAGATTCTGCATTTAAACCCTCCCTGTGTCCCCAGATTTCTGCATTATAAACCCTCCCTGTGACCCCACATTGATGCTGCTGCAGCATTTCAAACCTTCCCTGTGACCCCAAATTGGTGGCTTAAAATCCTTCCTGTGACCCCAAATTGGTGCTGCTGCACAATTTCAGCCTCTGGAGTTTGGGAAAGGCAGGCAGGGGATGGAAAGCAGCCCAGGCACTCACTCCAAAGCCTCCTGCCTCTCCTTGCGCTTCTCCTCCTTCACTCGCAGCTTCTCAGCTTTTTCCTTCTCTTCCTTCTCTTTCTTTTCTCTCCTTTCTTTCTCTTTCAACTCCTTCTCTTCCTCTTTTCTCTTCTTGGCCTCTCCTTGGCTCGTTCTTTTGCAGCTTTTGCTCTTCCTTCAGCCTCCCCTTCTCCTCCCTCTCTGCTTGAAGTTTTGGAGTTTGTCCGCGCGTTCCTGGTCCTGGGGCACAAAGGGGACACTCAGGAAATTGTGCTTTTGGGCACCAAAACCCCAATTAAAATCACATTTTCATTCAAAGAGGAAATCGAACCCACCCAATGCTCCACCTGCAGATCACAAAAGATCCCAAAAGATATTTTAGGAAGGACCTTGGGAAGGACCACATTATTCCTAAAAATGTGGAGCACATCCCAGTGCTTCAGGAACTCAGGAAATTCCACTTTCATGGCACCAAAACCCACATTAAAATCAGAATTTTGCTCCTTCAAAGAAGAATAAACAGCTCCACCTGCAGCATCACAAAATATCCCAAAGAACATTTTGGAAAGGACCACTTATTCCCAAAGAGCTGGAGCACATCCCGTGCTCAGGAACTCAGGAAATTCCACTCTCATGGCATCAAAACACATTAAATCAAATTTTGCTCATTCAAAGAGGAAATCGACCCACCCCATGCTCCACTGCAGACCAATAATCCCAAAGATATTTTTGGAAGGACCCAATTTTCCCAAAATGAGCTGGAGCACATCCTGCTTCAGGAACTCAGGAATTGTGCTTTTGGCACAAAACCCAATTAAATCAATTTTGCTCATTCAAAGAGAGAATTGAACCCACCAATGCTCCACCTGCAGACCACAAAATATCCCAAAGAATATTTCTTGGGAAGGACCCACATTATTCCCAAATGAGTGGAGCACATCCCTGCTTCAGGAACTCAGGAAATTTCATTTGTGCTGGCCCCACCCAATTAAATCAAATTTTGCTCATTCAAGAGGAAATTGAACCCACCCAATGCTCCACTGCAGCATCCACAAATACCCAAAGATATTTTGGGAGGACCCACATTATTCCAAAAAGAGCTGGGAGCACATCCCTTGCTGGAACTCAGGAAATTGTGCTTTTGGCACCAAAACCCAATTAAAATCAAAATTTCTCATTCAAAGGGAATTGAACCCACCCAATGCTCCACCTGCAGAACCCAAATATCCCAAAGAATATTTTTGGGAAGGACCCACTTATTCCCAAAATGAGCTGGGAGCACATCCCATGCCTCAGGAACTCAGGAAATTGTGCTTTGGGCACAAAACCCAATTAAAATCAGAATTTTGCTCCTTCAAAGATGAAATTGATCCTCCACCTGCAGCATCACAAAATATCCCAAAAGATATTTTGGGAAGGACCCACATTATTCCCAAAAATGCTGGGAGCACATCCCAGTGCTTCAGGAACTCAGGAAATTCCACTCTCATGGCACAAAACCCACATTAAAATCAAAATTTCGCTCATTCAAAGAGGAAATCGAACCCACCCAATGCTCCACCTGCAGAACACAAAATATCCCAAAGAATATTTTAGGAAGGACCCACATTATTCCCAAAAATGAGCTGGGAGCACATCCCACTGCTTCAGGAACTCAGGAAATTGTGCTTTTGGGGCACCAAAACCCCAATTAAAATCAAAATTTTGCTCATTCAAAGAGGAAATTGAACCCACCCAATGTGCTGATATTTTGTGTCTGGGTTCTCATTTCAGCGCCTGAACGCCCAAAAAGCAGAAATCACCAGGTTCTTCCAGAAACCAAAGACTCCACAAGCCCCGAAGGTGAGGGATTGTGTTTTGGAATTTTCTAACAAATTCCCTGATTTCCTTCTCACTCACCCCTTTCAGCTGCTTAGGTGGACAAAGGATTAATTTTTCTAAATTTCCCACTCTCAAATTGTAAAGGATTTTAAGAAAAAAGCCAGAGCAGAGACTGCAGAGAACTTTTGGTTGGTTCAGTAAAAACTCTCAGCTCTGTTTTCTGCTGTAAAGATTGCCTGGAAGATCTGCTGGAATCTTGCATAGGAAAGGCTTAACCTTAATCTTCACTTAATCTAAATCTTCACCTCAGACCTGCAGGTCCTTCCCAGGTATCCAAACCCTGACATCCCTCCCTTGATATTCCAGACTCTTGCTGGCTCCTGTGGGAAGTTTGCTCCTTTTGAAATCAAGGAGAACATGGTTTTAGCCCCTCTCAGCCGTGTTGCCCTGGATCCAGATTATCTGGAGCAGCTGGATAAACTCCTGCACGCCCAGAACGGTGACTTTTCCTTCCTGATGGATCTAAAACGTCGTAAACCACGAAAAACAGGGCCAACTTTGGTCAATGACAGCAGTGACAGCATCAACAGGTCAGTTTGGGTTTGGGGGCTCATTTTGTGTGGGTTTTTTTTAATGAAATTAAAGGATTTTGGGGGTGATTGATATTGGAGAGGAGGGAAAGGTTGAGCTGTTCCAAACCACCTTGTCCCTTTGTCCCCAGTGACGTGGTGGTGGTGGACAGCTGCCAGCCTGATGGTGTCCCTGAGAGGGAGAAATTTGGCAGGATGAAGCTGCTGCAGTTCAGTGAAAATCACCGTCCTGCCTACTGGGGCACCTGGAACAAGAGAACCTCCCTGATCCGTGCCAGGAATCCCTGGTCCAAGGACACCGTAAGCACCTCTGCTCCTTTGTTATGCTCTGAAAATGAATGTGCTTGGCCAACTCTGTTAGGAAATTTAATTTATAAACACCAGAGGTTTATGTTTGAAAAGGAGACAGAGGAGTCCTGTGACTTTATTCAAATAAAGGGAGAGGCCATGGGACATTTCCAGGATGCTGCCTCCTTTTTATCCCAATTTTCCAACTGCATTTCTTCTCTTTTTTCCATTGACTGAAGTATTTGAGGGGTACAAACTTCTTGAATCATCTAATACAGACCCCCCACTTCATGTACATTCCTCCTCTTTTTTTTCAATTCTTTGTTTCTGTTCTTTTTCTCTAAATCCAGGGATTTAGCACTGCTTGGAGTGAGTAATTCTGTGTCAATTAATGGAATTCTTGTACAATTTATGGTTCCTCTCACTACTCCTTCCACCTATCAATATCTAACCTGTATCAGCAAACTCCATAATTTGTTTTTAAAGCCATCTCCCTCTCATTCCTTTCACCCTGAGCCTTCTGTGCATTCCCTCAGCTGTGAAAATTCCAAACTGGGTTTGGTGTGGAGCTCTCAAAGGATGAGCAGAAATGGAATCTTGGGGTTTTCTTGCAGAAACTGCTGGATTACGAGGTGGACAGTGATGAAGAGTGGGAAGAGGAAGAGCCTGGAGAAAGCCTCTCTCACAGTGAGGAGGTGAGGATCCTGCAGGCTGAAAAACAAAAATTTGGGAGCTCTTTGCACTTGGCATTGTGATTCCTGATCCGTTTATTTGCAGGATGATGAAGAGGAGGGAGAGGATGAAGATGAGGACGATGGGTTTTTTGTACCCCATGGGTACCTATCTGAAGATGAAGGCGTGACAGAGGTGAGCTGGGTATCCCTAAGTTTCCAGTGAACTGTGTCGTGTCAATATTGGCAGGAGAAGAAAAGTGATTCAGGCAACACGAGGCAAAATGAGGTTAAAAAGCTCTTTTTTTTTAATCCTGGTGTGGATGTAACGAGTCTTTTCTCTCCTGTGGCTGCAGGAATGTGATCCAGAGAACCAGAAAGTTCGGCAGAAACTGAAAGCCAAGGAATGGGACGAGCTGATAGCAAAAGGCAAGAGATTCCATGTCCTGCAGCCTGTGAAGATTGGCTGTGTCTGGGAATGGGCAGCACAGGACAGCAGCACCAGCTCAGACCTGAAGGTTCTCCAGCAGTTCACAGCCTGTGTGCTGGACCCTCCCGTGGCAGAGGAAGAGCAGCAGACACAGAAATGTAGCAAAAAACGAGCAAAGGATCAGCAAAGTAAGAGCTGAAGGGTTAAACAGTGCTGTTGTGTTCAGTTTTGGGGGGAGAAGGGAATTGCTGAGGGTTGGATTCACAATGAGCTGTTTCTGACAAGTCTGGAATCTGAGGAATCTCTGAGAGCTCTTGGAAAGGAGATTTCTGGCTTTGCCTCTCCAAAAACTCTCGCTCTGGGCAATCTAGGAAATAAAGCCAACCCGACTTGAGCAAGCTCAGATTTCAGATGAGCTTGAGCCTGTTCATTTTTTGGGGGAGAGGGTTTGGTTTGTGTGTTGGCTCCCAGTTCTGAGCTTCTCCTACACCTGATGAGCACAAGGACGTGAACAACTCACACAAATGGGGTGAGGATTTCACTCCAAGGTGTTGTTAGTATTGGGAGTGAGTTTTCCAGATGAAATTCAGTTGCTGTCACAATTTTGGAATCCCAGAGTGGTTTGGGTTGGGAGGAGCTTAAAGCCCATCCTGCCATGGGCAGGGACACCTCCCACTGTCCCAGGGAGCTCCATCCCCATCCAAACTGACCTTGGACACTTCCAAGGACAATCCAATGAAGTGATCTTGGGTTTAACTTCTCTAAATTCCATCCCAGCCTCTTTTCCCCACTCTGGAGTGGTTGTGCTGATTGAGGTTTCCCCAATTTTTAACCAATTCCCTTTGTTCCCCACAGTCCTGGGCCACCTCCTGCTGCTGCTGCACATCCAAAATTTAAGTTTCCCCTACTTTTAATGAGTTCCCCCTTCGCTTCCCACAATCCTGGGCCACTTCCTGCTGCTGCTGTACATCCAGAAATTTAGGTTTCCCCAACATTTAACCAATTCCTCCTTACTTCCTGCAGTCCTGGGCCACCTCCTGCCGCTGCTGCACATCCAATTTTGGCCTTCCCCAACTTTTAACCAATTTCCCCTTTGTTCCCCACAGTCCTGGGCCACCTCCTGCCGCTGCTGCACGGCAACGTGCACGGGAGCAAGGTGATCATCCAGGAGTTCAGGCTTCCCCAAATTTTAACCAATTTTTCCTTGTTTCCCACAATCCTGGGCCCCCTCCTATCCCTGCTGCACATCCAGGAGTTCAGGCTTCCCCAGTTTTTAAACGATTCCCCTTTGTTCCCCACAGTCTTGGGCCATCTCCTGCCACTGCTGCACATTCAGAAATTCAGAATTCTCCAATTTTTAACCAATTTCCCTTTGCCCTCTCTGGTCTTGGACCACCTCCTGCCACTGCTGCAAATTCAGTTTAGGCTTCCCCAACTTTTAACCAATTTCCCTCTGTTTCCCACAGTTCTGGGCCACCTCCTGCCACTGCTGCACATCCAAAATTTAGGTTTCCTCAACTTTTAATGAGTTCCCCCTTCACTTCCCATCGTCCTGGGCCGCCTTCTGCTGCTGCACATCCAATTTTGCCTTCCCCAATTTTTAACCAATTTCCCCTCTGTTCCCCAGTCCTGGGCCACCTCCTGCCGCTGCTGCACGGCAACGTGCACGGGAGCAAGGTGATCATCCAGGAGTTCCAGGAGTGCTGCCGCCAGGGACTGCTCAGCGTTTCGGGGACCGATGGCAGCGACGGGAGCCCCCCACGACCCCACACCCCTGGAGCAACCCCCGAGGACGGCGGGGTCCCCTCCAAAGCTCGGCTCAAGAGGATCATTTCCGAGAACTCTGTGTATGAGAAGAGGCCCGAGTTCAGGATGTGCTGGTACGTGCACGCCGAGGTTCTGCGCAGCTTCGGCCGGGAGCACCTGCCCGTGCCCTGCCAGTGGAATTATGTCACCCAAGTGCCCTGTGCTGGCAAGGATGAGGTGGGCACCGTGCCAGGCGTGGCTGTGGCACTGCCCACACCCCTGGCAGCCAAGAGGAAGGCCACCCACAGCATGTCCATCACCAAGTTCATGAAGAGACCTCGGGATGCGGAGCAGGTGAGTTGATGGGTGCTGGGGTGTTTTGGGAATGGGGTTGGGGATGTTGGTTGCCCTCCACACCAGACTGATTGCCAAAAACACCTGAAACAGGCCAGGCAAAGTGAGCAGAATAAAGCAGATAAATTTAATCCGGGCCTGCTGGTACATTGAGGGCAGACAAAGCTTTCTCATAAGGCTGCACCCAAAATTCACCCTAAATCACGAGATCTTCATCTTTTATAATTGTCCTCAGTTCTCCAATGGCACCTTCAGTTGGTGATGTCAACCACCCAAAATTTACTCCCCAGAAATCTCTGTTGTTTCCATATTTTAGTGCCTTGAGCAGTGAGGTGTCCTTGAGTTTCAGGCCCAGGGAGGAATTGTTTTGTCTAAAGATGGGACAACAGCTTTAATCCTGCACACTAGACAAGTATGAGACTACAGAGACATGAAAATAGAGAAACTAAAAATCCTAAAGCATCAAGATGACCCCTTTTTATGGGAAAAGGAGGGGAACGATGTCCCTAAAGAGATGGGTTCCCTTTGTGTGCCCGCAGCTTGGGCTCTCAGTTCCACTGGAAACGCTGCTCTCCTGCCATTCCTCCATTCTCTGTTTGGCAGCAGTCACATCCAGGCTGTGAATAGTTGGAGTGTCTGCCTGGCCTTGGTTTTCCAGCTGTGTGGAGCTGCTGTGCAGGTTTTGATGGGTGCTAGATGCACGGCTTGAGCTGATGATTTACAGCAGTCCCACGTGAACGTGTTAAATGTGATTCCTGAGTGCTGCAACTCACCCCAGAACAGTCTGTAAAAGTCTCCAGTTCATCCTGACACACAGAAAGCTGAATTTTCAAGAGCTGGTTTAAAAATGTAATAATTCATAGGGATAAAATGAGGTGGAATTGCAGTGGTTGGTGCTTGGGAGCTTTGTTGTGGTTTTCTTGTTGTTGTTTCTGCTTTTCAGGGTGGCCTAATCATGGCTGAAAAATGGGATGATGGAATTCCAGACTGGTTTGGGTTGGGAGGGATCCTAAATCCCATCCAGTGCTATGGGCAGGGACAGATCCCACCATCCCAGGGTGATCCAAACCCTGTCCAAAATGACCCTGGATGCTCTGGGCATGACCACAGCTGCTCTGGGCACTCTGTGCCAGGGTCACCACCCTCCCAGGGAACAATTCCTTCCCAATATCCCACCCAGCCCTGCCCTCTGCTAGTGGGGAGCCATTCCCTCTTGTCCTGGCACTCCAAAATCTCTCAATTTAGGAGCTGAACCTTGGGTTTAGCCTTTTTCTCCCAATCCCTCAGGCAGGGCAGGGTTTGAAATCCCCATCAGTGGATTTATTCCTCATACCCCATGCACCAGGTTAGGAAAAAAACCTAAAATGTTTGGGGTTGGGAGGGACCTTAAAGCTCATTTTGTTCCACCCCCTTCCTATGGACCACAGCTGAGGCTTTTGATGCTTTTTATGCTTTGCCTTCCCAATTTATTCTTGGCATTTTTGGCTTTTCTGCTGAAAAAGCTCAGCATTCAGGTATTGATAGAGATCAGAGACTTGTGAGAAGCTGTTCAGCCCCCAAACTCCATCTGCTTGGGTTTTTTGTTTTTTTTTCTCGTACACTAAATAAAGGCAGAGATAAAAGTCTCTGCTTGGCACCCACTGGAAATTCAGCTTTATAAGGGAGGCAGAAATAGCAAAACAAAGGCTTTTAGGAGAATTACATCACCAGCCTGAACGCTTCAAAGCTTCTTAAAGCTGTGCTGGCGAGGTGCAGCTCCCTCAAAGGTGTCACAGCCCCAAAAAAAAAAACAAAAAACCTTTCATGGTTGATGTCTCAATCAGGTATTGAGATCCCACCCTACCTGTCGAGCCTGGGGAGGGCACAACTGCCAAAAATGCCACCCTGGCACGTGTTTTTCTAACAGGAGGTTCACCCCAGGGTTTGTGTGAGTAAAGGTGCTCTTACATAAGCTGTGGAGAGAAAAAAAAAGTGGGTACTGAAGTGGGCAGCACCTGCCCACGTGTAGGAGGGGTTTCATCTGAGAGCTGGGGCTTTATTGAAAAATGTAAATTGAAAAATGTAAATTGAAAATTTCTTGGCTTGGAACAGTTTGTAGGGAGCGGGGATTGGGATTTTCATTCCAGTTTTCCAAGCTGTAAGGGGAAAAAAAAAAACAAACCAACAGACTCTCACAATTGGAGTTTGTGTAGATTGTAAATGATAAATTAAGGAACTTTAATTAAAATTAATTTTTTCATCAAAAGGGCTGTCCAGCCCTGGTACAGGGAATTTCAAAACCCGTGTGGATGTGGCACTTGGGGACAGGATCAGCAGTGACCTTGGCAGCACTGGGGACTCGCTGACCTTGACAATTCTGTGACTCTCTGAAAAAAATCAACAGAGGAGGGAGAGATTTCCCTTCCCAAACTGCAGGCAGAGTCAGATCACCGTGGAGCTGTGGGTGTTGTGTAAGAGGGAAGGAGCAGAGCTTGGCCCCATTCCCGCTGCAGATGAGCCCTTTTGTCACCAGCAAATGGTGACAAAAACTCCCCGAGCTGGGAATTGCTGCTTCTCCTCCCCTCAGATGTGCCCACCCTGTGCCTGCTCTCACACCTGGCACCTGTTCTTTATTTCTTTCTTTCTTTCCTTCCCTCAAGGCTGCAGAGATGGATGGATTTCAGGCAGACACTGAGGAGGATGAGGAAGATGATGACTGCATGATTGTGGATGTACAGCCAGCAAAAGGTGGGAAGGGAGATGGGGAGCAGCCTCTCACAATTCCCCAAGGGAGCAGGAATGTGGCTAAACTTGAGATTTTTCTGCCCCTTTTTCTGCTTTTCTCTCTAGATATTTTATTCTAGATATTCCTGCTTTTTAACCTTTTTTTTTTAAGATGCTTCTTTGCTCTTCATGGCCTTCTCCAACCTGTCCTGTCTCCTCTCCTCCTCCTTCAACAGCAAATGAGCAGCACTGTTACCTGATCATTATTTTAATATATAATCCCATTAATTATTATTTCTGGGAACAGAAATGAGCGTTAGGGCAGCGCCAGCAGATCCAGTGGTAAATTATTGATAAATATTGCTGCTCTCTGGGATGTTTGGATTGTCACCCCTCTGCTGCCTCCTCCAAGGTGCCAATTGAAGGAAACAACGTCAGGGAATCATCCCAGCTCCTGCTTTGCTTCACAATCTGAGCAATTCCTGCTGTTTGTGTCCCAGTTATCCCCTTGGAAAATCAACTTCAAAGCCCCTCTGCTGCTGGGATGAGCAGGAGGAGCAGCTCCTTTCATCTCCCCGAGGTTTTTGGACGTGATCACACGGATCAATGAGCTGACACCCAGCACGTGCTGCGCTTTCCAAAGCTCCAGCTCTTTTCTTCCTGCTCACAATGGAGCTGCTCCAAGGAAAGGGGGTTTGTGTGGAGCAGCTCCTCTGCCAGATAAGGCCTCGTTCACATCAATTCTGCAGCATTTGACCCATTCCAGGCTTTATCTGAGCTCTCCTTCCTCTCTGAGCTCCACAGCACAACAGTGGAACTGCTTGGATGAGAAGCCTGGCTTTAATCTTAAGCTGCTTTTGCTTATTAGGCAGCTCTGAGCTGCAAACCTCGCCTCAGGTTTGTCACCTCTTGTTCTGAGGATGCCATTGAGCAGCTTCCCTCCCCCAGGCTCTGCTGACACACACCCAGCTCTGTTTGTTTGGCTCTGCCTGACACCAAAGCGCTGAAAAAAGATTATGGAAATCCTTTTTATGGTTGAAGTGATTTTTTTTATTCGGGATTGGTGATATTAAATACGAAGCCAGTATTAAAACCAGTTTTTAAATAGCGTTGAAAAGGAGACTCACAACAGATGCAGGCAGCTAAGACAGATAAAACATAAAGTAGTCAAATTCTACTGGATTAATGAGGGTGTTGATAAAAACAAACCAAAACCAACACATTTTCTCCTTTGCAGGTTCTACGGCTTCAGAATCCAGTGGCACAAGAGCTGCTCACCAGGACAGCAGCACAGACAGCCCATCTAATAGAGTTTGAGACTTAAATGCCTACTAACTCCTCTGTATGTATGTAGAATGAGCTAGAACATTTTAAACCTTGTGTATCTTTGACCGAGATACTTGCAAGTATTCCACATTTCTTGTAAAGAGAAGACAGCACTTTGTTCTGCTTCAGACCAGATGGAAGCTTAAATTTCTAGTTTTAACTTTTTAGCTTTTTTTTTTTTTTTTAAAAAAAGAAAAAAACCCTGCATATTAATCTGTCCTTAATAAAGCATTATTGAAATGTTGATACTTCTTTGTAATGGAAGGTATCTAAGTTATCTCTAAAAGTAGCTTGAGGGATTTTGGAATAAGCTTATTGTGATGCCACTGGGGAATGACTGTTGATAATGTTGTACAGCGTGGCCTTGGGTATAAATGATGTACAATTATATATGAATTTATGCTCTTGTACCATCCTGTTTGTGGTCTTACTTGCTCCAGAGAACAGCAGCAGGGCTTTACCTTTGGAAAAGGGAAAATGCATCGTTTCTCTTTATTTTGGGACAGGTTGAGTTCCAGGTCAGGGGTAGATGATCAATGTTCTGTTTGCATCAGAGCTGGGCTCTGTCCCACAGAAAAACTGAGGTGTAAAGGCCTGAATTTGCATCAGATTTGATGAAACACAGACCAGACCTGTTGGGGCTTTTAACTTTATAGGGCTGGTGAGTTATGAGTTTGTTCTTTTAAGGATTGTCAGTAATTGGGGGTTTCTTACCTCCCCCATAGGCAGCAGCAGTAGCTGTTAGCTGTGAAGGGACAAGGGGTGTGATGCTGCCCCAGTAACACCAGTACCAGCCCCAGCTCGGACTGGTTTGGCATCTCAAACCTGACACCAATGCAACTGAAAGAACTGGGATCGGAACTGATCTTTAAATAATTCTGTTTAATCAGCCTAAGTGTAACTTTACCCCGGTAGGGTCTCTCCAGTAGGAGTTACAGTGCACACAGAAGCAAAAAGAGAAGCTGAGTCCTAAACCCAGCCCCACAGCCAGGCTCAGCTTCGTACTCCAGCCTAACAGCACCTAACCCCAGTGCCCACCTCTGCCTTGGCACCACCTCAGGCAGCCCCTGCTCCAATTTGGTGTCGAAAGCTCCTCAGTGCCACTGGGAGCTGGGAGGGGACAGCAGGGTGCAGCCCCCTCTGCAGAGCTCAACCAACGCCACCTCTGAGCTCCCGGAGCTCCAGCAGCAGTCTTGGGAAAAGGAGGGAAGAGTCTCACCCCAGCAGCACGGCCAGCAGTGCCCTTTATTTCAGGAGAGAGTCTGCACCCCGGCCAGCAGCTCCGCTTTCAGGGCGCTGCGCTGCTCCTCCGCCGCCGCCGCCTCCACGTCGGCCATGACCGCAGCATCCCAGGCCAGGCTTAGCAAGGCCGAGGGCACCTGGGCAGGACAGGCACCTCAGGGACCCCACAGACAGGACAGGCATCTCAGGGACCCCACGGGCACCTCAGGGATCCCACAGACAGGACGGGCATCTCAGAGACCCCACAGGCAGGACAGGCACCTCAGGGACCCCACAGACAGGATGGGCATCTCAGGGACCCCACGGGCACCTCAGGGATCCCACAGACAGGAGGGCACTCAGGACCCACAGGCAGGACAGGCACCTCAGGGACCCCACAGACAGGAAGGGCACTCAGGGACCCCACGGGCACCTCAGGGATCCCACAGACAGGACGGGCACTCAGGACCCCACAGGCAGGACAGGCACCTCAGGGACCCCAGAGGCAGGACAGGCACCTCAGGGACCCCAGGGAACAGGACGGGGACCCCAGGGAACAGGGTGCAAGGAATCCTACAGCCCAGCCAGTCCCACACCTTCCAGTCCCAGCTTGCTGTAACCTTGCTCTGGTACCCTCGAGTTCAGAAAACCCTATGGGTGTTCACAGACCTGGAATTGCTCCAGCTGAGAAGGACAAGGGGGATTTCTGCAAGAAGCTCCTTTCAGGCTTTCTGTTCAGACCCTCCCTCACCCCTGCTGCCTTCCCTCTTTCCCAGTGTGGATATTCAGCCCCTGACTGCTCTCTGCTCCAGAGGGAGGACCCTGTACTTCTCTCCCGACCTCAAATCTCCCAAAGTTACTTGTTCGTGCTTAAAATGAGGGGCCAGAGCACACCCTGGGGCTCTGAAAGGGCACAAACTTCTCCCCCAGCTCAGAGTAGCAAAAGACTCTGATAGAAGACTCTGACAACCTCAAGATGCTCTGGAAGGTACCAACAATGGTTTTTTTTCACTCACCAACCCACATTCGTTGAAGGCCAGGTTCTCATCAGTCAGTTTGACACCTCCGGGTGCCAGGAGCTCAAAGGGCAGCCAGTCCTCTTTGAGGGCTTCTCTCACAAAGTTGTAGAGTGCAGAGACCGATTCTCGAGCATAAAAAGTCCCTGCCATGAGAAAACAAGAGGAGAGAGTCTGGCATTGAACCAAAATCTAACCTTTTGTGGTCGCTTCCGTGGGGCTTCACCTGCTGATGCCAACTTGATCGACGACTTCCCTGACCCGCAGCCAGCCTGATTTCACTGAAAACCATTAAAGCAGAATCCCCAAAGAAAAATAGTCAATTGTTGGGAGCCCCTGCCAGCCTGTAACAAAGAGCTGGGAAAGCCTGAAATGATTTGCAGAGTTCTGCTGGAAGATTTGAAGAGGATTTATGCTGTTGTACGGTCTGACATCACACAGACTGCTGTCACACGCTGATCTAATGAGTCCAGCTTGTTTCCAGAGGCCTGGGAAGAGCAGGCTTTAATTAATGATGCCTTGAGATTCTTCCCTCTCTGGCTTAAAATCCCAACCCTGAGCGGGGGGAAGGTTTGGAGATGGGAAGAGTTCACAGAGAAATGTTAATCAAAATGTTGTTTTGGTGTGGTTTACCTTCAGCACGCCCTGTTACACAGTTTCTTACACTTATCAATATTCTCAGAAGCTTGTGGAGGTGCCCAGAGGAGGGCTGAGGAGCCCCTTTTACCTTGCAGGATGTATCCATCGGGAAAGCGCACCCGGAGCAGGGTGTAGTTGTATTTCCTCATCTCCCTCTGCTCCTCCTTCTCGCGCATGGCCCTGGTCCTCAGCATGGACGCCTTCTCCACCGCCTCAGTCCTGTAGGGAACAGAGCTTTGTAAGCACCGAGGAGAGGGCACAGAGCTCCTGCTGGCACCCCCTGACCCCAGCACGGTCTCACCGGAGCCGCTGCTCCCTGCGCAGCTCCTCGGCCGTCAGGTTGAAGAAGTCGTGGGGCAGCTCGAAGCGCGCGGCAGCTCCGGAGGGCGAAGGCTGGAACACGGTGAGCTGTCGGTGCAGCTGCGCCCGCACGGGCTCCGAGCTCAGCAGCTGCTCCTTGTGCTCCTTCAGCTCCTCCAGCCTGCTCAGCATCTCCTCCTTCAGCACGTAGTACTCCTCCATGCTGTCTGCAACCACAAAAACGCTCTGTTTTTACGGCAGGGACAGGGATCTCCAGGAAAATGTCACGTCTCCACAAGGAAAGTGTAGTTTGAGAGGCTTCTTTTTGCTCTGTGGAGCTCTCAGCAACCTCCCCCAACTCCCCAGCACCCCAAAAAGCCCTGACTCCCCATTAACACCCCGAGTTCTTGCCTTGCTCTGGAACAGGCAGCGTTTTTGTCTCAAACCCAACAGCCTGGAAAAATTTGTGCGTCCCTTCCAAGCAGCTTATCCTTTCCTGGAAAAAAAAGGACAGGATTTGGATGGAGTTTGCTCCAAGCAAGGGCTTTCCAAGGCTGGGCAGCTGCAGGAGTCCGAGCTCACCTGAAACACCTTGTTCTGCAGTTTGATTTTTCGGTATTTCTCCTCCTCTGGATGGAGGTAGATATTATCCAGGTACCTGCAGGAAGAGAAATGCACTGCCTGGATTGCAGCAGGACATATTGCTCCAAGGTCAGAGAGGATTTTTCCTCACGGGATTTCTCACAGAGAAAAAAAAAAAGCTGAGAAACCCAGGAAAATAAACTACATCGATGTTTGGGGGCCAAACCAAACAACCAGCAGCTCCCAAACCTCTTC
Organism: Malurus cyaneus samueli; assembly: GCA_009741485.1. Classification (NCBI taxonomy): domain Eukaryota; kingdom Metazoa; phylum Chordata; class Aves; order Passeriformes; family Maluridae; genus Malurus; species Malurus cyaneus. The sequence continues at coordinate 1,853 of VKON01000185.1, read as the reverse complement.
TAGTGGAACAGCTCTTCCAGGATGCTGACATTAGGTCAACTGATAAATCAGATGGTTCAAAAGTTCAGTTTTCTTCCAAAAAAAAAAAGTCTTTGCCAGGAGCACAGCAAGAAAATCCACCTGGCAAGGGAAGAGCTGCCTGTGCCCTCATCTCACTCACTTGGCCATGGTCTCCACGCACAGCCGGACCTTGTCCCGATCCTTATTGAAGGTGTGGATCTCCATGATGGAAGCAGCCACTGGGTCCACGGAGAAATACTGGGGGAGAGGGAGAGAAGCAGCTCAGGGAGGAGTGACCCCAACTCTGCACATTTGTTCCCTGTTTGTTGGGTTGAAGACCGTTAAACAGGTAAAAAATTAAAAATTATCCTAGGGGAGATTTTACAGGGTGGAAGGGAAGCACTCACTGCCTGGATGGCTTCTCGGAGGTGCTTTTCCTTCTGGTCTTTCCTCACAACATCACCGGTCAAGGGGCAGATGAAATAAACCCCCGAGACAGAGGGAGCAGCTGCCCCTTCCTCCTCCTGCCCCTGAAGGAGATAAAAGCAGGCACCAGGCTGAGCACGGGGAGGTTTTTTTTGGGGATTTATGTTTATAAACACCCTGGCAGATCCAGCCAGGACAGGGAGAGCAGCCCCCAGGGGTGCTGAGCAGGGAAGGGCAGCGTCCCCCTCACCTTTTCCTCCACAGAGAGCCCCTTCTCGCTGGCAGCTGCCTCGGCCATCAGCTCTTTCTTCACTACAACACACAAATCCCGGTTCGACCGGAGACTCAGCACATTCCAGGGAAGCAAACACCTGCCCAGGTGTTGCGTCCCAGCCCGGGGCTGAGCGTGACCCCATTTCCACCAGAGCAGCTCCAAACCAGAACCGCGGCCGGGTGTTTTTCCAGCCGGGCTCTGGCGGATCCTCGATTCCGGCACCGGTCAGGGATCCGTGGGTGCAGGTTTGGGGTCCGTGAGTGCAGGTTTGGGGTCCGTGGGTGCTGGTAAGGGATCCGTGAGTGCAGGTTTGGGGTCCGGAGGTGCCGGTCAGGGATCCTGGGTGCCGGTGTTGGGGTCCGGAGGTGCCGTCAGGGATCCGTGGGTGCGGTTTGGGGTCCGGGGGTGCCGGTTTGGGGTCCGGAGGTGCCGCTCAGTGATCCGCGGGTGCCGGCAGCCCCCGGGGTGGCGGTCCCGGTGTCCCCCTCCCTCGCGCCCCATCCCGGCGCCCCGCGGGTCCGGTCCCGCCCGTTCCGGTGACGGCCGGGCGGGCCGGAAGCGCGGGGGGGGCCGCGGTGGCCCCGCCCTGTCCGTGCTCCCGGTGTCCGGCGCTCCCGGTGCTCCCCGTCCCGGCCCGGTCCCAGCCCGGCACCGCCATGCGCAAGTTCTTCCAGGAGATCAAGGCCGATCTGAAGTTCAAGACGGCGGGGCCCGGGCAGAAGCTCTCGGAGCCGTCCCGGTACGAGCTGGGGGGACCCTCCGGTAACGCCACCGCCGGTAACGCCACCGCCGGTAACGCCACCCGCGGGCACCACCGGCCCCTCCGCCGCCGGTTCCTCCCGGGGCACGGCGGTTTCACCGGGCTGGGGCCAACGCCTGGCCGCGTCCCCGCGGGTGTCACCGGGGGTATCACCGGGGCTGTCACCGGCGGGTGGGTGCGCACCGAGCGCTCACCGAGCCCGTGTTCTCCGTGCCAGGGCCCCCAAGGAGAAGCCCAAGGCCGAGGTGGCTCCGAAGCCCCGTCAGACCCCGACGGATGAGGCGCAGAAGGCGGCGGCCGCGGCGCTGGCCCGGCTGGAGCTGAAACCCAAGGGGAAGGCGCCGTGCTCGTCGCAGGAGGCCATCAAGAACCAGGGTAGGAACGGGCTGGTGG